>CAOKZL010001390.1:600000-1169625 GCA_948472985.1 Iguana delicatissima | reverse complement strand
ACTATCTTATTTGCTTTGTGCCACAGTTTATTTCCAGGTATTTCTCCCTCTTTTCCTTGCTGCCATTATTGCCATGTCCAGCCAACTTCTTCGAAGGATCAATCCAGGACTGAAGAAGAAAGAAGCCAAGGAATGGAGGCAAAATGTGTGTCTAGCAGCATGAAGTCAGCAGTCTTTGATATGTATTCTTGAGATGGAAGCTGGCACTTATGTTGTCTGAGTCAGTTTTAAGGCCTTAATGATGAGTCAAGTAGGGGCCATAGGCAGATGGAGCAGCAGAGCCTACCTACTGTAAAGGTACTGACTTGGGCCAGCCAATGATGAAACCACCTAATTTTCTGTGTCTGAAACATAATCAGTGGTATTCCCTGTTAGTCTTTTTGGACAATTCTCTTTCTGTCCAGAATGTGTTGCTTTCATATTCAATGAACAGTTCCTTCACTATTTTGGTAAGGCATGTTTTCAAGCCAGGTGACAGAAGTAGTCAAAACAACACTCCATCTGTGGAAACTGTGGCCAGACAAATGATATTAGAGGATGCCTCCTGATAGCTGTCATTTTGTTTGCTTCACAATGCCCCATAGGCATTGTGGAGAAAAACAGCTATTGCCACAAAAATAATGACCTCAAGTGGGAAATGGCTCCCTCTCCACCCACCCCTCAACTCTGTACTTAGAGTTTCCTGAAACAATACAAAGTTTTAGAATGCTGGGAAAAATAAAATTGTGACCCCCAGCAATAATTGCCTCCATGCTCCCATTCTCCTTATGTGTGTCCATTGTTCGAACATTTGAGAAGTGAATAATCCTTTCTACAATAAGAACTAGGTCACAATTCTCATATGGCAAATAAAGGAAACTTCAAGCTTTTTTCAGCCTTAGTAAGAATATTAATCTAATTTTTAGTTTTACATTTTAGGAGAAGAATCATAACATTAATATTGTTGGCCTGCAGATTATCTTTTAACACAACCATGTACATATGAAACCAGCAACATTCCACTTTAAATGTAAAGACAGGTGAGTATGAGTATGCAAGAATTCCCATGTCCTTGTGGGAGTGTCCTGTTTATTTCGTGGCCTTGGTTCTTTGGTCAGTAACAGAATGGGAAAAGATCAAAGATTAGCATGCAACTTAGCATGGATACAAAAAGAGATTCAAAGACTAGGTTAATATATTTGCTGACTAAAGTAATCCTAAGTACTATTTATTTTCCAGTGCTGAATGAACAGATAGAATTCCAATTTAGGAAATAAAGCTACAGTGGAAACAATTACGCAGACTTAGCTAGAGTTTTTTTTTTTTAATGTGCTTGGCCACTGGCCATCACACAGTGAGATATCAAATTAACTTACCAGATTTAAGAGGCTTAACTAAGATAGTGAGCATCCTCATAGATTCATATTGGTCTTGTACCTTCAGCCTAATAGTGGAAAGCACATGCAACCATTGACTGCTATGAGGGTGCAAGCTAACCACCTAATGCTCACTTGATAGCAACATCCAAAAAATTCTGTTCCACAGTTATTGAGTTGACAGTGTAAAGCAGCAAAGAACAAGAGCAGTCTATTTCAGAAGTCATTTTTTTGGAGTCTTAGCTTGAATGATAATCTTACAAACAGTTTGTCAGGAATAACTCACAGGGAACTCATCTTTATCTCAGAAGAAACCTGTTTCAGTGGATATAAATTATTAAATTGGCTGGAATCCTGTTGGGGAGTTACAAATGGGTAACATAGAGTCCCCCATATTCTCTAATTTGGGCGACATGCAGGAACAATGAAAGTTTCCCAATCTCATCTAACCAGGAAGCAGCTGCTGTTAACTTCTGCTATAGCCTGGCAAATTATGATGCTGGTACAGAAGTCTATGGAAATGTGGTATTTCATGCTTCAGAATATTTGCTGAAGGTATGTTTGGGGAGTATCATCTGCCACTCATGGCTGCCTGGTGTGCTCATGATTAAGTACATGTTTCTAAGGAATACGTTGTCTCCTGTTAGATGAGTGCATTGTTTCTTCTCTATGGCATAATCAATTGCTCAGCCAGACCATTACATAATCAGCAGAACAGATAGGCATGATCCTTTGTAAGAGATAGAAATAAAATAATGAGACAAAATAAAATGCTACAATGTTCTGACATTGCAGTAGCCCAAAGCATCCACTTTTATCAGTTGTGATACTTGTTGTGCAGTGGAGAGCCTAAGCTGTTGTTCAGTCTGAGAAATATTTTGTTCCTTTAGTGATGATTTCCCAGTCTTACAGGAACAAGAGAAAGAGAAATAAAGAGTGGCCATATTCAACATTTTTCTTGACATTTTGACAGGTCAAAATTTAAAACTGTTTTTCTTCCATTCTTCTCTATTATCAGTGCCTGTAAGAAATATACTTTCACTAGAAAAACTGATTTCACTTGAAAATCAGTCAGCCCAAATACCTTCCACTTATGCAGGCCCATTCATCTTGCACAAAGTCTGAAGTACATGTGCAGGAGGGTGGGCAGAGAGAATGAGGGACACAGAAAGGCAGAAACAAGGTAAATAGTGGTGACTTTGAGGGAGGTGGGCAAAATCAAATAACTTTTGCATGTGAGTGATAATACAAATACAGACGAGGTAGTTTGTGGAATTTTCTCTCTCTCTCTTTAATCAAGGAAAAGAAAAGTTTGCCATCATTTCAAATGACAACTTTGACAGCTCTCAGTAGTCTTCTAGATGTTCTCTATTGTAATGAAAGACTCAGTACTCCAGGGAAAATTCTCAGCTATAGAGCATAATTTCTCCTGGGTATTCTGGACCACTTGCAAGTTCTTTGATTTCACACATCTCTCTGAAGCATAACCCATTCCTTTTGTTTTTTTCCCATGTCCTAGCCAATACCAAAATGCTGAAACAAAGGCCCTTTTTGCATGGCATTTTCCATGCGAAAGGGCCCCTCAAGCATCACGCGAATGTGAGGAGAGGTCCACATGACACACTCGCATTTGCGTGACACTCCAGGGTCTGGCAGGCACCGCTCATGCACTTTTTCATTTTCGGCTTTAAGCCAAAAATGGTGCATGGTTGCGCATTGCTCCCAGGCCCCGAGCACACTTACCTTGTGTGTGGAGTCTCAGGATCTAGGCTGGTTGTGCTTCCTGTCTCAGTGCAGCCTGGGAAGGTCTGAGGCTGCACTGCGAAAGGAAGGGGCAGGACTCTCGCACAAGCAGGAAGCTCATGAGGAGCTGAAGAAACCTGGACGTGAGGGCCTCTTACAAGAGGCTGCTCACGCGAGCACTGCACTCTAGAGCCAAGAAAAGGTAGGATGCAGAAAGGGCCAAAGTCTGGGCTCAGTACTTCCACTCAGCTCTATCTGAAATTAACAAGGAGTTTTGCCCAATAGGTATAAAACCAAGAAAGGGCCCCTTGAAATTGTGCATATGAATACCTGAATTTGTTATTTGTTCAGGAAACTTTGGTGGGACATGAAAGGAAGGTATGAATATGTAGAACTCATCTACATGAGCAGGAGATGGTTGTGTTTCAATTTGGCATGATTTTATTAGTAAGGACCTTTTGCATAATGCAGATTTTCTCTAGGCAACTCTTATATCAAAGATGCAATATGCCAGACCCTTCACTGCTTGCAAATTTCTTTGATGGTATATGGGCATTGCGCAAGGCTAGAACATCCATTCACTTTTATCAGTGGAATTTTCATAAAACACACTCCTTTTGGACTGTGCCCCAAGCCTAGAATTCTGAGTTGAGATACAAAGATTCCTAGTATTGGTTGATCCCACAGTTGCTGCAGAGTTTGTTCCTAAAGAAAGGACAAAGAAAAAGGTTGCTTATTATTTTACTTTGCAGAACTGACTCAATTTCAGGTCTCAGTTAAAATTTTGCTAGTGTGAAGGAGGCTTTGAAAGATAATACTTCTAGCTACTTCCTGTATATGTCCAACCTGAGTTATTAAAATATTATAAAGGGACATTATTTGAAGGCACATGATAGGCAACTTTGCTTAAGTTATTTAGATTTGAGTCTAGTTAATATCTGGATGAAAGAACTCCCAAACCTTATATATGTCTTTGACTAGGATGGATAGAAAGGTAGTAAAACAGTGTTTGCAAATAATGGTGCAAAAATGCTATTCTCATTTCATAGATTTATGAAATTACTTATATGTATGGTTTGTGATGCCCTGTGACTCCTTTGTGGTATTCTGGGAGCTATTTACCAGAGATAACTTTCAGAATGGACTGTAAGTCCAATTGACAAAGGACGGGTTGTAGTACTTTGATTTTTGGAGATGTAAATACTGATAGAGTGATTTATTATGGTCAAACAGGAATATTGTAAAAATATATTCACTGCACCTGAGCCTCTGTGTTCTCTAGAATACGCAAAAGCCGCAGCAGCCAAAGCCTAGCATAGGTATGTTTTGGCAAGGTCAGAAGGCCATCTGTTGACAACAGATTGTACATAACTGCTCCTGTGTTGATGAAGGGTAAAGTACCTACATGAATGCATGAGGAAACCTGTTGTATCAATGAGACTATAGAGCCAGAACCAATGTGTCACAACAGCTTGGTTCAATGCTATTTCAAGGTCATACCAATCGCTCCAACTAAATTTTCATCTGCTGGAGGGGGACAGCTATACGTTTGCAGCAATAGTCTAAGGCCACTGAAGTTTGCAGCAATAGTCTGCCCTACACTGTTACAGTGCTATTATTCTACTTTCAACATCCTGTGGAATTCTGGAGTTTGTAGTTTACTGAGGCCAAAGAGCTCTCTGGCTGATAATTCTAAATGCCCCTCCTTAAACTACAAAGCCCAGGATTCCATAGGATATTGAAAGTGGAATAATAGCACTAACAGTGTAGGGCAGAAATGGCCAAAGACAATAGATAGAACAATGAATTATCCGTACCATCTGTTTTCTGTTAACAGATTTGTACAATCAAATACCACTTTGAAACAATGCATGTTAATCACTGTGCCTTTGAAACTGTCTTCCTTCATAAGAAATTAATTATTATTAACTAAATTTGCATGTTCTGTAAACCCATTTTCACCACTGAAATTGTCATCTCCAGCAGCAGTTAATCAAATAGGGAATGTATAAACATTACAGCGCATAGTGAATGTGTAAACATTACAGTGCATTACATTACAGTGCAAGAAGGCATGATGTTCTTCAAGTGTGTGGGGTTCATCCAATAAACATGTGTACTTTTCAATCCCATTTATTGAAACCCTAGGCTCTAGTTGTGCTTCTCTCCTAGTGAAATTGACTGGACCTGCCCTTTTTGTATTTTCAAAATGTATCTAGTGTTGTTTCTTTTTATTCCCTTAAGCTTTGTTTTAAAGCTTAAATGTTATGGTTTTTAGGATGGCATCTAACAAATCATAGAGTATTGTGGTTCTCCTGTTCCAGTCACAGAAAAAGACATCCACAATTGGAAGAAGACACGTACTGCCTGAGGCCTCCTTGTTAACAGCCATTGCTCTTTCATTACTGGAAGTCTGATGACAACATGGTAAAAAGGGCTGTCCTGTAGTGGATTAGTATAGTTCTTCAGGATCCAAAGCCCCTTTATTCCCTAGTTCACACCTCAAACTGAGAAAAAAAAAAAAGTCAGACTTGAACTTGGTCTAATTGATTTCAATTCTATAGGAATGCATGGGAGGAAAATTTACAAAAGGGAAAATAAGTGAATTGGAAATAAAAAGAAATAAAAGCACACACACACCTCCTGCTCCCATCTTTTGCTTAGCATAATCAAACTCTCCCTTTCCATCTCCTTCCTAGCCTCATTGTTGTAAATGTGTAAAAAAAAAACCAACCACTGGAATGTCTTTTTAATGAATACACCAGTAATTTCTGAGTTGTCTTCACTGCAGTTTTGACAACTTTTTTCCCAATTATATGTGAACCCAATACTTGTTTTGTTTATATTTCTATATGTTAATTGCATCCAGTATTTGTCAGCTAATTAGATATGCATTACAAATACTTAATGCAAATTTATTTCGGGAAAAAATAAATTGTATCCATTTAAAATCTAGTAGTATTGCTTATATTCCATATGGTATGTGCTAGCCATGCTTGTAGCTAGAACTCTTGAAACTGTAACCCAGGCCCTTTCCACACTGTGTGACTGCCCCACAGTCGAGGCATGATGGCAGCGCTCTGCGGGTTGCGCTCCTACACAATGTCATTGTGGTCCTGCTGCCATCTTGTCCCTACGCGTCATGCAAGCACGGTATTTGTAAAACAGAAAAAATCCGTTTTACACTTACTGTCATGCTGCGCTGCTCTCTTTCCCGGCCATGTAGAAGGGTGGAAATGTGCTGGTGACACCTCTCTTCCCAGCACAGCAATGACAAATGCCCAGTTGCGCTGCAGAAGGGAAGAGCACTCCCCTCCACAGTGACTGGGTGAGGTGCAGAGAGGAGCATTCCTGGTGCACTTTTCCTCCCTGCTGGTGCTGCAGTGAAAGGACGTCGCTGAGTCCTGTCATGCGGAAATGGCCCTCGATTCTAACAGTATAGTAACCAGATACTCAGAAACAGTCTTTTAAAAGGAGACTACACTTAGTCATATTTATTTGTTTCTAATAAAAATTTGTTGGTTTATAATAAAAACCAACTTTCTTCCTCCAAATGGAATTGTCTATGTGATTAACAGCATATACAACAGGCTTCAGGAACTAAAGTATCAAAACAGTGATGACAATATCAGTTAGGTTTTCAATATCTTTGAAAACCAGAACAAAGCATTTTTTTTAATTTGGCACAATACTTTAAAGGGACTACTGCAGTTGTCATTATAATATCCTGTAAGGGGATCGTCATCACTCCCATTTTACAGTGCTTGGTATTACCACAGAGGAGAAGCTGCACCTTCCATGTTTCCTGTGATAACAGGATGGAGAGCAGGGGCTCTGCAGCTGATCTTAAAACTGAGAGAGAAAGTAGTAACTTGGGATAACTTGTCCTGAGGCTGTTAATAATGATTGAAGTTTAAATAAATAAATAAAGACCTAGCACCTAGAAGAAAATTGGTAACCACTATAGTTGGTAAAGGTTCTAGAACTTCATCATCCTTTTGGTTAAAGTCCACTGAATTTAATATTTAATATTTCTTATGTGTCTAATGAACCCATTATTTACATTTTCTGGGGTTTAAATTTCACATACTTTAACTCAGATCAGCATGTAGCCTATATCATTTCTAAATACCTCTCTCTAAGCTGCAATCATGGAGTTAAAGTGAAATTTAGCATTATAACTGTGTAGAGTAAAAAGGACCTTAAACATGTGCCTGCTGGTATATTTATTTATGGAGAACAATGGAGGAGGTATGACATTCTACAGAATGGCAAGCTGTGGAATTTATCAGGCCCAAAGTCCCATAGATGTCATACTGTGGCCTCTCATGGATAGGAGGGAGTGGAAACAATTTCCAGCTTTCATGCATATTCTATTTCAAATTAACTGAAACTTTGCCCAACTTTGGAAGCTTAGGACCTTTTGCCCAAATTGTCCCTAAATTGTGAAGCTGGCACTATGGTAGTTCTTCTCTGACTTGGAGCTCCTGTTACTCCTGCTCTGCTTTGTATAGAGTTCTTGTTCCAAAACACAGTAGAAAATAAGATTTTCTGCAAATCCATTTCCTTGCATACTTGTGATTAATACATAGGAACTAGTACTATAAGAGGAGGTGTTGGTATTCCCGATCTTATGTATATTAATTACCAAACCTCAGCACTGACGTGGTTAACAGACTGGCTGACTTTGCAAAATGAGAAATTGTTAGCATTAGAAGGGGTCAATAAAAATTCGGATGGCATGCTTATATATGCTACGGAAACGCAAAAATAGACAAAGAATTTACCAATCACTACATAAGAAAAGCTTTAATAAAGACATGGAACTTACACAAACCAATGCTACTAAAGAAAATACCTATGTGGATTTCACCACAAGAAGCTTTCTATGGAAGATGGTCGGACATCTCAAATAAATGGTTACGATAGGAAGATCTAATCAAAACAGACCCTACAAGAAGATTAAATATTAAAACAAGAGAAGAGCTTAAAAAAGAATTTAATTGGTTCCCCTATCGACAACTCCATGAGATATTTCAGATAGATTCAAAATTACATAGATTTGAAACAGTTAAAAAAACAAACCCAATAATTAAATTTTTGTTGGAGAATCCACCACATCTAATGGCAAAGTTGTAAAAGAATTTGTTACTCTATGATAAAGAAGAAGAAACAGTCAAAGAGATAACGATAAAATGGGCCCAGAACGTAGGACATACACTACAGTTTAATCAATGGGAAACAAGTTGGAAAAGGATTATGAAATTCACAACAGCACAAAACCTGAAAGAAAACTATTTTAAAATCTTCCATTGATGGTATATGACTTCAGAAAAAAATACAAAGAATATATAAGTCTGGAACAAGAAAGTGTTGGAAACGTGGCACTCAGATTGGGACAATATATCATATGTGGTGGACCTGCCCAAAGGCACAAAAATATTAGAAAGATATACATAAAAAGAAATGTATTTATGAAATGTACTTGATGAAATAGACAACCAAACCAATAAGAAAGATTGGAGAATTATATTATATATGATAACTGCTGCAAGAATAGAATTTGCAAAACTCTGGAAAAATGAAGATGTTCCCAAAATTAAGCAATGGCTACAAAGCATACTGGACATGAAAACAGCAGATGTTCTATCACAAAAATTGAGAAACCAAACAGAAGAAAATATAAAAAACAAGTGGGCTCCAATAGAAAATTACCTCCAGTACAAGGACTGAGGAAAAAGAAAAAGGTTAAATACAACAAACATATAAAGAACATTCAAGGGGGGAAATACATTATTACATTCCGAAGAGTTTTAAGAAAATATGTATTAAAGTTATTAAACAGAATATTTAGAAATATAAGGATCTGGAACAAAGGATATTTAAGGACAATTGTAGAAGTACGTAACATTTATGAAAATACTAAGATTTTAGGTAGAAACGCAGCAAGATAAGAAAATACAGTAAATCTTCATGTGTATATATAAAACTATGATGGAGAAAATGTTTTAAAGAATTTAAACTTATGTTTTGTATAAAAATGATAAATAAATAAAAAAATACATAGGAACTAATGTGTTGTTGTACCCGATGTGGGCCTCATGAGCCATTTTAGAAAGAAAGGAAAACGGAGAGGCCAATCAGGAGCGCATTTAATGGCTTATTATGTCCCGTGTGTTTCCATAGGTACTTCAAACTCAGAGGAAGAAAGGGTTATAGGCCATGCATTTTGCCTACAGAATGACCTAGCTTCAGTCTCCAGGTTGGGCTCAAAGCTATTGGTCTTTGAAACTGTGGGAGGATCCTGCCACTCAGTGTTAAATAACTGAATTAGATAAGTGAATGATTAGGAGCTGACCATAAATGTCAAAGGAAGGAAGATCCATGTTGAAGGAGAAGTATCCTTATCCAGGGAAAAGTTTAGAAACTTCAGGATTATTAAATTCTTAGTAATCTCAAGAATAAACCAGAGCATCATTGCTTACCAATGCTTACCATTGATTAACTGGCATTTACTTTTACTTCTTCTTCTTCTTCCTCTACTACTACTACTACTAGCAATCTGATATGGAAGGGAAAGGTTTATCATCAATAGTTTTCACTTGGTGCTTGTCTAGTAATTTTCTGTGTGTGCGTGTGCCTTCAAGTCACCTGTCAACTTATGGTGACTCCATGAATTTCATGGGGTTTTCTTAAGCAAGGAATACTCAGAGGTGGTTTTGCCAGTTCCTTCCTCTGAAGTATAGCCTACAGCACCTGGTATTCATTGGTAGTCTCCCATCCAAGTACTAATCATAACTGATCTGCTTAGCTTCCAAGATCAAACGGGATCTGGTGCCTTTAGGATATTTAATTTTCTATTGTGGTTTAATGACTGCTGCTCAATTATTGGCTAATATATATTCACTATCCTCCTATGATTTGCTGTAAATTGTTGTATGTTGTTGCCTCATAGACTTTCCAAAACTGCTGTAAATGGTAAAGTGTATTTTTAAAAGAAAAAAAGTACCAAATTTTTCGGCATTTTTGAACTCTAAGGCCCTTTCCACACCGAGCTATTAAAACGGTACAGAGTGACCTCAGACGGAGGTCTTCTGCACTGTGGAGTGGACTGGGGAGGACTACTTTTTGTAGTTTCACACCTCATTCCAGTTCAGAGCGACTGGAACTGGTTGCGCAGCGTGCTTTTTTAAAACTTCTTTTAAGAGGTTTTTAAAAAGCACAGAGCCCATGACTCCGTGTCGCTCTGTCGCCGCACTCCGGTGCAGATTTGCAGGTGCGCACTAGTGTGTGCCTGCAGATCTGCCGGTGGTGGGCTTTAGGCTGGCGAGCTTCTCTGGTTGGTGGAGAGCCTCCACCAACCAGAAGCCACCATTTTGGACGCCAACGCAGTGCAGAGCGACGAGCTCGCACTGCTCTTCATCCCGACGGACTCGCCTGGACGCTGAAGAAACCTGGTGAGTCTCGTTTTTGTGCGGTTCCTTTCCTACATGCGAAAAGGGCCTAAAAGGGGCTGGTTTCCCCAGCCTACAGCACAAGGTAGTTTATTGATTTTGCTTCATATGTTCCGATTTGGCTCCAAGGCTGTTCCCAGACTGAATTCAAGAAGCTGATGTTAACTCATTGTCCCAACATGCTTTGGGACTCCTGAAGGTAAAGTATCCTTATCCAGGGAAAAGTTTAGAAACTTCAGGATTATTAAATTCTTAGCAATCTCAAGAATAAACCAGAGCATCATGCTTACCCTATAAGTCTCCCTATCTGTGGTATTTCTGACCATTAATACTTTTCTCTGAGGCCGTCCTTTGCATGTCCCCACTTTCAGTAATGAGATAGATGGGTGCAGGATGTTGTGAACATTGTGGAGTGCTGTTGTTAGGAAGGCTTAGCTGGATTCAGGCTTCATATCCTTCCAAGCAGTGGATGCTGCTCCTTTCCTTTCCTTTCCTTTCCTTTCCTTGCTTGCTTGCTTGCTTGCTTAAGCTTTTGAGCTATTAAATTTGTATATTGTTCTCCTAGATGGCCTTCATTTTTTTAAAAAAGTCCTTCCTTCCTTCCTTCCTTCCTTCTTTCCAGGTTCCTTGGTATACAGACAGCCTCAGGAAGCTCAAACAGGAAAGATAACAACTAGAGTGCAGATGGCAGAAAACTCAACTTCTATGCAACAAGACACAATGTAGAGAACACCTTTGTTCCAATAGGGTGGCAGTGTGTGCTGTGAAGAAAGCTTTCTTCTCTGCATGTTTTGCGCCTGTGAATTCATGTCTAGCTGAGCTGTTAAAGGTGGGGAGAGATCTAACCAGGAGTAGACTGACAACAGTCACCCAGAGGACCTTATCGTTGGCCACCCCTAGACTGTGGAATGACCTGGCGGGGGAGATTCAACAGCTAAACATGTCTGAATTTTAAAAAGTATCAAAGATTTATTTTAAATTGGTGTATTTTAAATGGTTTTATGTATTTTTAGTTTATTTTAAAAATGTGTTGTACCCCTACCTCAAGCCTTGGGAAGAGGCAGATAAGTAATCATCATCATCATCATCATTTTTTATCTTCCTCTCCCCAGAGCTTATTATTATTTCTTTCCTTCCTCCCATATTTTTCCTTTAATTTTTTAGGATCTTTAAAAATTGTTTTCCTCTCTGAGAGATATCACCAAAAGATGAAGGTAAAAATAATTATACTAGACACAGACTGGGGTTGGCACCAACATGCAACACAATAGGCAGGGCAAAAGAACAACATATAAAAAGGGCAAGGGGCTAAAAATGATTACAAGAATACCAACCATTTAAATTGGCAAGCTGATGTCTATTCTGTTTGTTTTAAAATCTTTCTTTATTCTTAAATAATTGATGTAGTATTGAAATGTGTCATACATCACATCCTGAAAGTGAATTAATTGGATTTAAGATTCATGTGCCAACTAAGAAGACCTCAAAGGACATTTTTTTTCTTTTCCAGGAAAGTAAGACTCATGGTCAGAAATCAAACCAAAGAAAGTACTTGGAGGAAGGAAATACTTGGAAAACTGCAGCTTCATAATGAGCTTTGATTGTAGAATTCAGAAACAGATTAAAAAGTTGGAAAATTCCAATGAAAGGAGTACTATCTGTCTTTTTTTTAAAAAAAAAGAAAAGTCTTTTAAAATTTGAAGAAAATTTAAATTAGCACAATTTATTTACTGCATTAAACATAACCCACTAATTTGTCCTGATAGCTCCTTGTCCCCCTTTAGCATTAGATAGTTCTAATGCTGAGTAATACCATGAGTGTTGATTTCTTCTCTAGAGATATCTTCAACTGGTGAATCCAAAAATCTGTCATGAGAATTTGTACAGAAGAGGTACACCAGGATTATTCTTCAAATAGCATTGACATGTGAGAGATCCATATTCTGTGAGGCAATATTGTGATCTGTCGATCTTACAAAAACTCATCATTGTCAAAGCAATCTTTAGAATGCACATGGTCCCAACCAGATATATCAGTCTCCCCACAAAAATGGATTTTTAAAAGTATGATTACAAGGAATGAAAAAAGAAGAAAGAAGGATAAAAACATAGGATATGAGCGTAAGCTAGGCAAACACCCTAGTGTAAGCTGACCATATTTGCAATCCCCCTCCCCATTTTCTTGAAGGCAGCATCTATAAAATGCATGTTTGTGTGCAGCTAAAGCAGTGAGATCTTCTCATCATTGAACAACAAATGGTGATTGATTGTCTTTCCAACCTTGGACTACATATGTTTTGGCAGCACTAAATTAATATGTGATCCAATGATACACTGACTTTTAGTTAAATTCCATATTGCAGAGATATAATTTTTTTAAAAAAGCACTTGTACAAATGCCACTTTTTTCCAATACAAAACTGATACAGTGTAATAGGGTCACTTTAGGGTTGCTGTAAGTTAGAAATGACTTGAAGTCACACAACAACAAAATGTATTGAACCAGCGGTTTAACAACTGAATACACCCACAAAAGTTTAGATGTAGGAGCTTCAGATACTGAAGGTAGAGAATTTTTCCATTAGTGATATAGGACAATCTAATTCTGCATTCCATTTAGTTTCACTTTCAGGAACATCACTTTCCAATAAACTTTTATAAACTAGACTTCCGTGTTTCAGTTTCTTTGAGGATATAATAAATGTCTCCAGCACAGCAGGAGGGGCTGAAGCATCCAAATATGATGGTCAATATATAGATACCAAAAGGTTTTAGAACTGTAAATATTGCTATTGTGTATCTGTGGTACACAATACTTTGATCGAAAGTATAAATCCCATGGTCAACCTATTTCTTCCACAAGAAGAACTGTCTCATGTGTCAAACTGTAAATGACAAGAAATTGTATGTCAACCCAATGTGGCAACAGAAATCTCAGAAGGCATTGTGCTTGATCATTTTTCAGTGGTCTGTCTCAGTGTGTCAAGACACCCTTTCTGATTGATTGCAAAGAAAGTTTTTGAGTATGTTTACATCACTAACTGAGAAACATTCTGTATATTACCAAGCTGTGCACTGGACTCTAGATTATTGCTAGGATATATGAAACAGTAATGACATTTGGCCAGTAAACATATTTGCTGTCTGAGCAAGATGACACCTCACTCCACGTATAGAAACCAATCATACTGAAGGTTGAATCGTTCTTCACTACTGTACCTGAACATACCATGCTAAATTAGGTGAACATGGTATCTTCAGATACAGTGGTGAAGAAGTATTCATGACAAGCTGAATGGCACACATAACTCAGTGCCTCTCCCTGAGGTGGCAGTTTTTGTTTGCCCAACAGCCGGGCTGACACAAATGCTCAGGACTTGGTTTTTAGAAGAACAGTATAGCTTGTTTCTATCCCCACTTCCCAGAGTTAGAAGTGTTAGGGGTAAATAAAAAATCTAGATAGAAAAACTGAGTGTATTGATGCATAAGAAAAGTTTAGCTCAGTGAGGAACAAGTCCAGATTTCTGCATAGCTATTGCAAACACAATTATTTATCTCATGAACATACAACCACAGCATTTCACATAACCTTTTTTTTCCTAGATGAACATAGCAATGTCTGTACTTGAAGCACTCTTGTATAAGTGAGAAAATAATTGGCTTTCCACCTTACCAAGGAGAGACAAAAGGTTATTGTATCTGGTATAAGCAGGATCTATATCAAAATATTTTGAATTACTTGCTCTTCAGAATACCAAACATCATTCCTCCACCCAGAAACCTGCTGAAGATTTCTATTTATTCTCCTCAATATTCCATGACAGCTGATGGGTTTTAGCTCTCATTAGAATGTTTTGGGGGTTCCTCTGTCAGTTTTTTTTCTAAAACAATTTTTGTATTTCTCCAGACCTTAAGTTTTCCTAAGCCCCCTAGCATGTCCTCCGTTTCTGTACAGGTCACGCCATTTTTGCTTCATAAGCAATGGGACACATAGCCTGAACATCTGAAATAAAGGAAATCACAAGATAGATTCCAGCTGTTTCCCCCCTGGCCCATAAAACACTGAATAAAAGCTAATAAAGGAAATTGTTGTGTTATGTTAATAAATTCACATTAGAATTTTATGTTGGTTCCACCTCAATGAATAATTTGTCTAATTGCTTCCTTATTAAGAAACATATTTGTACATATCTTTTTTAGAAAATACAGCAAAAAAGCCTCCTCTCATACCGCCATTGGGTTTTTTAAGGGAATTTGAGGGAATATCACACCAGGAAGGGGGGACCTGGCACTTTGCTTTCCTGCTAGACCCTCCCATCTCCGCACACCCACATAGAGGCTGGAATTCTGTAAAGGACTTCCACTTGTGTAAATCACAGTACGCATGCAGGGCCTAAAAAGGCTCAATTTTGCAACAGATGTATGCTGCTGAGAGTGGTGGAAGTAGAGCTGTGCAGAGAGCACGTTCATCTGTGCTTTTTCTTTCCTAGCTGTGCATTATGTGCTGTGGTTGTGTATCCTATATTGTGCATTGCAGTTGTGCATCCCATACTTTGTATTGTGGTAGTGCATCATATAGTGTAACAGCACCTAGTCACTGATAAGTGTTGCAGAATATTGCCATTCTGCATGGGGTTGTATAGCACACTTTGCAGTGTACGTCCGCATGAGGATATTTATGCCAAACTGAGGGGATGATGGATTGCAGTCATAGTCTAATTAAGCTTTCAGAAAGCCTCCACCAGCACGAATGGATGTTTTTAAAGGCTTAAAGCAGAACTGGCTGGGAGAATATCTTATCTCTTATCAGCAATTGGAGATAGCAGATTCGCCATGCTCCTTCCATCCCTGCTGCAACCAGAGGAAAAAGAGTAGAATATTCTGAGGAAAGTGAATTTAAATTTAGGAAGAGGACAAGTGTAAGGCACCTCTGACAGCTGAGCCAGCATAAGAAAATCTTCTGTACAAGGGAGAAGACCAGTGCCCTGAGACTTACTTACTGACGAAGAGTTCCTCCTAATTTTACCAAGCACAATCAAAAAGTATAGCCTGCCTCTCATGGGTTCTCCTACTGTGTTCTGTGTGTCTACAGTGTCCCCTTCTGGAGGGGCATCAGAAAAATGGAGACTTTTGCATATTTTCCAACATTTCACAGATGAAAACAGCGACACATACAGCTGAACAACATTAGGAAATGGTCAAAAAGATGTGGCTAGACAACAAAAGGGAAACACTTATCATTATTTTAGCCTCTTCCTTTATATTCTTGCCCAAGGACTATGACCTATTGGAAGGACCCTCCTCTGCTTCCCACTGGTGGGAGAAATACACTGTGGGAGGGCATGGAAGAGAGACTTCTTTGCTGTGCCGCTCCAGCTTGGGCACCCTTGGAGGACCAATTGATGCCAACACTGGTGCCATTCCAGTACCAAGTCAAAATCATGGGGCCTGATTTTATTTGATTTGCACATGTGCTAGGGTCAGCATTATTTTAAATGCTTTAAATTGGTTTAAATCATCTGGTTTTAACTGGTATGTGGCTTAATATATTTTAGCCTTTTAAAATTTGTTACAGTTATTGTATTGTTCTAAATTGATTTTATTGCATTCTGCTCTGAGATCCTTGGATATGTAAGGTGGGATACATATTTTAATGAATAACAATAAATGCTATTTTAAGCAGAGAAATCCCTGAATTTATGTACAGAGTTTAGACAAGCCTGCCGGGTGGAATCAATACACTATGTGTGTGCAGGAGTGAACACAGCATGGTTAACAGTAAATATTAAAAATCACAATATCTTAATCCAGCTTGCTCAAAATTATGATTTTCTCTCAGATCTACTGCATGAACTTTGTATTTATACACACACTTTCAGTCAAGTGTACATTATATATCAGGCCAAATCCCAGCTTCCCTATGACATTGTTGGAAAATACCAGCATTCTCTCCCTGCTCCCTTGTTCTAGGGCAAGTGGGGCTTAGGTAGCATAGAGGGGTTTTTTCCTTTACATGACAAAACCTTCACCTTTTTCACCACTTCCTCCTGTGTTATTTAAATATATAGCTATAAATACCTTTGGTAATTTAGGTAACCAGATCACATAACTCAGGACAGTTTCTAGGGTCATTGGCCTTAAGACCCCACTTCTCAGACCTCTCTGCTACAGCATTTTTTGCTTCTACTTCCTTCTCTCTGATCAAGCTTTGTATCTCCACTAAGAAGATGCTGAGTAAAGAATGAAGCTTCTGTCTTACCTTATCTATCCATTAGCTATTTAGGATCCAGGCTCCCCAATATATATGCAATTGTAAAATCCATTAGTAAATTTTTTAAGTTTGTAACTTGAAACTGCCTGCCTTGTTTTGTTTTCTTAGGCCCTTTCCGCACGAGGTGAGGGAATTGCTTTGTGCTGTTACCTACTGCTTCTTCTGGGGTCCAAAGCAATGCGGACTGTCCCTGAAGCCCTTCTGCAGGGCTCCTCCTTGGTTCAGGGTGAATCGGAGCAGTGTGAGGTCTATAAATCCACGCTGCTCCAGCTCCCAAAATGGCAGCTTCCTGCTTCCAAAATGGCAGCTTCTGGTTGGCTGTGGGTCCCAACCAACTGCTGAAGCTCGCCACACCTAAAGCCCACCCTCTGCAGATCACGGGCTTGCATTGGTGTGAGCCTGCAAATCTCCACAAGGGAGCAGGAACGCAATGGTGCGTTCCAGGAAAATAAAGACCTGTTTTTTGCGATCTTTAGAAAACATGCTGGAGGACCACTTGGTGTTGTTTTGGAGCGGACTGAGGTGCGGATCTCCGGTAAGTAGTCCGCTCCTAGTCAGCTCCAAGGAGCAGACGACCTCCATGAGAGGACGCACAGCCCCATTCTAATTGTCTGGTGTGGAAAGGGCCTTAGTTTCAGTTCAGGGAAGCAACAGGGAGATTGGGACATGCTTTGTTCTGCTACTCTACTAAAAGAAAGCTGATTCCTAACAGTTTTAGGTTTCATATAGTTTCCCAAAAAGGGCTAAGACCCTGGGAAACTCAAACTTCCAACAAACATAACACTTGTGTGGACACTTTGAGCTAGTCATAGTTTCTCAGCCTATCCAACTTCATCAGACTGTGATTAGAACAAGAATGAGGTGAGGAAGTTCAAGGAGATAGATCAAATGTAATTAGTTAAGGAAGATATAGTCGAGGAAAAAAACATAATTGTCTAAAGAAATATATGCAATGTAATGATCTTTCAGAATGTCTCAGGCTACAATGCTCATTGGGACTTTCTTCTGAGTATATATGTGTATGAATAATTTTTAATATAAACGATACATTGTGCTGCGGGGGAGAACCTCTCTCATAGTAAATAGACAGTAAAATCTCCCCATGTTCAACCACAAAGTTACTACAAAGTGTATGGGGTTTTTTGTTTTTATTTTTCGCAGGAGAGGGAAGTCCCAATTCAATTCTCCCTATTAGCTCTTTTCCTTCAACTGTAGAAAGCTCCTTGCATGTCATCTAAGGCTGAATCTACACAAAAGCTGTATCCCAGCTGTATAATATCTCTGCCCCAGGTTGGCAACAAACACTAATTTTAATCCAAACTTAAATTAATTTGGAAAGACAGACAGGACCCCCTGCCTTAGTCATACTGGTGCAAAGGTGTTTCAACTGCGTACATATGTTCACTGTATTGATTTATGTCTGGTCACATGAGTGCTTTTTTTCCCCTTCCTTCCTTCCTTCCTTCCTTCCTTCCTTCCTTCCTTTCTTTCTTTTTTGATACCTGCAACACATGCACTTTGCTTTTCCTAAACTCTTGATTGCCCACCTGCATGTCTATAAACTGGTAGAGAAGGGAGAGTTGCAACACTGAGCTAAAAATGTGTACATACAAACACCAAGTCTCTTGCCCCCCCAAAAAGCAACATCATCTTCTCCAGATGCCAATACAACCAAGGGAGCGACCCCTCCATGGTGGAAACGATCAGGTGATCTAGGTGACCACTTGACCTAGATGACCGCCCGCCAACCTACCATTTCAGAAAATATTTCAGTCAACCTGCAAAACCCTTGCCACAACCTTTAAACTGAAAGTTTTTTTTTGTTGACTGAACATGCCAGTAAATTTTCAGTACATTCTTTCAGGGAGTAGGGGTCCTGGTGATCTGAGAGCATCACAGCCTATTTTGGGTAGGATATGATGACATTTTCCTCCCATATCCATGTGTTAACTGTATGAAGCTAGGTCCCTAGGTTTCTACCATCCCACAGATTGGCCCTTGGTATCCACTAGGGTTTGGTTCCAGGAGACCCCATGGATACTAAAATTTGTGGATGATCAAATCCCATTAACTACAATGGTATAGTAAAATGGCATCCCCCCCCCTTTTTTTTAAAGTATTTTGAAGACATGGTTGGTTGACTCTGCGGATACAAAGGGACAACTGTACTACATATTTGACAAATCAAGGAGAGATGCTATGAGGGCATCTCATAGACAATGCAGTGGTGGGAATGGCAGACCAGCCTAGAAAATGTGTAAGCCATCAAACCAGCAACTATAGCAGTCTGTTGTTTAGACCAAGTTAGGAGCAACAGCAAAGGAGAGATTCTGTAGGTCCCACACTGAAAATGTTTGGGTAGACCTGCTTTCAGTGGTGGGGATCACGTGGATCTCCAGAGGCTGTAGTATTGCAACTCCCAGCATTCCTCACTGTCAACTGTGCTGGCAAAGGCTGCTGAAGTTTGCAGCTTCTGGAGAGATGTATTTTGTCTGCTCCCACTCTAGAGTCTAGAGCTCTACAATGTGATCAGATTCAGTAACAAAAGAAAATAATGCTCTCATTCAAATTTCAACAATCTGATAAGAAGCATACAAAAATATTAGTTCTGATACACTGATGCTGATGTGCCTTCTTAATTAAGGAAGCAAAAAAATAACCTCACCCCCACCAAGAGAAAGAAAAATTCCTATGAAAAAGCCATAGTGATTTCCACAATGTAGTACAATTTGACTTTGCTTTATTTATTTATTTTTTCATTCTTTTTGCAAGAGCTTCTGGCAAGATGTATAATTTGGGAATGAAGAATATATTTTGAGACAGAGCAGGAGTTCTTGATCTGAAACTAATTTGTTGTCAAAAAGAGTTAAAGGTCTGCAAGTTGTGCTTTATCTTGAGCTGTTTAATGGGATGTAAATAAAGGGACTGGGCCGAATTCCTCACTCAGTGATGTTGTCTTTACATTGCTGTCACTTTCCTGAGCTCTGAGGAATTGCCCTGGCATAAGTCTGGTGTAATGGAGCAAAGAAATAAATCCACCATGTTTCACACACTAATGAACTGGGCTGTCTTGTTAACATAGCTGTATTGTCATTGTGTGTAGTGCATGTTATAAGCCTGGAAAATATTTTCAGTTACTGATTCTTTACACAGTTTATCATACTTTTAATATTCAAAACTATTACCTTTTTATTTATTTTTTATCCAAGGTTAAACCACAAGAACTCATGAGACAGTCTAGAAACACACATGTGTGCGCGCGCGTGCGCTAACAATTTAAGAGTGAATTTTCCAGAGCTTCTAACTGAAGTAGAGGCTCAATTGGACATAAAAAAGAAGAAGCTTCTTTATGACAGCTCCAATTGTCTTAAGCTCTTTCCTAAGAAATGTTTGCTCAGCTTTGTTTCTGTTGTCCTTTGGAAACTAACAGCGCAATCCTAAACACAAGGTCTGCTGACTGGACTATGTCCACAGACATACTCTTCAGACAGAGAGGGGGCCCAAAATAAGGCAGGGAGGAATCACTCTATCACTGGGCTCCAGTTATACCCATAAAAATTTTCATGTATGTAAGACTACCACTGGTGTTATTTCCATTCAGAAGGCCCTGAAAAGGGCTATTTCATAGTGGATGAGGAGGTTTGAGATTTTCTAGATCCAAAGCCTCTCCATTATCCAGAGAGATTCCAGAAGTGGGTTTCACAATGTACAATCTTAGGGGAGGATCCTCTTTCTTACTTGTACTGATGTAGTCATGGGTGCTGCCAGCAAAAGTACTTCTTTTGATTATAGTGCAAGAAGGCATTCTCTACCTCCTAGTACACTGTCTGTTTTCCAGCTGTGCAATGGCAGCTGGATGGCATCTAAGTGCAACCTGCCCCCTCCTACACACACACACACACACTGAAACTGTGCCTACCTTCAGCTGAACACCTAGGAAAAAGATTAGCCTTCATGCTTCTGGACCCCAAAAGTAAGACTGATGCTGGAGCTGTCTTTCAAATAGGATCTTGGCCTTAGGCTGCTATAAGTTTTCCCCCATTGATTTTAGTCAAGGAAGAACAACTAAGATCCAACAGAAGAAAAGCCACTGGAAAATAGTCCTTCCTCAATTGGCAGCATGAGTTCTGATGATACTCAGACGGTCTATTTTAGGCCAGGTTAGGACAGGTCCACTCCTGTGTACATTACTCATAAATAAACCACACTTCTGAACGGAACTAAATACTAAATAAACAACACACGATTCTGTCATTTTAGATTCTGTTTACAGAAAACCAATAGGCATGAGTTACCTATTGGGGTAACTCTAATCAAAATGCTCTAGATCTTTGTCTAAGGTTCACAGAGGTTGGAGAAGAGAAAGGTTTATTATAAGCCAAATGTTTTGGATTGTGTGCTATTTTGTTGCACTACTATAATTCAAAATAAAAAGCAGTGAATTTAAAAACTCCTTCATATTTATCATTAAACTTACAAAATATTATTAAAAATTATGATAAATACCCTCAGAATTCAACTTTTCCTACTTAACCAACATTAATTCATGCAGAGGAGTCTGATATAACTGGCCACTTAGCTATCTCTCCAATTATGTACTACAAATACTTATATACTTTACTTGCTATGACTTACAAATCTCAATACTGTCCAACTCCCCCTCACCTTTAAAGGCAAAGTGCCAGAAACTCCATTGCATGAGAGAGGAAATTTTATGAGAATTTTTGAGCTCTTCTGATTTTTAACATAGTATTGCTGGGGTGCTTTCAATATGTTGAACCCCACAAAACATAGTTAAGCCAAGAATTATAGACAGTAGTGCTCCCTCATAAATTATTTTTACCATGCTGGAAGAGGATTGGGTATGTCTCTTAGAACTCACTCCCCAGACTGGAATAATTACCACTTAACTAAAAGCTCTAGTGTAAAATTGCAATGTGATATCTGTAAGTCCCACTGATTTAGACAGAGTTTATTCCAAAGCAAGAAGGTATAGTATGCCAAATCAAGTTTGTTATGAGGTACGCTTGCTATAAAAGCTATGGACAGTATGGACGTCTTAGAAGAACTGAGTTGATACCAATGTAATATCTACTCTCAAAGATAATGGAATGTCAAAGCTTGAATGAATCTGGTAATTAGTGGTATTTCTTGCAAATGAAAGTAAATTAACCATGTAGTGATATATTGAATTACAGAAAGGCACACGTAATTCTGAACTGATTAAAAGTGGAATTAAAGAAAGAAGATGGGAGGGTAGAGTGGCACCTTTCCTCCTCTTTGTCTTTCTCCGCTGTTTCTATGACAGCCAGTGTTGTGTAGTAGTTTGAATATTGGATTAGGACTCTGAAAGACAAGGGTCTGAATCCTCATTCTACCATGGGAATCCAGTGGTTGACCTTGGGCAAGTCACACACTGCCAACCTAAGGGAGAGTCAGTGGTAAACCTCTGGTGAATAAATTCTGCCAAGAAAGCCCTATCCATATGTCAAAGTCAACATTAAGGTACTTAACAACAGCAACATATTTTGATCTGCAAAACAAAACATGCAAGTAACATGAACGGAGATAAGAAAAACTGGCAGTTTTGCTTTTTCCCATGTTCAGACCTGTTCTGTTCTCTTTTCTTTTCTTTTAAAAAAACCTTCAAGTTCTTTCCATCCCATTTATGAGGAGTAGTGGGGAATTTTTCACAAACAAGCTGAAGATGAATTCTCCTCCATTTGCACCAGAGAAATGCAAAAGGAAAAACTAATCCAAGTGTGGAGAGGGTCAAGAACCTGTAGGTGTTAAAAATGAAGAGTCTCTTAGGAGTGAAGGAACTGCTAACCCTAGCACAGCATCCAAATATGATTGAATAATAGGTGACTTCACTTCCAAGCAGGACAGCAGACAGATGCTTCTCGCAGCAGCTCTACAATGAGGACAGCATTAACAGTAAAAGTGGCAGCTAGGGGGATCTCTGCCTGGAAAAACTCGCCCTGGATTAAAGGGGATCACCCACAAGGGTCTGGAATTCCCATTATTTGCATTTACTCAAGTAAACACATAATTAATGGGAAGGACCAAGGGAGTTACATCTTTCACCTTTGCCATGAAATGCAGGTGGTTTGATCTCAGGATCTGTAGGCCGCAAGCCAGCAACCTGCTTTTTAAAAAATCCTTAAAGAAAACTTTGCACTACAAATGTGAAGAATTCTTCTGATTAAAATGGATGAACAGAAGCCTCATAAGTCACCTTCTTTCTGCATGCAAGAGTCAAGAAAGTGTGTTTACTGCATAAAATCAGGAATCACATAAGACGTATGGGTTGATATATTTAAAAGAGAACAATTAAGGATTTAAATGCATATATATTTGTGGATAGACTGAATTTCATCTTATTTACAAGACTGAAGCAGGCTTTAGCAAGGAAAAACTACAGCATGAGAAAGTACATGATTTAGCTCTTTGATGCTGTAATCAGATAAGTGAAAGAAGAGTTGAACTGTTAACTCTGTAACTGGTGGAGTGAATGAAAGACGGAATCTTTCCAGGAACTTTTTCAGGACTTTCTACAACAGATGCTGAAGGAGTTATGTTTTCTCAGAAAAGAGGGATTCCCACACTTGAAGAGGAGACCATGAGAAGATTTGGTAAAGAATTTGAGGAATGAGATCACGGTGGAACTGTTGAGAGACGTAACACAAGGGGAGGGGAAGAAATGTGGGGATTATATGAAAGTGAGGGAGGCGAAAAATCACATGAAGAAACAAATTCAAGTTGACATGATGGAGAGATTAGCAACTGAAATGGCAGAGATGAGGGCATAAGTAAATTCTGGTTTGTAAAATGGGGACTATAACCCAAGTGGGGGAGAAGGGGGAAGTAGATCTGAAATGGGTGTGTAGGGAATCTATCCCAGTGCTCTAATGAAATCAAGTGGATCTCATGAAAAGATTAGCCTGCAAGACTGAATGGGATGAGAAAAATATGGAAAAAGTACTTTGACTCAGGAGAAATACTTTAAAACAGCAAGTGGGAAGGTTTTGGAAATGTTAACAAGGGATAAGGAAGCAACTCTGAGAAGCTTGCAGGGGGAAGTTCATGGACAGGATGGAATAAAAGGAAGAGGTAAACCATATTTAAAATGAAATAGGGAAAGGGATGGTGGTGGTTGAAACAAGGTTATGTAATGGTAACAGATACAAGACAATGAAAACTAGATTTGGTAACAATTGTGAAAAAGATTTTACAATACGAAATGTCACAGAAATAGTTGGACTTAGTGAGGTTATAGTAACATGTAAAAGATTTACTGTTGTAAGTGGTGAAGATTAATATCATGTAATTAAGTCAGTAAGTAGCTTTTATGATCAACATTAGAAAATGTAGTATCATTTATCATGTAGATGTAACAAGTAATAGGTTATAATATTGATATATCAGTGCTGGATATATTAACCTTTGGAAGAAGAAAGATTTTTTTCTTTCTTTTTGGTTGTTGGAAAAAAATGAAATGGGATGGAAAGAAGATGATTGTTCAGACCTCCGAGAGGTCTGAAACAATTTGGGAATCACACACTATTCAAAAGAAGAATAGAAGTCACCCTTTTCTTTATTTTTTAATTTCTAACTTTTATGCTTTAGCCCTTTTTGTCTGTTACTCCACTGGAAAAACCCTATCCCAGGGTCTACAATTTTGATATTAAATATGATTCCGCATGCCTGAGAGGTCGCCCGGATGTGCACGTAGGCAGCCACGGTCGAACGATTGAAAACCAGGTCAGGCCAGTAAAATCCCCAGTAACGTAGCCCCCAGGAGACCACAAGCTGGGCAAACTCACAATAAACAAAGGATCCTCAGCCCCTGAGAAGCCTACTTCAGGGGATTACTGTGTTTTCCCCAAGTTGAACAAATATCCTATTAGACAAGGACCATTTACATGAAGTCACACCACAGCCAAATGCAGCCAAAGATCCTGGGACTTTGGCAACACCTTGTAATCTCATTACACAAAGGAAGTTACCTTTGTGGAGTCTCTTTCTCGTTGCAACATCCATTGTTCTCCCCGGGAAAGGATTAGTCCCCCAGGTACTTTTTCCCCTACA
Source organism: Iguana delicatissima (assembly GCA_948472985.1). Classification (NCBI taxonomy): domain Eukaryota; kingdom Metazoa; phylum Chordata; class Lepidosauria; order Squamata; family Iguanidae; genus Iguana; species Iguana delicatissima. Next base: position 1,144,711 of record CAOKZL010001390.1, on the reverse strand, counting down.
AATAGTCCCAGTTTTTGAGTGGTTCTTTGGATCGCTCCCGGTCTTCCCAGCAGCCCGTTGCTCCGTCCGTTGAGTGATCCCCTCAGCCCTCTCCATGCTGAGCCCCACTTCTCCGCTGCCTTCCCAGACCAAGGACTTCAGGAAAAGGTGCAATATTACCCCAGCTACAACCCTTCAATACTCCCCTATCCAGTTTCCTCTCTTTTGCTTCTTAATAGGTCTTGAGTGAGTATGTGAGTGATACCATTGGTGCGTGAGACTTTCATTCAATAAAATCATTTATTGGACATCTTTGTTTGGTTTTTGGCTTGGCCTGACCCCGTAAAAACTGGGTAAAAAGACCCCGCTAGGTTACCCTGCCTCTCGCATCACTATTGCTCATGCTCTGGCTAGTTTCCATTCCCCATTACGTGGAGCACATTGAGGTGTCCCCCAAAGGACCCCAGAAATCAGGGTAACATGTCCTTTTTCTTTCTTCTTTTCTTTCTTTTTCTTTTCATGTACTTGTAAAATTTTAATGTTTTTAATTAGCAATAAAGATTGTATTAAAAAACAAATAAAATTGAGTAAGTACCTAGACCCTGCATTCATTTGAGGTCTGATCCACTTAGGGTCCAGTCAAAGCAGATTCACAAATTACCTTAAGGAAACAAGACCATTTGTGTAAAATAACAACAGAGCATTTATTGATTATTAAGCTGGAATATACAGCAAGAATATAGAAAAGAAATAAAAAAGAAAGCATACACATGCCCTCACACTGGTTATTGCACTGGTTTCCAAACTGCAATGCATTCGTTGGACCAAATCTTGGGCAGCGGGCATGCCACTAACTCCTTAGAGCAGTGGTTCTCAACCTGTGGGTCCCCAGATGTTCGTGGACTTCAGCTCCCAGAAGCCCTGAGCATTGACCATAGTGGCTGGGGCTTCTGGGAGCTGAAGTCCACGAACATCTGGGGACCCACAGGTTGAGAACCACTGCCTTAGAGAGACCAATCCACCTGCCTACACATTTTGTAGAGATTTCTCTCTGAATATCTAGGAGCTATCTATTTTTTTTTTTTTAAAAGGTAGCCAAGGAAACAACTCCCTCCAGGAAAAAGGGGATAACAGCTTCAGTTTTCAGTGTCACACAAAGCATCCTTATTTCGGGAATGAAATAAGAGAGAAATACCTTGTGTTTGGGAGATGTTTAGATCTCAGGATTTGCCTGTCTGATAAAATCTGTGCTACATATAAAAATCTGTCACGACTCCAGCCCAGACCCGAGTGTATTGGTTTAAAAATGGAACTGGTGTAACTCTTGCTGTGGCTAGCAGCATTTTCCCAGTGTGTTGTTACTCTGTTGTTAAATTTTCCTGGATGGCTGCTTACTGATCAAACCATAACAAACTTTACTGTTTCTTTTAGTGTCAGACCCAGTATAAGTATTTTTCAAGAGAAGGAAAAGATAGTTCCTTTTTGGTTTTGATGCCTTGAGCAGCTCAGCAGCAAAATATCATTGTCTGGGGATCAAAGATTTAAATAGAGCTCCATAAACAGAGGATTGTACTGAGTGGCAAAACAGAATTTAGGATGTCAAGGCCATGTTGGGTGAACTTGAAGACATTCTCCAGCTGAATTACTCTGCTATATCACACTGTACTGAGAAGAGAGTTGGCAACAGCAGTCTGTAAACTAGCTGACACAAATTTGTCAGTAGCAGATACATTCAGAATGTATGCACAGCAGTGGTGAAATCTTCATTAAGAGCACTTTTTGCACCTCTTGTTACACTTGCAATACAATCTTACGTTTACCCTAAGGTTAGTTCCACTGGATTCAATGCAGTTTATTCTCCAGTTACTATTAAGATTGCATCCATAGGTCCAGGCCCTATACTTACTCATTTGCTCACTCATTCACTCACTCACTCACCTACTGATTTCCTTATTTCACTAACTTTTATCCTGACTTTCCACATTAAAAAAAAAAAAAAAAGCTGAAGGTCTAATATACATATTTTAAAAAATTAGACACAAATTAAAAGCATGTTAATATTAAAGATCAATTGGATAATAAAACCACTAAAATCACTATAATAATGAGAACTATTGAAATCATCAGGATTATCAGAGATCAAAATAGTTTTAAAAGCTTTTTTGAAAAGATACGACTTCACACCCTTCCTGAAGGCAACTAGAGTGGGAATGCCGTTCCAAGTGGAATGCATTTCTCAGCCTGGGAGTAACAGAAGAAGTCCTTTCCTATGTGCCTATCAAGCAGGCCTCTGCAGGTGATGGTACTCACAGGAGGCTGTGTCTTTTATAGCCAAGGCCAAAACCATTTTAGGCCATTTCTGCACTACACTATTACAGTGCTATTATTCCACTTTCAACATCCTGTGGAGTTATAGGGTTTGTAGTTTACTGAGGCCAAAGAGATCTCTGGCTGACAATTCTAAAAGCCTCTCCCTAAACTGCAAACCCCAGGATTCCATGGGATGTTGAAAGTGGAATACTAGCACTATAACTGTCTAGTGTGGAAATAGCCTTAGTTTTAAAGATTCAAACCAACTTCCTGAATCTGAATTGGACTCAGAAAACAACTGGCAACCAATGTAGGCTATTCAGTACAAAGATCTAATGAACTTGATATTAAAATGTGTTTTTTAAGGGGTTTCGTGTAAACATAACAAAGTGGCACTTTTCCACTAACTTTCCTATCTCTGGGAATAGCCTTTTGATCAAAGCAGTCTAAATCCAACATTCAGGTCCCCAGGTCCATGGTTCAGGTCCATGTAGCCATGATCATCCAGAAGTGTTACCAGCTTCTCAAGTGTCATCAGAGGAGACAGAGTTCCTCCACATTCTCAAGCACAGCATGGTTCGTTCAAGATTGGCCCAGAGTCAGTCAGAATTATTGGATTAAAGACAAATTTGTTTAAGGCTGATTTTTTTGCTACTCTCTCCTTTAAAGAAGAAAGGGTAATGCCTTCTCTCACTAATGACTGGTGTCTGCCATACCTGTAAGGCAGTGAATCTCTTCAGGGCTTTGTCCCCAAAATAGGTACAGTGTCTCAGCTAAGTTTTTTTTTTTTTAAGTTCAGGTTAAAATCTGGAATAGATTCACTGTCCTACTTATGTGGAAGCTATACACCAGCACCGCTTTTGAGCAAAGAAGCATTAATCACCTCCTTTAACCATGGCAACAATCCCACATTGGTTAACTTGGTCAAACAAAAAGGTTAACTAAACGGAGGTTAGTCCTCACCACTCCTTGCATCTTCTTCAAGTCTTCAAGATCGAGAAACCAAAAACAATGCCAATTAACAGGGTAAGTGTGCCAGGCCCTTGCTTCCCCCAGATTGGTATGGCAGTTCCCAATCTGATAAGACACCCTGTCTTTACCACACAGCTCTGCCTCCCCACTTATAACATAATGTTTGTATAAAAGGGTGAAGGTTTTCAATGTTTCTTTAGAGCCACTTAAAAATTTTATGGTAGCATGTTTTCTGTGTTACTTGCTATATTGTATACAACTCAAGCTGAGTCTGTGTTTACAAAAATAAACAGTAATGTTTATTAAATTAACAATAAAAATAAAGTAGAGTATTAGGGTTCGTATGCAATTTAATGCAGATACATTTGTTCAGTGCACTCTTCAGGTAGTATAATAGTTACTAAACTACTCAGAAACAGTTCAGTTATACCTTTAGACTTTCAAAAAAGGTACAATTACAGTAGAACAGTATTTTGGTTAGTCTTTCACCACAGGCTTAACCCCCAATCTAAGTCACACTGTCTGACCAGATCCTACTAGGGTTCAATTACTCTTCTGCCTCTCATTAGGCTTTTAGTGAGAACTAAGGCCCTTTTCTCATGGCATTTTCCATGTGAAAGGGTGCCTGGAGCGTCACGCGATTATGAGGAGTGATCTGCACGACACGCTCACAATCGCATGATGCTTCAGGGGCTGGCAGGCGCCAATCACACGCCTTTTCATTTTCGGCTAGAAGCCAAAAATGGTGCATGATCACGCATTGCTCCCGGGCCCCACACGCACTTACCTGGCATGCGGACCTTCCGGAGCCACGCTGGTTGTGCTTCCTGCCCCAGCGCAGCCTAGGAAGGTCCCAGGCCGCGCTGCAGAAGGAAGAGGCAGGGCTCTCACGTGAGCAGGCAGCTCGTGCAGAGCCAAAGGACCCTGGATGTGAAAGCCTCTCACTGAAGGCTGCTCGTGCAACCCCTGCACCCCAGCGCTGGAAGAAGGTAAGGTGCGGAAAGGACCTGTAACTCCCAAAACAGTCACACTCTCTGACTGACAAAGGAAAACTCTGCTCCCTAGCTTCTTGCTAGGATCTCACTGAAAGAATCCAAATACCCACAGGTGCTTGGCTTTATATACAATTTTCTGTCAGCCATAAGCCCCTCCCACACACATTGGGCTTCTCTCCTGAGGTGCTGTTCTGATTGCTTAGCAACCTGCTTCTAGGCTGCCTTGGCACTTCAGATAGCCACACCCCCAGAACTTCATCACAATACGAGTTTCATGTCATGCCCTACTTCCAGAGCATAGACTCTGAGTCAGAGTCTGAAACAGGTGGCATGCCAGAGACTGAAACAGGTGGCATGCCAGGACCTGCTGTACAGAGAGAGGTTATAGTGCCAGGAACAGAACAGAGGGCAGTGACAGCTCCAACAGTCCTGCCTCTTCAGATACAGAAGAACACTTACCTAGATCCAGCTTTGCACAGCACAGGCAGCAAAGAGAGACCCAGCATCAGGATTAATAACTGGCAACAATCAATTAAGGCACAGCTGCACAAGGCTTTGGGTCTATTTAGCTGGTGTCCTTCCTCTCCAGGAGTTGTCAGAGCTTATCTGACCTGCTACCTTGCTGGATGCCTTGACAAATTCTCAGATTGACCTTGGACACTCCCTTGCCATGAAACCTTGCCGGACTTTGTTTATGTTAGACTTTATTTATGACTCTTTGTGTACTGCCTGGAAGTAAGTAACAAGCTGGGAGATATTCAGTTTGTTTTGTTTTATTTATCAGCTGTGCCAGGACTGAAATAGGACATTTCACAAAGTTACATACATGTGATCTCTCCCAATATCAGAATTCAAGTCAAGGCAAATCTGACTGTTTTTGCCCACAAAACATACAGCAAACCTCTCAAAGTGAACAACTCCCAGTGTTCCCAGTGAACCTCCAACTGCCTTGGCACCCCCTTTCCACCATCTTGGTGAAGAAGCTCTTGCATAGTTTAGTGTGTTTAGTGTTTCCTTTGTTTATTGTGGATGTGATGATGGCTGTGCCCTATTTTTTCTTCAATTCCTTTATTACTGTACGTCAACTACTTAGATCCTTGCTTCTTGCCCACATGTCAGATTTGTCCCAGGCCCTAACCAGCTTTCCTCCTATTTTATCATTAAACAAACAGGCAGATGATCTGGCTCTACCAGTGAGGAATGGACACTTAGAATTGATCCTGTGTTGTTGCTGTTGTGTATCTTCAAGTCATTTCCAGCTTATGGTGACTCTGAGGCAAACCCATCATGGGGTTTTCTGCAGCTAAGAGTGTGTGGTATGTCCAAGATCACCCAGTGGGTTTCCATGGCCAAGCAGCGAATCAAACCCAGAATTGTGGTCTGACATTCAAACCACTGCACTACACTGGCTCTGGACCATTGGAGTAAATTCCACTAAATTTAGTCTGGGAGAAGTCTGACTGAATTCAGAAGAGTTTACTTCTGGAGTCATATGGGACTGAAATGCACGGTGTGCTATTTAGATGATTAACCCCATCCCCTTTTTAAATTTAAGCTTAACAACATCTTTTAATGGAGTGCTTAAAATTCTCACATACCTGGACTTACAAACTTTAAGTATTTACAGCATCCACCACAAAAATAATTACATCAGAGGTTGGTAATGAAATTGCATCTACCTAATACTAAACTATCCAAGCTTCATAGACTCCATAAAAACAAATGAACAATCAAAAGCCTGTTGAGGTAGAAGTAGCAAAGAGTATTAGAACTTCTATGAAATTTAGTGAATTCACTAAGCACTATTGCTGAGGGATTCAAAGTTCATAATAATATTGCAAATTACATTGGGGATCACTATCTTTTCAATGTATGTTTGTAGTCATGTAGTATCTTTGATATGCAATTCAAATAAACTCTTTCAATTATTAATGCTAAAAGTTTGCTTTTATAAGACACTGTACTGCATTTAAAATTTTAGACGTTATTTTGATGGCAAGAAGTGTTGCAGAGTAAATAATCTGATTCATCTATAAGTCATCATCATCTTTTTTTTTCTTTTGGCTTGGCTAAGATTACAAGTCTGTTAATCAGAATGTGCTTTCAGAAACACAAAGGCAAAATCCATTTAAAGCAATATAGTGCTGATATCTGCTTCTATGTTGAAAGCTACACTTGAATACAATTTCAAAATATCATATTGAAACACCAATGATCATCAGTACACAGCTGGAATTCCATAGCAGGATCTCCTTAATGGATGATCTATTAAATATAAATTAATGTAGCCTAGAAGATGAATATAAATAGTTATTAACTAGGATTTCATGTGATTCTCCCAAAGCCATTACATTATTTCCTCTAGATAATTATTTTATTTCAGACAGCAAGTTAGTAGGATTAATTAAACCTCAGTCCAGGCAAGACAGGCCATTGTTCAGTTGACAAGATGGACTGCTACTTAGCAGACAAGCCACTCTGCAACTGAGAATACAACCAGTTTTGGATTGATTGAGCCAGTATGCCATAGTGGTTTGAATGTTGGAGACTAGAGAGGAGTCAAATCTCCACTCAGCCATAGAAACCTACTGGATGACTATGGGCAAGTCACTCTCTGTGAACCTCAGGCCATTTCCGCACGAGACTGTTATAGGGCTATGATTCCACTTTCAACATCCTATGGAATCCTGAGGTTGGCAGTTTAGGGAAGAGCCAGCCAGTCCCTCCCTAAACTGCAGACCCCAGGATTCCATAGGATGTTGAAAGTGGAATCATAGCCCTATAACAGTCTCATGAGGAAATGGTCTCAGAGGAAGGCAAAAACAAACCCTCTTTGAACAAATCTTATCAAGAAGGCCCTACACTAGCTTTACTTCAGGATTACCATAAGACTGGAATGAATTAAAGGTATGCAGCTTGGAAACTGCTGCCACTATCAAAAGATATTTTTGGGGGAACTTCCCTGGTTCACAGAACACTGTTCAAAATTGGCATAGAAAGGATTGCTTTTTACTTACTATACTTAGGCCAAGAGAGTCGTCATAGTGTAGTCGTCTGAATACTGGATCAGGACTCTTGGAGACAAGAGGCCAAATCCCTCTTCAGCCATGGAAATCCACTGGGTGACCTCAGGCAAGTCATAGGCCATTTTTGCACTACATTGTAATAGTGCTATTATTCCACTTTCAACATCCTATGGAATCCTGGGGTTTTCTATTTAGAGAAGGACATTTAGAATTCTTAGCCAGAAAGCTCTTTGGCCTCAGTAAACTACAAACCCCAGAATTCCACAGGATGTTGAAAGTGGAGTAATAGCACTGTAACAGTCTAGTGCAGAAATGGCCTAAATGGCTTTGGCCCTGGCTATAAAAGACACAGTACCATCACCTGCAGAGGCCTGCTTGATAGGCACATAGGAAAGGACTTCTTCTGTTACTCCCAGACTGTGAAATGCGGAAATGGCCACTCTCCTAGCCAAAGAAAAAGGCAACGACAAGCAACTGAATATATCTTGGTAAGAATGCCCTATGAGAGGACTGCCTTAAGACAGAATCAATTCTAAGGCACATAACAACAATAAAAATAGTTAAGATGCCTTACTTACTTGGCTTGAAAGAGGTTTCCACTAGATAAAAACATGAGATCACCACATTTTCTGTGGGAATACATGTTGATACCATTGGCCCAAACATAGGAGTGGTAGCTGCTTTATTTTTATGGTTGCACAGTTTCTAGAAGGGAGAGAGAAGCTTTTTGCACAGGACAATTTCCTTGGTCAAACATATTGCTATTTAAGCCTTTAGTTGTGACTACAACTGCAGTCTCACTCTAGGAGGAATGCTTGTGCCAGCCCATAGAAACTGTGCTGGCCCTGGGAGAATGTCTGGTATCGCTGTGGAACTAACTCATTCATGAGCTGAAAAGAGATTCAAGCTGCCTACCAGTTGAAAGATAGGCAAGCTTTCTTTATGTAAAAATCATTACTTTTTTATTGTAAAAATCTCTATTTTTCACTGATAAATCTGCTTGTATACTAATGGCTCTGTCTTATTGTGATCACCAACTAATGTGGTGCGTCTGTTCATGTTCTGATCCATTACAGGAGTGTGCTTGGATCTATAGTTGATCCCTGACATCTTGGTTGCAATGATGGTCAAAATGCCTTTGTTCAGCTTCATGTAACATAGCAGACATTTTAATTTACTGTACGCTACTTCAAATGCTTTGATGTGAAACAGATTATAAAATTTAAAAGAATTATTAAAAAGAATGAGTAAGAATGGTGAGCTTAAATTATGTCCTATGTGGTTTGAGTAAGGACCAAAAAGAGGGAAAGCTACATTAATAATAACTAGAACAAAAGTACATTTAAACAGGGAAGGACATGTGGTGACTTCCTAGGTATTGTTGATCTGTAGCTCCTAACATTCTAGCCAGTATAGTCAATGGTGAGAGAGCATAGAAATTGCAGCCCAACAACATCTGGAGGGTCACAAGTTGTCTATTCATGATTTAGACCTTGCTCTGTTTTTATGAAGAATAATGTCTACTGTTGCCACTCCAGCTTCCACTGAAATTGTTTAGCTATAACTGCATCATTATGTTCATGTCTGCACATCACTGTATTCACTACTGAATAGTGAATTTCTGAACATACAATCTTGCTCATTTGGCCATCATATGATCAAGAGAGTGGAACAACCCTCTTTTTGTGACCTTGGAGTAACCTCCAGGGAAGGAAATGTCAAGAGTTCTCCTATCGGAAATCAAACAGTTCAGCCACTTAATCACGCCATGCTGAATGAATTCTTCCATTACAGCAATTACAAGTAATTATGCCCTTGCGTCTACCTGAAGTAATTACCATCAGCAATACTACTAATAACATACCTCTAGATCAATTGTAGGAAGCTTTATTTCCCAATTACTGACAACCTCTACAAGAACTAATGGAAAACAATTCCAGAGATTTGATTTCAGCAGAATACAAAGTGAAAAAAATGACTGGAATGAAATCTGTATTTAAATACATTCAAACTTGCAAAATGCAGAAAAACCTCCAAATCCTGTGGAGGCAAAAGCCACCAGGGCTGTAATTTACAGCAGAAAAATGGAAGGCCAGGAAAAGTTAGGTACCACTGTATCTCTACTATTGAACCCTTCCACTGAAAGTATTTTTTTCACTTCTAAATAGGCCATCAGATTTTCTCTTATACAGAGTTTCAGGCAAGGTAATTCAACTCTTATTGTCTGCATGTATTCCATGGTTTCTTCTAGTGATGGGTGCAGAATGAAAGTGCACTTTCAATTTCATATTCAATGGGCAATTTGTCCTATCTGACATTTTTTTAAAAAAAGAAGACCTCAAGCTCTTTCCCAACATTTATGAAAAAAAATTGTGAATCTTGGTAAGCTGGAAATTTTTATTCAAAAGAGATCAGACAAAAGTTTGAGCTACCTGCAAGACCCAAGCTTAATAAGCACAATATTTCACAGAAGGGTTCCTGCTGTACAAACCTGAATATAGCTATTAATGATGAGAAGGAAAAAAAGGGAAAAAAAAGGAAGCAACCATATTCAGCATCACAAATATCAGTTGAATACATAGGGGTTTAAAGGCAGACTTGTAAAATCTAGCCACTAAAAGCCCTCTATCTGGAGAGATGGATCTACCAATTTTATCTCTACCAGATTCCATTAAAAAAAAAAAAAATCCTTTGACTGACTTTACGAATAAATCTGCAAGTTTCTGACAGGTCTTATGAAAATAATAACAACCCAGGAAAATGCATATTAGGGAACCTTGATGGAATTTAGGGAACCCTGGTGGTGAAATGGTTAAATGCAGGTATTGCAGCCACAAGATTGTGAGTTCGATCCTGCTGGGCTCCAGGTTGACTCAGCCTTCCATCCCTCTACAGGTTGGTAAAATGAGTACCCAGCTTGTTGGGGGCAATTAGCTAACACATTGTAAACTGCTTAGAGAGCACTTAGCTGATCAGTGGTATAGAAGTACACATGCTATTGGAAATGGCCAGAGAAAGAAAGCAAGACTCTATCTACAGACTATATTATCCAGCTCTTCTCATGCAGATGAGGAATGGACAGAGGGTTCCCTGAGATTAAGAAACTGTATTCTCATAGGATCTGAATCAGGTACAAGATTTTTGCTTTTGGTCAGCTGACTGCATGCAGATTAAGATCAAGACCAGGGGAAATTGCCATTGTCTATTCTGTGTGTTTTCAATATGGAGGTAAAAGACTAAATGGAGTTTGTCTCCTAAGTTTCCATTGTCAGTGCAGGTCAGGAGCAGACAGCTTTATAGAAATTGAAACCATCTTCTGTTAGAAAAGCAGTACCATTCCCCACCTGGATGTCTTCACCTTCTATCCGGGCCAGCAGGGTTCTACATTAGGTATGTGAGTAATTAGGGTATAAATATAAAGAATATCCATATTTTTAAAAATAAATCCTTCATGAAAAAGAGATTTCTCAACCACCAGGACCTTCTTGATATGAAAATTTAAATGTGACAAAATTCTTTGCTGTTTAAAGCTATTTCTGCACAAAATTAATTTTCTGCACAAAATTATGAATAATCATAGAAAATGGCACTCTATTTGATGACTGACCAGCATGGCTAAAGAAAATGGTAAATTTTCTCATTGGTATTTACATGAATTACATTTTTAAAACTTGCAAGCTGGCATTGGAACTATAGGAGGCTGCTTTTGGATAATCAGTGAAAAACACAGAAGATGGTTCATGCAGTCCCCTGTTTTGAAATCGTAATGGACTAGAGTTTTGGTACAATCAGTATTTATGTGCTGATCACTGCATAGCAGCATAATTGTAAAAAGCCAGTAAAAAAGAACTATGAAATCATATCTTTGTGAAAGAACTTTTCACTTTTGTTTATCCCTGCCAGCTCATATGAGACACACACTTGTTGTGCAACTTGATAGAGTCAGAACTCTGCAAATTGAAGCTTGCCATACTTAAGCTACCATTAGGTTTCACAGCACTGGAAACGAAGGGGTAAAAATGAACAACTCCTTTGTCGACGTACTGTCCCCATCTCAGCTTGTTCTGCTTCCACTTAATGAAGATGTCAAATCCTGGCGCTTTCATTTTGAGATTAATTCCCTGGCTCACCCTTCTTTCCCACCTTGTTGAAATCAACTAACAAAGTTACAAACTAGCATGTCATCAGGTTAATGAATACTGCAAGTAAAGCCACCAATCTAGATCTGAGAGCTAGGTTGTTCAGATGCAGTAGCAACAAATAAAAGGGCAATTTTAATTAGTTTCTGTAAAGGTGGTTGATATTACTACCTGAATGCATCTTTTCTTTTCTTTTATCAAGCACAGAATATCTTTCCTCAGAGCAATTATTCCCTTGTTCTCAGCTTGAACATTTGATAATAATGCATTAATTGCCCTTGGCTTACCTACTCTCTAATCAACAAACTAGGTATTCGTTTCTGAATATCTATTGATTTCAAGGAACTCAGTGCTTAATTACATTTCAGCAAAGTCAGTTTTAAATCTTTAAAGGTGCAAGACCATTTCTGTTGCAGCTTGGCATTTATCTTACTGAAAGCATCTAAGCTAGGAAGGTTATTTCATTCACCCCTCAGGCATATATATGCCAATATTTTTGAGATATAAGACATTAATTTGCTTTTTCTTTGGCATTATTCATTCCAAGAACAAATCTTACAATATTAAGGTTGCAGACCTAGTCTGTTCCATTGAACACAGTGGGATTTACTTCAGGGTAAATAGGCACAGTTTGTACTGCAAGTTTATATTATAATTTCTGTGTAATGTTGTTACACTCTCCTCATTTCCAGAAGCATAACACCTAACCATGTTTGGTTTCTTTCAGAAGGAAGTTGTGGGATACTTGGGGCATTTTCTAATACCTGCACTTATTTCCAAATGTACAGACTGAGCATGAGCGGAAACACAACTTGAAACTGAGGCCATCCCACAATATACAATTATAGCACTATGATTCCATTTTAACTGCCGTGGCTGCCTCTTATAAACTTCTAGGGATTGTAGTTGGTAAGGCACTAGAACAGTGGTTCTCAACCTGTGTGTCCCCAGATGTTTGTGGACTTCAGCCCCCAGAAGCCCCAGCCACTATGGTCAATGCTCAGGGCTTCTGGGAGCTGAAGTCCAAAAACATCTGGGGACCCACAGATTGAGAACCACTGCACTAGAACTCTCTGGCTGAGACTTCTAAATACCTCTCCCTAAAAGGAAATCCCAGGATTCCATAGGATGGTTCCATGACATTTAAAGTGAAATCACAGTGCTACAAGTGTGTAATATGAAAGCACCCCAGATCAGGGAAAGTTAGTTGTTTTGATGTCAGTTCTCAGAATCCTTCATAGATTCTTAGGGAGTTGTAGTGAAAAACTATATTTTCAATCTCTGATTTATATAGTATAACATTATGTAGGGAACTTCCAACCTGTAGGCCAAATATGGCCCAAAGAGGATTTCAATATGGTACATAGCATCTCCTCTCCCCTATCCATAGCAATCAGGCTTAAAGAAAAGCCCAAGCGTAATTGCAACATGTGGGGAGATGTGGGGTCACCACTAGGGAAAGAAGTTAGTCTCAAAGGAAGATTTTTTACCTACCTCCAACTGTGCCCCAACAGGGACTCCCAGAACTGAGGAGGAGAATTTAAGAAGATTTGATAGACACTCTGAGCAATAAGATCAAGGCAGAACTATGAGGAGATGCAAGGCAAGGTGAAGAGAAATCAGGGGCTCATATGGAAATGAGGGAGACTGAGAATGACATAGAGAAACAAAATCAAGTCAAGCTAATGGGGAGATTAGTCAATGAAATAGGGGAGATGAATGACCAAGAAGATCTGGCTTGTGAAATGGGAACTACAGTCGGTGGGGGGAGGAAAGGAAAGCCCATCAAAAATGGATGAAATGTACACTGATGATCAAATTAAATTTCAAGTTCACCTAATGAAAGGATTAGCTTGCAGGACTAAAGAGCAAGAGAGAAAGATGAAAAAGAAGACAGAAAAACAATCTGTCGCAGGACAGATGCAATTCTTCCCCTCACATTTGCAAGTTTGACTCTCACAGGTTTGATTATTCAGTGTCCACTTGCCTCCCCCCGCAAGCTCTCCTGCCCATGGCTGCCAGCATGATTGCACTAGCAGCAGGCAAGAGAGTGAAGGGGAAAGAAGATCTTTCTGCCCCGGTGCTCTCCTGCCACCACTCCCCATGCAATCACACTGGTGGGAGGTGAGAAAGTGGAGCAGAGAAGATCTTTCTCCTCCCGCACTCTCTTGGTGCTGCTGCCCATGCAATTGTGCAGGCAGGAAGTGAGATAGTGAAAGGGAGGGAAGATCTTCCTCTCTCCATGCTCTACTGTACCACTGCCCATGTGACTGCATGAGTGGGAAGTGAGACAGTGAAGGGGGAGAATATTTTTCTCCTCCTATGCTCTCCTGCCACTGCTGCCCATGCCATCATATGGGTGGGGGGTGGTGAGATAGTGAAGGGAGGAAGATCTTTTCCCTTGCACTCTCCCAGGCACAGGGGAAAAGATCTCCCCTTCTGCACACTCCAGCCCATCACCCGGTGGCACACCAGCAGCAGCTGGCAGGAGGTGCAGGAATGGTGAGTGCTCATGGGGGGGGGAGTTGTTCATTTTTTTTTTTTTTTACTTTCGTGTGTCCCTAACCTTCGTGAATTTGGAGAGCCTACTGTCCTTTAAAACAACAAGTGGGAAGGACTTGGAAATGTTAACAAAGGGTAAAGAACTTGTCTGGGAGGGGAGCTTCAGGGACAGGATAGATTAATAGGAAAAGGCATGCCAAATTTGAAATGATATAAGGAAGAAGAGGGGCAGTGTTGGGTGAAACTTGATTATGAAATGGTTGAAAATATAAGAAAATGAAAACTGGATTTGGTAATAATTGTGGAAATTGTGTAAAACTGTGTAAAATTATATTTTACAATATAAAATGTTATAGAAATATGTAGATTTAGTAATGTTATGTTACTTGTAAAAGACATAGTTTTAAGTAGTGGCAATCATTACCATGTAATTAAGTCAGTAAGTAGCTTTTAGTTTCAAGATTAGAAAAAGGAATCTCACTTATGAAAATTTAACATGGAATAGGAGGTAATATTAATATACTAATGGCAGATATGTTAATCTTTTGAAAAAAAATAAAGGTTTTTTTTGGTTGTTGGAAAAATGAAATAGGGATGGGAAGAACAGAATTGCTGGATATTATTTTAGATAGGCATGAAACAATGTCAGTGTCATATGCTGTTTAAAGGAAGAATGGAAGTTGCCTTTTTCTTTATTATTTAATATTTAACTTGCATGCTTTAACCCTGTTTTGTTTTTCTTTATTCTTTTCTTTTTCTCTTCTTTTTTCTTTTCTTTTCTCTTTCCATATATCTGTATTTGTAGAACTTTAGTGGTTTTTTTAAAAAATTAGCAATAAAAATATCATTTAAAAAAACAAAATGTTCCCCCTCTATATCAAAATTAGGTTTGAGAAAAGCAATAGAAAGGTTTTTCCAAACCTGTGTGCTTCAGGATGACAGTGAAAAGGGGTCAGGTCTCTGCTCATTACAGAACAGAAGTCCTGGACTGACTGTGACATTGGCATATCTTTCTGTTTTGTTTTTCAGAAATGTAAAGACTTTTTGCAAATGTGTTTCCATCAATTAAAAATATTCAAGATACACTGTCCCATCATAAGAGTTGAAAAGATGAACACTTTCTCTTCTTTCACTTTTATTTTTGAGCAAAAAAAAATTGTATGTGCAAAATTTCCACTTTTCTTATTTTCTCAGTTTCATTGGTTTTCTGTGCAAAACCCCATTCCTATTCAAAGTAACATATTTTTAAAGAAAAATCTAATGAAAAGTACCTGAAATGAAATTATAACCCCCTCCTAGTTGAAATTCTAACCCCTTTCCTAGCCCCCTTCCCTCAAAAAAACTACTCTTTGTGCTGCAGCTGGACTTATGAAAAGCCTTCCAATCATTTCAGGTTCAGGTTACCGTTTCATTAAAAATGGCTGAATGAATTGCCTTGGACTGTTCATCCAATGAACCAAAATGTGTCTGCAAAACCCTATTGAGGTAGCTTGTCTGTGTGTACACATGTGAACATGTGTGTACCTTCCAGTCCCCTGTCAAATCACGATGACTACATGAATTTCACAGGATTGTTTTAGGCAAGCAGTATTCAGAGGTGGTTTTACCAGTTCCTTCCCCTGAAAGATAGCCTATATCATTTACTATTCACTGGCAGTATTTTCTTCAAGTTCTAACCAAGGCTGACCATGTTCAGCTTCCAAGATCAGTCAGGAATTCAGGTCTAAACTGGGTACCACCCCAAAACAAGTCACTTTTCACCTATTGGGCAATTACCTAGCTAGGAGGTAATTCACAAAGGAAATTTGGACTGACTGCTGTTCAGTGTTATTATTCACTTGGTGGAAACTTAAGAACAATGAAAAAGTCATTCTCCACGTCCTATTCTGGCTACAGTGATATTATTTCTTCTTCTTTCTTTTTTTAAGGCTCATTAATCAAATGGTCTGGAAATGCATCTGATTAGTTATAGCAAACCACTAATCTTCATTAAGCAATAACACAAACCACTCTTATGAAGCTTCTAAACCCATGCCTGCCAATTCACAGGTCAAGTTCTGTTCTCTGACTAATATGTACTTCAGCTTAAAACTTATTTGCTCAGATGAAAGATGCAGAGGAGATATATATACATATTGAGAAATGAAGGGGGGTTCTATTTTTCAACAATGCCCAGAGCCAGTGGAATGTCATCCACTTCAGTTCTGCTTCAGGGTCATATTCAACTCATATGACTGATATCACAATAATATTCAGTTTGATTCAAATGCACACTTTTTTAAGGGTTTGGAGAGGTTATCAATTTTCCATCTTGCACTAGAAAGAAATAATCTACAATTTCTCGTCTTTCACTGAAAGAATTGCCCATCATTATTGCAATTTTGTGAGTGCTAGACTATAAAATATTACTAAATCTTGCCAAACTATTTACTAGCTGGTCTGACTTCTTGAATAATTGCATGTCGGGAAATTTATTAGCCGGGGAGTTAAGAGATATATTTGAACTTAAAAAGTAGTGTATTTTTCATGTTTGCAAGGAATTCCTAGAATAATAGCAGGGGCAAATAAGTGAAAATATTCTGAGGACATTAGTCCTTGTGTTTGCATGTTGAGAATGAGGCCTAAAAGTACAAACTGAGGGTGGAGAACAGAAATTGTGAGACACAAATAAAGAGTGGTGAATGACAGGATTTAGAAACAGAAAGTGTTAGCGTTAGACAGATATTTGAAAGAGTGATAGGAAGCTTAAGGAAAGACACATGAGCAGACCTCAAAAGGAAGAACTTAAGAACATGTGACCCTACAGAAATTGTTGGATGCTGATGATGGTGGTGAATTAACATCACTGTCATCATCATTGTCATCAAAATTTATTGCATTCATTTTCACTGAAAAAGACTCAAAACATCTTAAACTGTATAAATTTTAAAAAGCAACTGTATAATACAAACAATATATCTATAACATAAAACATCTCCCACCAAAAATAACAAACCATATGGATATTATGACAGAATCAGGGAACCACAGAGTTGGGACCACAAAAGCCATCTAGTCCATCTTCCTGCCATGCAGGATGACACAGATAAAGCACTCCTGAAAGAAGAGGGTGATTCTGTTTAAAGCTCTCCAGTGATGAGAGTTTATCACTCTTCACTGGTGAACATATCTGACAGTTCAGAAGTTCTTCCTAAGGCCAATTCTCTTTTCTTGTAATTTGTATTCATTAGTACAATGAGCAAGAGAAAACTAGCTTGCTCAGTCTTCTACATGTCAGGTTGCAATGCTGGAATCCTTGTCTGCTCATGGAGCAGGAGAAGGTACTGTAAAGCTCTGACAAGCATAATGAAGGTACCCATCTGTGCTCAAATTCCAAATGTGAATTCTCAGCTTCATCTAACCTCTTCCAACATGGGCCCTTTTTGCACGGCATTTGTCATGTGAAAGGGCCTCTAGAGCATCATGCAATTGTGAGGAGAGTTTCACATGACGTCCTCACAATCGCATGATGCTGCTGGGGCCAGCAGGCGCCAATCGCGCAATATTTCATTTTTGGCTTTTGGCCGAAAATGATGCGCAATTGCGCATCGCTCCAGGGCGTCACACACACTTACCATCGGTGTGGAGCGTCCGGAGCTGCAGCCCTCATGTTTCCTCCCCCAGCACAGCCTGGGAAAATATCCGGCTGCACTGCAGAAGGACGAGGCAGAGCCCTCATGCTACCTGCCAGCTGGCAGGCACCTACTGCAGAGATGGAGCAGAGGGGACACGAGTGCCTCACAGAAAAGGCTGCTCATGTGATCCCCATGCGACCACACAGGACGGAGGTAAGCTGCAGAAAGGGCCATGGCTGTTGAATCCATGGTGGAGAGTGAGGGAGGGGCACAGAGGAGCTCTGCTCAGCTCTGTTCTTGTTGTTATTGACAGACAACATACTACTAAAATATGAGGAAAAGAATTCTAATCAAATACTGGAAAACAAACAGGGAACCTTTTTCCTAGGCCAGTATCCAAAAGTTGTTCCTTGCATTCATTTTTTAGGCAGCTAGTATTTCTGGTTCCCATGAACAGAATGTCATTTACAGGCATCAAATTTGAAATCTGATTTACATCACTATTAGCAATAATATGCATGAATGAGAAAAGGTTAAATCAAAGGCAACAAGGAAATCTGGGCATATTTCATCTTAAATTATTTTTCTCTCAATACACAATCATTTTTTTAGAATTGACCTCACCTCCAATAGGTGGTGGCCAGCGGTATTTATGCTATTGATTTGATGATATGTGTGTCAGACAAGAGGGCATCCATGCATTAATAACATTGCTTTATATGTATGGGTTCTGGGAGAGCCCAAGCAAATAATTAGGAAAATTCCAAATCAGCAGGAATAAAACCCAGGTGAATGTGACACAAAAGGCTGTGACTACAAATAAAAGCTTTAGAAAAGGGGAAAGAATTGTAACTGAAAGATTTGGGAAAGCTGAAGGGCAGTAGAAATATAAGTTCTTTCCCCAACTTACCTGCGTCTGGTGTGGTCA
Organism: Iguana delicatissima; assembly: GCA_948472985.1. Taxonomy (NCBI): domain Eukaryota; kingdom Metazoa; phylum Chordata; class Lepidosauria; order Squamata; family Iguanidae; genus Iguana; species Iguana delicatissima. Next base: position 1,126,246 of record CAOKZL010001390.1, on the reverse strand, counting down.
CATGGGGATCATGAGAGCAGCCTCTTCCGTGCGGCTGTCTCGTCCCCACTGCTTCTGCTCTGCAAGAGTTGCCTGCATATGAGGGCTCTGCCTCTCCCTTCCGCAGTGCTGTCAGATATTTTCCCAGGCTGCACTGGAGGAGGAAGCACGAGGGCCACAACTCTGGATCTCCACATGCAAGGTAAGTATGCATGGGGCCCCAGAGCGATGCACGATCGTGCACCATTTTCAGCTAAAAGCCAAAAATGATATAGTGCACGATCGGCACCTGCCGGCCCCGGCTGCATTGCGCGATTGCAAGGACATCATCTGAAACGCTCCTTGTAATCACACAACAGTCTGGAGGCCCTTTCACATGACGAATGCCATGCGAAAAAGGCCATAGTGTTTCCTTATCTCCCAACATTTCATATATTTTTATCTTTCCCATATGAAAAAGAGTGTCCCTGCTGAGTGAGGATTTGAGGAGATGTAGTCCGAAAAGTAACTTTGTTAAGCTTTTCATTCTTGTAACACACTGTTTCTCTTCTCACAACAAGGATCATGCCCTGAGGGCTTTCCTTGCACTATTATACATTATTAGAGTCTCTTCTCTTATCAGATGTATTAATTTACCCAGCCATGATTTAACAGTCCTATCTGTAACACTATAGTATCACCAACAGTTCAGAATGACAGAGGACTCATTCTAGTTTTCTTGTTGAAGGAAGCAATGAATAATTTTAGTAATTTTCTTTTCACTGCCAGAATGTCTTTGAAAACTGTGCAGTTTTTGAAGGCTATTCACAATTTGAGACTTAGGACCTTTCCACACCATACTCCATTAGCAAGTTCTTCTATTACAATTCCAGCATTGCCATTTGCACAATGGTAGCAGGTTATGAATGCTCTTTTCCACACCCTTCCACCTCAAGTGGATATGTAGCAGTATTGCCACCAGTGTTCCTTCTGCATTACAGCATCCTTGGCCACTCGCTTGCCCTGCCTTCACCCTGCCCTACTGCCCCTGATTGGATGGGGGATTTTTATTTATTATTTTTTTTGGAAGTTGTACCAGCACAGCAATGTTGTAGCGGCATGACATGCCATTACACTATTTCACTTTTGTGCTATAATGCTTAGAAATGTATTTTTAAAATTAAAATAGAAACATTTAAACTAAACACAGAGAGGTGATAGATTTTGAAGTTACTACACCATGGGAATAGCTGAGGGAGAGACAAGCTGGGCATGCTCACACCTTGCCCACTCTTGGATCCAGGAGGACAGGAAGCACTACCAAGCACTATTATGGTACTGCACTGAACCAGCTGACAGGATTGAAGCACTAAAGGAGGCTCTTAACAGGTTTTTCTGGAAATGGTATAAGGCAGCTTTGCAACAATTAGGGATGGGATAACAGCTGGATAGGGATTACGTCACGTGGTAGCATGATTCCTGGACTGGAAACAACACATTGCTGTTGCAGGATAGCAATGTCATGCCTTACTCTGCGCAAAATTCACATATGTGTGTTTTAATAGACAGCAGCATTTTCTCTGCAGGGAATAGCTTTTTCTCAGCAGAAAATAATATTTCTGTGAAGAAAAAAATGCTGTTTTCTGCTCAAAAAGAAAGCCACGTGAATTTTGTGTAGAGTAAGTCCTGAACTGAAAAGATTCTTGTCAGTACAGAATTCTTCTCATCCAGGTTTCTCAATACTCAAGAAACATATTTTCCAGTCATTGTTCAAGTATTTCAAATTTTCTTCCCATTCCTTGAGGGTAAGCCAGTGTGATTACTATGCCTGTGCTTCCTTGAGTAACAAGAGGCTGCATATCTCTGACTCTATAATTGCTCTTATTTGTATAAGCATGTTTCTTGAGACATCATCACATTCAATAGGAATTTTTAGAGAGAAATGATCACACCTGAAATTATCTCTTCCACACAACTATTTAAAGGTGCCGATATCTTCCTTTGCAACTGGCTATCCTAGCTGTGGGAGGAATATGGATGTATGATTGAAGATCCACTAATGGGAGAGGGGAGCAGCCAGTCATAGAATCATAGAGTTGGAAGAGACCATACCAGTCATTGAATCCAACCCGCTATCATGCAGGAACACACAATCATCACCCCCAGCAAATGGCCATCCAGCCTCTGTTTAAAAACCTCCAAAGAAGGTAACTCTATCACACTTCAAGGCAGCATATTCCACTATCGAATGGCTCTTACCATCAGGAAGTTCTTCTTGGTGTTTAGGTGAAATCTCATTTCCTGTAATTTGAATCCATTGCTCCATGTCTTAGTTTCCAGAGTAGCACAAAACAAGCTTGCTTCATCTTCAACATGACATCCCTTCAAATATTTAAACACAGCTATCATGTCATCTCTTAACCTTCTTTTCATCAGGCTAAACACACCTTGCTCCCTAAGCCACTCCTCCTACGGCATAGTTTCCAGACCGTTCACCATTTTGATCACCCGCCTCCGGACACAGTCCAACTTGTCAATATCAATTGAATTGTCAATTGAATTGTGGTGCCCAGAACTGGACTCAGTATTTCAAGTAAGGTCTAACCAAAGCAGAACAGCCTGTTTCAGGAAATCTGGTACCCAAACTATGAAGCCATGTTCATATACTTGCACTGAGTACAACTCATTTCATTAAGCCTGATCACCTTTTCCTAACAGTTTTCAGAGAGATACCCATGTTAGTCTGTTTCATTATAAAATAAGAATTAGGAAGTAGTCTTGTGAATCTGAAGAAGTAGGATGTAGCCCATGAAAGTTTAAGCTGAAATAAATGGGTTTGCCTTAAATGGGCCACAAGACTATTTTTCCTCCTCCCCTCTCCCCCTTTTTTTCTGGAAGAGCTCTTGTGTTTTTAGCAACTACATGAGTAGACATAGGCCATTTCCACACTACACTGTTATAGTGCTATTATTCACCTTTCAACAGCCTGTGGAAACCTGAAGTTCGTAGTTTACTGAGACAAAGGAGCTCTCTGGCTGAGAATTCTAGATGCCCCTCCCTAAAATGCAAACTCCAGGATGCAAACTCCAAACTCCAGTGCAGAAAGGGCCATAAACGCAGTTAATGAGGTTTCCCCCTATTTTGCCTATCTAAACCAGAAGCTACAACATTTCTTTTTTTAGTACAGCTATTGAAATAAGTATGGGAAAATGAAGAACACCTTTCCCTTCCCAAGTATATTAAACACATCACTTTTCATACTGGTCACTGATATTGGCCTAAATTTTCTTTTGGTCCTAAGAGTAGACCCACTGAATTCATCACATTTATATAGTGTATTACCTCACTTATGTAAGTCATCTGCACTTAAACAGCCTGGTGGCTTAGACTGATCACGTTCAGGGCTAGCCCAAAACATTTTGCAGCCTGAAGCTGATCAACAACTCATTCTCACAACCCACCAAAGGTGCATAACATGCAGGGCTGGCCACATTAGTCTGTTACCTGAGGCAGAAAATCTCATCAGGATTTCTTTCCACTTTGGCATTACAAATGCAATAGTAATGATGAAAAATAATTAACTGTTTGATTCCTTTTAATTACACCTAGATCTGTTGCCTGAGGCAGCCACCTCACCCTACTTTTATGGCATGGTCTAGAAATACTATATATAGATTTGTCATAGGTGATATAGATACAGATTTATTGTTGTGTGCCTTCAAGTCATTTCTGACTTAAGTAGAACCTAAGGCAAACTTATCATGGGGTTTGCTTGGCCAGATTTGTTCAGAGGGGAGTTGTCTTTTGTCTTCCTCTGAGACTGAGACACTGTGACTTGCCTATTGTCATCCCATGGATTTCCATGGCTGAGCATGGGTTCAAACCACTACACCACACTGGGTCTCATAGATACAGATACAGATACAAATACCGATAATACATATGGAAACAGACACACATGCCTGTGGCTTTCATAGTTCCCTATCTTATAGAAATTTACCAATTGATACTTTTGCGTCTATTTCTCTCTGTGCCTGGAAAAGCTTTAGTTTGCTGAAGGTTAGGTCACTAGTACCACAAACACAGACAGACAACTCTGCTTCAGCCTTTCAGACAGCCCTTCAGCCCTACTCAGTAATGAGTAGAGTGCAGCAGTAGAATGTGTTTTGCACATAAAAGGTCCTAAATTCAGGAATCTTCAAGTAGAACTGATAAAAGTTTGCTGCCCCAAACTCAAGAAAAATGCTGCCTTTCAGTGTAGTTAAGACAATATGGAGCTAGATGGACCAAAGACCTGAGATAATATTTGCAGTTTCTTATACATCCTTAAGAATGCTACACAAATAACTTTCCCCTAAACTCTTGCAGTCAGTTTATTGTAAAAGTGAGAGATCTTTGGCCTTGTGGATGTTCTGGACTTCAGTTTCCAGAAAACCCAGCCAACATGGCTGGTACCAAGGGATTATAGAAATTGCAATCTAAAACATCCAACTATTTCTTTGACTCTTAGTTTAGGTCAGATACATTACCTGTTAGACAGTTCTGAGGCCATTTCTGCACGGGGTATTAGAAATGGTGCAGTCCGTCTTCCAGGGAGGACGTCTGCACCTGGGAGCGGACTGGGTCCGGACTACTTAGTGTAGTTCCGCACCTCAGCCCACTCTGGAACGACCCCAAGCGGTCGTCCAGCATGCTTGTGAAAAACCTGTTTCTTGTGGTTTTTCAAAAGCACAGAGCATGCCAGTGCGAGCCTGCTCCCTTGTGCAGATTTGGAGGCTTGCACCAATCCGAGCCTGTGATCTGCCGGGGGCAGGCTTTAGGCTGGTGAGCTTCAGAGGTTGGTCAAGACCCTCGACCAACCAGAAGCCGCCATTTTCATCCCCGGTGCAGTGCGGAGTGACGAGCACGCACCGCTCTGGAGCAGCCTAGACCAGACTGGGGAACCAAAAGACCTGATAAGTAGCGTCATGGGGCGATTCCCTCGCCCCATGCAGAAATGGCCTGAGAATCCTTATAGTTAGGTTTGCTAAACTCTCTTCATTGCAGATCCATATTAGTCATATGAACAACCTTGAGAAAAAAATACTTGCTGTTTTTCACCTATAAGCTACTCAACAAAGTTCATCTGCTGACATAAGCCCCTGACTATAGAGGGGTGTGCGTGTGTTGTGAAACTGAGCTAACGAGAGCAAACTGTTCTAAGAGTGAGAGATGAAAGACTCTTTAGAAGTTCAAAGCATTTTCATTGCTACCCTTGATGCTACAAATACTAACAATCCAACTCCACTTCTCTCACCCCCCACCTGCACCTTTCCAACTCCTGACACACTGCTGTTAAACAATGCAGCATGTTAAGTGGCTCATTAGTTAGCTAGGAAGAGATTCTTCTGTGTTTGTCTTTTGTTGTGTGCCTGTCTACATTTGAGAGAGAGAAAAAATTGTGAAATTGGATGTGACAGAAAGGATGAGATGGATTGCAGATTCAAAATTTCCCCTCCCACCTAAAAATGATGAAACTTTGATAACTTCCATGCCAGCGAAGTAAAAGAATGGATGTATAAAACATCAAAAGGTATTGAGAAGCAGGCTGCATTTGAGGATCCCAAATTTAGCTAGCTACAATGTAATTCATCCCCCATACTGAAGAAAAATAGTACCACTGAAATAGCATGGAGTCACACATATGCTTGTGCATCCCTCCACCTGGTGGGAATTACATGAAGCAGAAAGAATTGAACATGAATCAGCAGTGGAATCCCTTAGGACAAGGGTGAGCAACATGCATAGCTTAACTAAACCTAAAGCAATGTGCAAAGAACAAAACTAACAAAATGAATTTCAAAATGAAGAAATGTAAAGTACTACACGTGGGCAGAAAAAAAAATTGAAATGCATGCATATAAGATGGGTGACACCTGGCTTGACCACAGTACATGTGAAATGGATCTAGGAGTCTTAGAGCTTTTTCGCACCGTACCTTTTCGTGGGGGGGGGGCAGAGCTCACACGAGAAGCCTTTGGAGGAAGGCTTTCACGTCCCTGCTGCTTGGGCTCCACAGTAGCTTCTTGGTCACATGAGTGCCCCGCCGCATCCCACCCCTTCCTTCTGCAGTGCAGCCTGGGAGCTGTAGGCTGCGCTGGGGCAGGAAGCGTGACCGGCCCAGCTCCAGAGGCTCCGCAGGGTGGGTAAGTTTGCCCCGCGACCCTGACCAGTGTGCAAGTGCGCACCATTTTTGGCTAAAAGCCAAAAATAAAAAGGTGTGTATGCACTGCGCGTCACACTCTTGAGCGTCGCGTAATTGTGAGTGTGTCATGCAGACCGCTCCTCACATTTATGCGATGCTCAAGGGGCCCTTTCGCTTCCAAAACGCCATGCAAAAAGGGCCCCAGTGGACCACAAGCCAATGCAATTCTTGGCTGCATCAATGTCTGGGTGTAGGGAATTGTTAGTACCACTCTAATAATAATAATAATAATAATAATAATAATAATAATAATAATAATAATAATAATAATATTTATTTATATCCCGCCTCTCCGAATGGATCGAGGCAGTACTACAACAGTATATAAATACATTAAAAGCAGTTAAAACATAACCCATCCTCCCCACCCACCAACCCATCTAAACCCCCTAAAACACATTAACTATTAAAAACAAGAAGACAGTTGGTGGGAGGCGGTGGAGCACTAGTCTGGGAAGGCCTGTCGGAAGAGAACAGTCTTGACAGCTTTTTTAAAGCCGTCAAGACTGGTAATATGCCGGGTCTCTTCCAGCAGGCCATTCCATAATTGGGGCGATGGAAGAGAAGGTCCTCTGGGTAACTGCAGCCAACCTAGTTCTGACCGGCCGCAGTAAATTCCTCCCAGAGGACCTTAATGTGCAGGGCAGATTTATGGGAGAAGGCGATCCTGCAGGTAGGCTAGCCCCAAGCCATGAAGGGCTTTAAAGGTAAGAACCAACACCTTGTACTGTACCCAGAAACTAATAGGCAGCCAATGTAAGGACTTCAGAATTGGTGTTATATGGTCAGTTTTAGATCTTCCGGTGACCAACCTGGTTGCCATATTCTGAACTAATTGAAGTTTCCGGACTAAGCACATGGGTAGCCCTATGTAGAGTGCATTGCAGAAGTCAAGTCGTGAAGTTACTAGCACATGCACCACTGTTTTTAAGTGTTCCAGGTCCAGGAAGGGGCGCAGCTGGTGTATCAGCTGAAGCTGATAACAGGCACTCCTGGCCGCCGCATTAATTTGGGCTGTCATCTGAAACGGTGATTCCAGGAACACCCCCAAGCTGCAGACACAATCTTTCAGGGGAAGTGTGACCCTGTCTAAGACTGGTTGACAAACCTCCATACCTGGGCTAGGGCCCCTAACAGCGAGTACCTCTGTCTTATCTGGATTCAGCTTCAGTCTGTTTTTCCTCATCCAGTCCATTACTGCTTCAAGGCATTCATTTAGAGGTGAGATGCCACCCTTAGTCGATGCTATTATCCAAGGCATGGAGAGATATATCTGGGTGTCATCAGCATACTGATAGCACCTTGCTCCATGCCTCTTGATGATCTCTCCCAACGGTTTCATGTAGATGTTAAATAGCATTGGGGACAGGACAGCACCCTGAGGGACGCCAGATTTAAGTTCCTTTTTCATGGAGCAGCTGTCCCCAAGCATCACCATCTGGCATCTACCTAAGAAATAGGACTGGAACCACTTAAGTGCAGTGCCCCCGATCCCCAACTCTCTCAGGCGTTCCAGAAGGATACCATGGTCTATGGTACCGAAAGCCGCTGAGAGGTCCAAGAGTACCAGCAGGGTCACGCTTTCCCTGTCGATACCTAGGTGAAGATCATCCACTAAGGCGACCATGGCAGTCTCGACTCCATATCCTGCCCTGAAGCCAGTTTGAAATGGATAATGGATCGAGATAATCTGTTTCACCCAAGAAAGCTTGGAGTTGAAGACCAACAACCCTCTCGATCACCTTGCTTAAAAATGGAAGATGGGAGACTGGTCTATAATTATTCATATCCAGGGGATCTAGGGAGGGCTTTTTTAGAAGCGGCCGTACAATTGCTTCTTTCAAACAAGCTGGAAAATTGCCCTCCCTGAAGGATGCATTAATAATATGTCTTAAATGAGTCTTAATAGTGACTCCTCCCTGGACGACCAGCCATGAGGGGCAGGGATCGAGAGGGCAAGTTGTCACTCTATTTGGCATTGGTCAGATCTTACCTGGAATACTGTGTCTAGTTCTGAGAATCACAGTTCAGGAAGGATGTGACAAGCTAGAACTTGTCCAGAGGAGAGTGACCTAAATGGTAAAAGTCCTGGAAACTATGACCTGTAAGGAGGGGCTGAGCAAGCTGGGTATGTTTAGCCGGGAGAGGAGAAGGTTAAGAACTGACATGATAGTCATGTTTAAATTTTGGAAGGGATATCATATGGAAGAAGTAACAAGCTTGTTTTCTGCTGCTACAGAGACTAGGACATGGAGCAATGGCTTCAAACGTCAGGAAAAGAGATTGAATTTAAACATTAGGCAGAATGTCCTGACAGAAAGACAATGGAATATGCTGTCTGACAGTGGAATATGCTGCCCCAGAGTGTGGTGGGGTCTCCTTTGGAGGTTTTTAAAAAGAGGCTAGATGGTCATCTGTTGGGAGTGATTTGACTGTATATTGCTGCATACCAGAAGGTTGGACTCAATGGCCCTCATAGTCGCTTCCAGCTGTGTGGTTCTATGATTCAAGAAACCAGTTTTAAAAATATTTTCAAATATTCTTTGCATCCTTTCTGTAGATTCCTGTGACTTCAACATCTGACCAGGATGTGTGGATGACTCAAACGTTTTCCCTTTTTTATGGTATTTTAGTGATCCATTGGATGCATTGCTCAATCTTGGTCTTGGCTCTGCTTCCACAGGCTTGGCTTCTGTGTCATGAACAGCAAGATACTCATGGAGCAAGAGAAGTATAACTAGGGATACTGAAGACTAAATTTGGAACTGAATGCATAGAAATCTTTTATTCTGCCACTGAACTATAGACCTACCTTCTGCAGGTAAATGTCTGAACTGAGTTCAAGACAGTTGGATATGTTTTTGAAGACTATTATCATTGTGTTATGATGAATCAGTGTGTTCAGGGAGAAATTCCCCCTTCTTTGTACACTGAACCTTGTGAATTTATGATTACTGTCTCGGTTTTTCCTCAAATAGTTAAAGGAATGTCAAAAGGAGAAGGAAATCCAGTGACAAGAATCAAAGGATTTAAATTACAGGGAGGCAGATTTAGAATATATTAGGAAGAGCTGTATTGCAACAGATAGTCTTACAAAGAATTAGAAAGAAAGATGACTCCTTACAGCTACTAATATCAGCAGGAGTTAAAAGCTTATATGAAATGACTCTATAGCAGGCTAATTATACCTTAGTCTTTTCTGCAGTTGCTAGTTAATTCCTTCGAACTCTGGTAATTTTTAAATAAATTGCAAATATTAGTAATTAATCTGGCTTTATTTCAAAGTCATTAAACACGAGGAGGTCTCTGGAGAAGAAAATGGGGGTAATAAAGAATCCCATTATAAATGAACCCAGATTAATGTCCATTTAAACTAATTGTTAACATGGTTTAATAACTAGCTGTTGTGATCTCTCTAAATAGCCATACATTAGCACAGTAAATGTACCATTTTGAGCCTAATTAACTGTTTCTTGTCTAGAGTATGTGTGTGGGAGAGTGTGAATGAGTGAGTGCTAGAATTATGTTAACTTAGAACTAGCCTAATATTCCTATTCAGCTAGCAATCTCCCTCTTGATATCTGCATAATCTTATTCAATTGAAATTAAATGTTTAATTGGCCTCTGTAACCCTTGTATTGCTGCATGTAGTAGTAGCATCAAAATGAGACAATTCCCAAGACTCAATTCCTGTTTTTAGAATAGGGTAAGAAGCAGGAAGGCAGATTAAACAGATGGTTTCTGAATGATTTCTTCTTCCACATACTCTTGGATAATGGGATACTAACTGCCATATTCCATCACAATGCTGAAATGGTTCACTGGGGGAAAATCATAGCAAAACACGTATTTCCATTGCCTGCAGGAATCTTGCACAGCAAATCTAGACTGGGTAGTCAAAGTTCTTCAGAAAGGCACAGGAGGAAACAGAACTACATAGCCATGGCTGCCCAAAACTATAAGCACCACAAATAAACCCAGGAGGAATGTGCTGGTTGTCCTGAATAGGAAAAGAATAACCTCCCCTTTTAGTGTAGTCAGCCATCACTAATGTCAGCAGAAACAATTCCTACTCCATAGGGGCAAGATTGCCCCTGCTGATAGGAGAAGGTTTAGCTGCAAATGAAAAAGGTGGACCTAGAGTTTCTACTTCATTTCATCCATCCTCTGTTACACATTGTGTAGGGGGAAAAACTCTGTGAGTTAAAATAAATAGCAGTTCTATACAAGATGTCACCCACTTTTTTTCCTTCCGTCCTTATAAGAACTTTAAAGCAGGGACTTTAAACTTTCCAGTTCTACTCTTCTTGCACGTTCTCTGAAGCTAGTGCAACATACCAACTGTGTGACAAACATAAATTCAGGAGTTTCAGCCTAGTTACTGCTGTGACTGCAAAAAGATGTAAAGCTGCTTTATACAAAATCAGATCATTGGTCCACCTAGTTCAGTAAGGTTTATTGTATGCAGAGGCTTTCTAGAGTTTAAGGCAGGAGCCATCCTCAGCCCCACCAGAAACTGAACTAGAGACTTTCTACAGGCAAAGTCTGTGTTTCCACCACCACCAAAGTACAACTTCCCTCCTTATTATAGTTGTGGATAGGTAAGATCAGTTATTGTAGTTCAATGCTAGGAAAACCTGCATTTACTGAACTGCCGCCATCATTCAGTTGCTAAAAGGCCAAGAGCTAAGCTAGGAAAAAAGGCAGTAAGTCTACCCTGGAGTGTCCTTTCATGTCAGAGCTGAAGTATGTGATAACAATAGTTCTTTACAGCTTGTGCTACGTGTACCTTCTGCACTTCTGAGTAGCAAAGAAGATTTGGGGAAAGAGATCTGATACTGCCACGAAGACACAAAGTGTAGCTTCTATGAAAGTTGTGTCCTGGAGCCCTTTTACACTACACAATCATAGCACTGTGATTCCATTTTAACTGTCATGGCTGAATCCTATGGAATCCCATGATTTAGAGTTTAAGAAGGGGTATTTAGAATTTTTGGCTAAATTATAATAAATAAATAAATAAATAAATACATACATACATACATACATACATATAATTTTCATCCAGAGAGTGTTAGTGCTTCAAACTACAAACACCAAGATAGGATGTTGGCATGGCATGGTGGTTAAAATGGAAACATAATGGCATAACTATTTAGTCTGTGTGGGCCCCTGATAAAAAAATCACGTGTTGCTTCTAGATATTCACTCTGAAATTTTGCAGAGGTCATTTGTGTGCCCTAATAATTTATTTACAACTGGAAGAAAAGAGTTGATGTTATAGAGAATATTTTTTTTATAGATTATAAACTGATTTTTCATATTTGTTAGATAAAATGTACACAAGGAAGTCCCCTTTAAGTTCTGTCCCTCCTTCATCAATCCTCCACATGCATCTCCTTCATCTTCTAGCTCTGAAGCCAATGTATTTGGCTGGACAGCCTCCCTTTGCATAGAAGCTGCCATTTTTTATGCCGTAATGAAAATTAATCTTCAACTGAAGGAAATCCATGATTTCCTCTGTTTGAACTTTAAGTGCAGAAAAGGCCTTTTAAATCTTTAGTATTACTGTTTGAACCTCAGTATAAGCCTTCTGCAAATGTGAAGTGGAGGAGTTGCATCATCCCCACTGAGAGACTACATTATACCATTTCAAACCATTGTGAACATTTCCCACACAGCTTCTCTTTTAATATATATGATAATATACTGAGCAAAACCTCTCACGTTCAACCTCTGAATCATTCTAGGTAGCCTCCAGCAAAAACGTAGTGTTTCATACATACTTACTTTTACTGTCAAGAAAGAAAATTTTCTTAAACAAAAGCTGTTTTGTCCATGAATGTGCACTATGGAGAAGTAACATTGGGGCGTAACCCATAATTTTTCTCTTTACTCAAATAACATGTATGAGTAGATATCCTTATTGTGCAGTTAAATACAAAGAGCTTCCCCAAAGCATGGAGACTGGGTCTAAAATCTTGTGACTAAACATTTGCAGCTTCTATCATCAAAAAGCAAAATAGTATTTATATGCCACTAAAGAACTAACACAATTGCACCTTCAAGTTATGATCACAAATTCTGCATCAACATAGTCTGTACTGTGAGATAGAAATAGGAGAAAATATAACTGTGGTGGCAGAGAATTAGGTAGCCTTAGCTGAGGCCCTTTCTGCACCTTACCTTCTTCTGGTGCTGGGGTGCGGGGATCGTGTGAGCAGCCTCTGGCGAGAGGGTCCTTCGGCTCCGCACGAGCTGCCTGCTTGCACTAGAGCCCTGCCTCTTCCTTCCACAGTGCAGCCTGGGCAGGAAGCATGACCAGTGCAACTCTGGAGGCTCCACATGCCAGGTAAGTGCGTGTGGGGCCCTGGAGCAATGCACGATCATGCATCATTTTCAGCTTCTAGCTGAAAATGAAAAGGTGCACGATTGGCACCTGCCAGCCCCTGGAGCATAGTGCGATTGATCGCACCTCACAATCACACAATGCTCCAGGCCCTCTTTCGCAGGGAAAATGCCATGCAAAAAGGGCCTGAGATTAGAATTATCTGTCAGTTATGCTGACTCAAGGTTTTTGCATTCCAAATGTGAATAAATTTGAAAATGTTAAAGTATCCAACAATTAGCAGAAAAAAATTACCTGCATCAAGCAGCCAAATGCAAGACATCAACTATTTCTAATATCATGAAGACCATGGTATTCCTGCTAGCATTACAGCTGTTCAACATGGCCTTCCAGCGGGGTTAAAAAAGAGGCAGCAACCTTAAGACAGTGCCAGAAACATGGTTGAATCCACAGAGATTTAAACCTGGGGAGGACACTATAAGTTTTCATTTCTCCTACATTCATGTTTTGTTTATGTTTTTTTACAAAATTCTCAAATTCTTTCCATCCTGAATATGAAGAAAATGTGAATTTTGGTGCTTTCTTTAACAAAACAAATAGAAAAAAAATGCTCACTTATCCCTATCCTCAGGTCTTTAAAGGATGGGAATGGAGATTACAGCTCAAATTTTCCATCGCAACCTTCTTTTCCACTGAATTATCAGCCAAGGGCCTTTCTGCACTACACCGTTATAGTGCTATTTTTCCACTTTCAATACCCTGTGGAATTCTGGGGTTTGTAGTTTACTGAGGCAAAAGAGATCTCTGGCTGAGAATTCTAAATGCCCCTCTCTAAACTCCAAACCTCAGGATTCCAAAGGATGTTGAAAGTGGAATAATAGCACTATAGCTGTGTAGTGCAGAAAGGCCCTACATATTCCCAAACCTATGGGCTACATAGGAATTGTAAATATGAAACAGTCTCAAGTACATAACTCTAGGTTACATATTTGTAATCACCCAAAAGAATTCCAGCCATTATTTGTTGTTTCATCCTAATTCTGAATTTTTAAATATGTATTTTGTTGTGTTAGGTTGCTGGGGGGGGTTGTGTAGAGGATGGGTAATACTACTCTAGAAGGAGTAGACTGTTCAGCTCTCTTGCTGTTTCTAGCACATGAACTGAATGTACCCAAGGATCTTTCCAGTACAGCAGGTTCTGGAAAGAATTTTCCCAGTCAAGTTAAAAGTATCCTCACCCTGAACTGGGTAGGGTGGCATCTAGCTGATGCTAGCTGAGTCAAATTAAAATTTAAATAGGAAATAGCAAGGCTTATGAGAGGACATGATTTGAAAAACTCACCTATTTCTGACTGGAAGCTAGGTAACTTAAATTATCCACTCCATAGCATACTCAATCAAAACCTTATAATATGCAGATTATCTTCATGAAAGCCATTAATGGTTCATAATAGAGAATTAAGAGACTTTCATCAGCTGGGAAGCAAATGGGATCCCAGTTTCTCAACATAAGCAGTCACAGTGCATACTTTTTCTTCCATTGGTGATATTGTTAAACATACCAATTAGATGAAGATAAAAAAATCATTAAAATGCAATTATTTGAACTATGTACATTTATAGCTGTAGAACTGCATTAGTAAGACCGATATTGTAAATTTTTATATGCTTAATAAAAAAAAGAATAATTTACTCCACCAAGTAATAGCATTAGTCTTCAATTTCTGCAAAGCGGGAAGAAGTCTTATATACTCCCTTGATGCATACACCATTTCAGGGATAAAATCTCCATATTCCTAGGCCACGTGTTTCTTTACATACTTCATATGGTTCTGTTACTCAGAACAGGAAGAATTTGTTGTTAGAAATAAGCCTGCAGCCCTGTTAATAGTGTCAGTAATTCCCATTGAATTCAAAGGGGCTTACTTCTGAGTAGGGATATAAAAAATCTATAAAACATGTTGAAGATCTTTATTTCCACCTTAACTTTCTTTTCAGCTTTAATTGCAAGGTTTTCCCCACTCAGAAATTCATTTGCATTTCCATGCACTTTTCCCAAATATACACATTAGCTGAAGTACATTTTAAAACGTGCACATTTTTCCCATTGATTAAACCATGTTTGCACTCATTTTGAAAATATATCTATTTTAATGTATGCACTTTTTCATATGTTTACATTTCTGAACACTTTTCATTATTGCATTGCAAACTTTCCAACCATGCTGGTAATCACACTGGGTCCACATTTTGTTCCAGAGATTGTGAAGTAGGTATACATTTCACAGTCCAGTGAATTTATCCCCCTAATGAGTAGACATGAAAAGGAGTGAACAACAACATTTTTATTGTGGCATGAGTAGTCATGACAAGAGCTATCTTACTGAATATATTGTCCACTTATATATCTAATGAAGTAGACCCTTATCTGTGAATGCTAATTTCACATTATGTAGACAGTGTTCAAGAGGCTCATACCTATAGAAGCTCATACCTCTAATGCTGTACCTCTGAAGTGTCTGATACTGTATTTCTCCCTCAACTTTTATTTTAGGCATCTCAGCAGTTTCAAAAATCATACAGTATTCATTAGAAAGGATGTACTATCCAAGAAAATACCCAGTTCTAATCATGATCTAGAAACTTTGTAGGTGCTATGCTCTAATATTTCTCAGATGCGTGTGGTAACAAAGTGAAAAAGGAAAGAAAGTTTTTTAAAAAAACTTTTTTCAGAGCCTAAAGAAATATAGAATCATAGAATCATAGAAATGTAGAGTTGGAAGAGACCACACGGGCCATCCAGTCCAACCCCCCGCTATGCAGGAACACCCTCAAAGCACTCCCGACAGATGACCATCTAGCCTCTGCTTAAAAACTTCCAAGGAAGGAGACTTCACTACACTCCGAGGCAGCACATTCCACTGCCGGACAGCCCTGACTGTCAGGAAGTGCTTCCTGAGGTTCAGGTGGAATCTCCTTTCCTGCAGCTTGAATCCATTGCTCCTTGTCCTGGTCTCTGGAGCAGCAGAACACAAGCCCTCTCCTTCCTCTACATGGCATCCCTTCAAATATTTAAATATGGCTTATATACTGCCTCTGATTTCTCTTTCTTTCTTTCTTTCTTTCTTTCTTTCTTTCTTTCTTTCTTTCTTTCTTTCTTTCTTTCTTCCTTCCTCCCTCCCTCCCTCCCTCCTTCCCTCCCTCCCTTCCTCCCTCCCTTCCTTCCCTCCTTTCAAACAGCTAAGGTATTCTATCAAAACTCCATGTAAAGTCATGTGAAAACAAACATAAAAACATGATGTTGTGCAAAATATAAAAGCAAAGAGACATTAATCACACACACACAGAGAGAGCAGAGAGAGAGAATTAAAAAAACAGTACCAAGCAAAGCTAACATGTCTGAGAGACCAACACTTCAACCCTTTTCGCACGCCATTTCTAAAGCGAGAGGGCCCCTTGAGTGTCGCGTAAATGGGAGGAGCAGTATGCATGACACACTCCCATTTATGTGACACTCAAGGGTCTGACGCATACCGTGCACGCATTTTTTTTATTTTTGGCTTAAAGCTGAAAATGCTGCATGGTCGCACTTCACTCCGAGGCCGCGCACACACTTATCTGCCCTGCAGAGCCTCGGGAGCCGGGCCGGTCATGCTTCCTGCCCCAGCGCAGCCTACAGCTCCCAGGCTGCACTGCGGAACGAAGGAGTGGGGGGCGGGACGTTCGCGCGACCGGCAAGCCAGTTGCGGCGAGGAAGCAGAAGGGATGTGAGCGCCTCGCGCAAGAGGCTGCTCACACGAATGCCGCCCCCCACCTCCACGAAAAGGTAAGGTGTGGAAAGGGCCTTCATGTAAAGCTATCTATTGTTGTTTAATCCAAGGAGAGTTTTCTGTCTCTAGAAAATGTATTATTGGTCAACTTTACTGCAGCAGAAGATAGACAGATTATTTGAGCTGGATTCTGTCGAGATTCCTTTGTTGAACTATTAGGCTTGTTGACCTCTGTTTCACTCCTGGAGTGAGGGTACCTTCTATGAGAATTTTTATGAGCATTTTTGTACAACCTTGTGTGGATAAAGCTAAAGCTAATAAAATTTTGCATATTTTTGGGCACTTTCAATCACAAACTAAAGCAGGATAGGCAACTTCCTGAAATCTGGAACTGTGACTAAAAACCATGTTGACTCCTTGATAAGCTTCTATCTTCTAGCTTAGAACAACCTTGGCAAAGGAATAGTAAAATCATCTGCCCATGCCAATGTCCTAAAGGGTGTCAGGGGCTTTTCCCAGTTAAAAACAATGTTGAGGGTGTCAAGGAATGCAAGGGGAATGCTGGGAATTCTCACTGGAAGCCCTGGAGGATCTGAATGTCTCTCCATCTCCTGAGTGTGTTTTACAAGTGTGAACAATTTTCTTTGTATAGAAATTTTCTGTATATGTGCATATGAATGTGTGTGTGTGTGTGTGTGTGTGTGTGATATATATATATATATATATATATATATGTAGTTTCTCTCTCTCTCTCTTTCTCTTTCTCTCTCTCTCTCTCTATATATATTAATGTTGCTGAGGATTTTTAAATGGGGGTTATTGTTATACAGAATGCATCACAAGCTTGGAAGTGTATGGGGTTTGTGCCTGCACTTGTTCAATGTTAAGATCTTTATTGAGCAAATCTGTTTAAAAAACCAAAACCAAACCTCAATGAATAAATTCCTCACACATCCTCATCTGCAACACAGCTGGCAACAGGAATAGGAGAAATGTCCCCATGGAGACACAAAGGTGGACACAGAATCTGGTTTGGCTAATGTTTCTTTCAAGCAGGCTTTCCAACAGCGATGGAAGAAAACCAAAGAATATTCCTGTGCATCATCACTCTCTTTATTGGGAGAATTACACTAAAGAAGCTACTCCTCCTTATATTGCATTAAAGGACAGTGCAGCTGTGAAGAAGGTGTTGTCAGTGATGTGCTATCAGAAGAAGACCTTCTCCCCAACAAAGAAAGTAAATGAATTATTAAAAGAATTAGGCCCCCTTTAAGGACCACTTCCTCTAATGATGGCATAACACCCACTCACACTAGTGTCGTTTTAAGTGCCACATATGGGAAACTATACAAACCAGTGGTTTTAGTTCCTGCTCACCCATTGACAGACTCTTTCAAAAGTTACTCTTCGAACTACAGCTTCCACAATCCTCTGGCCAATATGGCCAGTATCCCTTCTAGTCAGGGGAATTCAGGCAGATGTAGTTCAAAAAATGTAGCTTTTCCAATGTCTGTCCATAGTCCAAACATCAACAAGGGCTGTGATCTTACATGTGTTTATTGGAAAGTGATAGCACAGCACAAAGAGGTTTCATTTAGCCCGAATGTGCCATTTTGGTGACGATGTTCTTGTTACTGGTTTTTATATTGCAGCACATGCAATCTTTGAGAATAGTGTAGGTTAGGAGCCCCAGTGACAGAAGGCTCAATGAGCACTCAGAAATGACACAGTGCTTTGTGAATACTGAGTGCTACTTTGAAAAATGCAAGTTAATTACACGTTCATTACACAGAAATTATGATATTTTAATGCCATTTACAGCAAGGTCAATTTTACCCTCTTTAGGAAGACTTCATAACATTACGATGGTTTTAGAATGCCTTGTTTCAAAGATAATCCCTAAGTACAGCTGCTGGCAAAGCAATGATTATTTCATGTCATAATGAACTGTTCAGCAGCACAGTGTAAAAGCATTCAGTCCACAGCTCTTTTGTGAAGATAATACAGTTCCATCTTTTTATCGGCAGAGAAACTACAGAATTGTGTGGAGTCAGGAGGATGACTGCAAAGCGTTAATGTCAACTTTGGTTAACTCTTTCCACTACTATTAAATCACCAGTAGGGGTGGGAACTTGTTTAAGAATAGTATAATTAATAAGACGAGGGTCTCATTTGTCTCATTTTTCTGTGTTATCCATCTTTACACAATGCCATTTCTCCCCCCTCCCCCCGAGAGGTATGATTTTTCAGACCAGAGGTAGACAAGGGGTACTTCCTGCTTTTCATCCTGGAGTGAAGTGACTAATGGGGTGCCACAAGGTTCTGTCCTGGACCAGTGCTGTTCAACATCTTCATTAATGACTTCGATGAAGCAGTAGAGGGCATGCTGATCAAATCTGCAGATGACACCAAATTGGATGGGGTTGCTAATATGCCAGAGGACAGGATCAAAATTCAAAATGACCTTGACAGATTGGAAAGCTGGGCGAAAGCTAACAAAATGAATTTCAACAGAGAGAAATGTAAGGTCCTGCACTTAAGCAGAAAAAATGGAATGCACAAATATAGGATGGGTGACACGTGGCTGGATAACAGTACATGTGAAAGGGATCTAAGAGTGTTGGTAGATCACAAGCTAAGCATGAGTCAGCAGTGTTATGCAGTGGCTAAAAGAACCAATGTGATTCCTTGTTGCATCAATAGGAGTATGGTATCTAGATTGAGGGAGGTAAAGGTACCACTTTATTCTGCATTGGTTAGACCTCATCTCGAATATTGTGTCCAGTTCTGGGCACCTCAATTCAAGAAGGATAGTGACAAGCTGGAGCATGACTAGAGGAGGGTGACCAAAACGGTGAAGGATCTGGAAGCCATGTGCTATGAGGAGCTACTTAGGGAGCTGGGTATTTTTAGTCTGCAAAAGAGAAGGTTAAGAGGGGACATGATAGCCAAGTTTAAATATTTGAAGGTCATGTCAAGGACAGAGTAGGCTTGTTTTCCACTGATTCAGAGATTAGGACAAGGAGCACTGGATTCAAGCTGCAGGAAAGGAGATTCTACCTGAACCTCAGGAAAAATTTCCTGATGGTCAGAGCTGTCTCAGAGTGTGGTGGAGTCTCCTTTGGAAGTTTTTAAGCAGATGCTGGATGGCCATCTGTTGGGAATGCTTTGATGTGTGTTCCTGCATAGCAGGGGGTTGGACTCAATGGCTCTTGTGGTCTCTTCCAACTCTATGATTCTATGATTCTATCCCATCAAGCCACAGTATTCATTTCAAGAGTACTAAAAGAATTTGCGAATGTAATCTCAGAGCCATTGTCAATAATTTTTGATAGTTCTTGAAGAACAAGAGAGGTCCCAGCAGATAGCAGGAAGGCAAATGTTGTCACTATCTTCAAAAGGGGGAAAAGAGGACCCAAGCAATTACCAACCAGTCAACTTGATATCAATACCAGGAAAGTTTCTAGAACAGATCATTAAAGAGCCAGTCTGTGTACACTTAAGAAAGGAATGCTGTGGTTTGTGAGAGCAAGTATGGGTTTTTCAAATACATTTCATACCAAACTAATCTCTCTCTCCCTCTCTCTCTCCCTCTTAGTGGATGCAGTATATCTTAATTTCAGTAAGGCTTTTGACACACACAAACACATACTCCTGATATTCTTGCAGGCAAGCTGATGAACTACAGGCTGGACCATGCTAAAGTTAGGTGGCTCTGTAATTGGTTGACAGACAGACAGAATCCAGAGAGTGTTCATCAATGTTTGCTCCTCATCCTGGAGAGAAGTGAATAGTAGGGTACTTTTTTCCTGGGCCCAGAGTTGTTTAACATCTTTATAAATGACTAAGATGATGGAATAGAATGCATGCTTATCAAATTTGCAGATGACACCAAATAAGGGAGAAAGTAGTAAACATCCCAGATGGCCAGAATGAAACTCAAAATTATTTTGACAGATTGGAGAGCTGGGCCAACAATAACAAAATGAATTTCAACAGGGATAAATATAACTTGCTACATCTAGACACGTTATATGAATTGCACAAATATAGGATGGGTGATACCTGGCTTGAAAACAGTACATGTGAAAAGGATCTAGGGATCTTAGTAGATCAGAAGCCAAACATGAGTCAACTGTGTGATTCAGTGGCCAAAAAAAGCCAGTACAATTCTTGGTAGTATTAACGGAAGTAGAGCATCGAGATTGAGGGAAGTAATTGTGCCAATCTGTTCTGCTTTGGCCAGCTTTCAGCTGGAGGACTGTGTTCAGTTCTGGGCACCACCGATCAAGAAGGATATCATGTCCAGTTAAAGGTGGAACATGTATGACCAAGATGTTCAGTGTTCTGGAAACCAAGCCCTATGAGGAATGACTGAGGGGGGCTGGGTATGTTTAGGTTGGAGAAGACTAAGGCCCTTTCCACATGGCATTTGCCATGCGAAAGGGTTCCTGGAGCATCACATGATTGTGAGGAGCAATCTGCATGACACACTCACAATCGCGCGATGCTCCAGGGCCCAGCAGGCGCTGATTGCGCACCTTTTCATTTTCAGCTGGAAGCTGAAAATGGTGCGCAATCACGCATTGCTCCCAGGCCCTGCGCGCACTTACCTGGTGTGTGGAGCCTCCGGAGCCGCACTGGTCGCACTTCTTGCCCCAGCGCAGCCACGGAAACTCCCAGGCTGCACTGTGGAAGGAAGAGGCGGGGCTCTCACGCAAGCAGGCAGCGCGTGTGGAGCTGAAGCAGCAGGGACGCAAGAGCCTGTCACTGGAGGCTGCTCGCACGATCCCCACACCCCAGTGCTGGAAAAAGGTAAAGTGTGGAAAGGGACTAAGAGATGACATGATAGCTATATTTACAATATCTGAAAGGATAGAACTTATTTTCTGCTGTTCCAGAGAGTAGAACATCAAACAATGAATTAAAATTACAAGAAAAGAGATTCATTCCATCTAAACATTAAGAGGAACTTCCAAACTAAGACTTGTTCAGTCTTTCGAAGTCTTTAAACAGAGGTTGCATGGGCATCTTTAGGGAGACTTTTAGTTGTTTATTCCTACATGGCAAGAGGTTGGATTAGATGGCCCTCGTGGTCTTTTCCAGCTCTAAAATTCTAGGATTCTATGATTTCACCCAGTTCCAGTCACTCAGTATGACTTCTGTCCACTAATGTTTTTCGAGTGTTTTAAACATATGTACACCAAAGTGTTAGGCTGGCCTCCATAAAATTACTTTGATAGCTGCAGCTGCTGATACTCTATTTCAGAGAAAAACGCTTATGTTCTCTGCAACCATATTGGCAGCAATCTCCTATCATATTTGGCTCAGCTTTGCTTTGGAAACCTAGATATGCTTCTTACTGACCTTTCCTTTTCTGGGGTAACCTGACAGAAAACTACTGGTGATGATCCTTCTCTCTTATCCTCTCACCTCATTAAAGTGGTCATTTATTCTAATTTAAATAAGAAGATTCTTTGTTTGAAAGTCTAACATAACCAGTCCAAACTTATTATGAAGATAAAGAATCAAGAGAGAGATCAAAGGTCTTGAAGCTGCCCATCACTAGTCAGTACTTGGACAGAAGACTGATGGCCATAAAAATTATCTGATTACCATGGATACATTTGAGGGTCCATTGAAAGCATAATCCCTGAGAGTGTCTAATATCTGAAATCAATACTGCAAGGAAGAAGAAACTTGTGCTGTGAATACTATAGAAAGCACAAGGTAGTAGTGTGATCTCCTTCATTAGGTGTCATTTTAAAAAAAGGAAGAAGAAGAAGAAGAAGAAGAAGAAGAAGAAGAAGAAGAAGAAGAAGAAGAAGAAGAAGAAGAAGAAAGTTGTTGTTGTTTTAAAGTTAATCTATACTGGCCAACTCAGAGTTACATTGATTCTTTCCAGTCATTTCATTTGAAATGATGAAAAGAACCCAGGGTCTAATTTCTTTTCTTCTTTTCTTTAACCACATATGAAATCTGGCATCATGGAGAAGTGCCATAATAATTCAGGAAAGTCAAGAATGACTACTGTTTGGAACCCCAGAGAGCCACTGGCAGTCAATATATAGCAGAACGGATTGCAAAGCACAGTTCTCCATATATGTTGTTGAAGTGAACCTCCCATTAGCCCCAGCCTTGAAAGCCAATGATGAAGATGGGTAAGGTGATCCCCACAGATGTTAAAGCACTAGAAGCAGCATATTTACCATTCCTCTTCCCTCTGTCTTGGCAATGCCCCTGCTGCTTACCATTCCCCACTCTAGGCTGCCAACAATATCCATCCCCCACCCCATGGGCTCAGAAGGAGGAGGAGAACACAACACTGGCTTTTCTGCCACCACCGCTTCCTCCTCCTCCTCCTCCTTCTCAAAAGAAGGGCAGTAATACCCTAATTGGAAGAAAACTTGCCAGAGGCAGCTCCTACACAGAGCTAGTAATTTTCTGAAATAGTTGGCTCTGCAGCAGAATTGGAGTGTGCTGAAGACAACACAGTTATGTGCTCCTCCCTCTTGTGGAGAAAGCACTGTCTTCTCTGCTGGTGACGGATCAGCTACCACCAGTGTGCCTTCCTCCTTTTTTTATGGGGCATGAAGGGAGTTGCATGTGACACTGCCATGCCTCTTTCTGGACTTGTGGGTTGGGGAGTGTTGCCACTTCTGGTTCTTTCTCCTCTAGTGGAACAATAGGTGGTCTGCCATGTGGTGGTGGGATTGTACTTTTCTTTCCTCCTTCGACCATGGAAGAGCTTGGTCTATACCTACTGGATGGTTGCATTTGACCCATCCTTCATATTGTCAAGACAATGCTATATAGGTCAATGGTTGCACTTGAGATAATGTAATTTCCTTCATTATGTCAAGCAATTTTAATGTTTGGGGTGCAAGGAGAGAAAAAACAGAAAAATCTTCCTTCTGTACAAAGTGTTTTCAAAAGTGTATTGACTGCTTGATCATTTAAAATGCTGAAACAAGGAGGCCTGGCACAGCTTTCAGTCAGGCACTTTCACAAGCAAATCATGTCCATGTTGTGTATTGACTACCAGAAAAGATAAACAAGTGTGACCCTGTGACTAGTGCTCTGACCTTCTATTTGTTGTGAGAGTGTTTTCATGGGTCAGGAAAAGGACACTGTACTTAAATCTCCTACAGTACCAAGGCCTGCTCAGAGGACACATTTTTCTGTCAGAAGCATGTGTGAAAAAGAGATCTTTCCTGCAGAGAGGTGGGAAATGGCAGCTGACTTTGCACTTTCCAGTATGATGTTCAAGAATATTAAATATGTTTGAGGACTGCAACAACTGGGACCCACTGGCACATATTTATGAATATTCCTATCAATGGGCTTTATTTTCATTGTGCCTTGGAATTCAGTATGTAATAGGAAATAACCCTGTGTGGTATAGTTTGAGTGTCAGACTAGGTCCATTTCCAGTCTTGACTGTTATAGTGCTATTATTCCACTTTCAACATCTTTAAAGGCCTCTCCCTAAATTGCAAACCACAGTATTCCATAGGATGCTAAAAGTGGAATAATAGCACTATAACAGTCTAGTGTAGGACTTCAGGAAACAAGGTCAGCAATGGAAACTCACTGAGTGACTTTAAGCAAGCTGTACTCTCTTACCCTAAGAGGAAAGCAGTGGCAAACCTTCTCTGAATAAATATTGCAAAGAAAAACGTAGGAGATGGTTGCCATAAATTATTGAATGGATAATAGAAGTACACAAGGAAGGTTCTCAGCTACATACTATGATATTCCAATGTGACAAAACAGAAAAAGAAAAAGAAAAAAACAACCAGACTAATAACAACAGAGAAAACATGCAGCAGTTAGAGAACTCAGTTACACAAGAAATATACCAATGGGTTTGAGAAGCAAACTAAAGGATTTACTATAGGAATTTAATTCTGAGATAGGAAAGTTATTCAGGGTGCTGATCTAATCTTGCTTCATTCTATGGTATACAGAGAACTGGCAAGGAGAGAAGAGATGGAAAAATATCTCTAAGAGAATCAGTTTATACCACAGAGGGGTCAGGATAGGTGAAGAGAAGGGAGGACACTTTGAATCACCCAGACTATCTAAACCTATTACTACTGCCCTCTCTGAGGTGTCCTTGACTCTTCAGTGCAGAGTGTTGTTGTACTTCTAATAGATAAGAAGTTTCTATAAAAGCTGACCAAATGTCCGATACAGGTCCATTTGTAGGTTCTATCTGTATCTCATTCGTTCAAATGTTGAAAGTGTTGTTAGGTCTTCTATCCATCAAATCACAGGTGGAGGAAAGTTATAAAGAGAACAGGGCAAATAGTACAAGAACCCAAAAGGCTGCACCGATAGGAGTATAGTGTATAGGCTGAGGGAAGTAATAGTACCACTTTGTTCTACTTTGGTCAGATTTCATGGGAATACTGTCTTCACTTCTGGGTACCACAATTCAAGAAGGATACTGACAAGCTTGAGCAAGTCCAGAGGAGAGCTACCAAAATAGTAAAAGGCCTGGAAACCATGTTCTATGAGGGGTGGGTTAAGGGAGCTGGATATGTTTAGCCTGGAGAAAAGAAGTTTAAGAGGCGACAGAATTGCCATGTTTAAATATTTGAAGGGGTGTCATATGGAAGATGGCGCAAACTTGCTTTCTACTGCTCCAGAGACTAGGATATGGAACAATGGCTTCAAACTACAGAAAAATAGATTCTAGCTAAACATTAGGAAGAACTTTCTGATGATGAGAGCAGTTCAACAGTGAAATAAACTGCCTTGGAGTGAGGCAGAAGAAGAAGCTGGATGGCCATCTGTTGGAATACTTTGATGGGGTATTCCTACATGGCAGGAGGTTGAACTGTATGGCCCTTGTGGTCTCTTCCAGCTCTTTGATCTATGATTCTATTTCCAATACCCAAGGATCAATCTTTTAGCAGTCAAAAGAGTGTAGAAGCTCCACTTCTGCTGGGCCTTCAGTCATTTCCAAGATACAGGTAAATAATTCAAAAGAGCATGCACATCTCTGAATATTAAAGAGCTTTCCGGTACCATGTTTATCTGCCTAATTACTTCCAGCAAAAATGAGACAACTATGGGACAGCTCCAAAATATATGTGCAAAGGAAACATTAGTGGCATTACCTCTCAAACAGTTTTCTAATTTCTGATTTCAACAACCTTTAAAAAAAAAAAAAAAAAGATGCTGTAGCAACAAATATACTCCAAACAGCAATTTCTGCTGTCAGACATTATTGAAAATCTATACCCATACTTGTTAACAGAAGTTAAGACAGTTAATAATTGGTTAGCTAGAGCTGGATGTTCCAATTCTTTTTCCATTACTGAAGTATCTCTTGCATATTATTATCTATTAACTTAGAATATATGAATACACACACATTTTTGGTTTAGGTATTTTGTCAACCTCAATTAATGTTTCTAATTTTAAGGGACTCTCAGAGCTTTTTCGCAGTTGACGAAGAAAATGTCCTGTTCTGTTACTTACCAGACTGGCGTGCTCCCTTGGAGGATCTAGGCTGATCCGGAGCAGTGTGTGGCCACGCTACACACTGCTCCGGGGACGAAAAGGGTGGCTTCCGGTTGGTGGAGGTTCTCCACCAACCGGTGAAGCTCGCCAGCCTAAAGCCCGCCCCCGGAAGATCTGCAGGCTCGCGCTGCTGTGAGCCTGCAAATCTACATCGGAGCACAGTCATGGAGTGGGGCACACCATGCTGTTGAAAGACCTGTTTTAAGCGGCCTTTCAATAGCACAGCGAGCGACCACTTCTGGTCGTTCTGGAGTGCGCGGAAGTCTGGAACTACAGAAAGTAGTCCGGAGCCAGTCTGCCCCAAGTGCAAACGTCCTCACTGGAGGACGCTCTGTCCCGTTGCAAAAACAAAGTGCAGAAAAGGCCTCAGAATCATTTAGAGCCTGATCTAGATGTTTCAATTGCAAATATTGGCATTCTGCAGATAGAGATAAATTAAACTGTTCTTTTAGTGCTGAAAAGGGCAGAAACTCATCGTCCCCACCAATGATTAGATTTAAGGTATCTGCCCACAGCTTCCATAAAAATGTGCATTTTTTAAAAAATGATTTTTTTAAATTAACTGGCATTTAGTATATAAAATAGCATATAGGGGAGTACAAAGACATACAGTAAATAAACAAAGGCCATTTCCGCACATGGCGAGGGAATTGCTCCCTGCCGCTACTCACCGGATGTTCTTTGGGTCCAGTCCAGTCTGGGGTGAGGAGGAGCAGTGCGTGATTGCAGATCCGCACTGCTCCGGCATCCAAAATGGTGGCTTCCGGTTGGTCATGGGTCATGACCAACCGCTGAAGCTTGCCAGCCTAAAGCCCACCCTCCGCAGATCGCAGGCTCTCATTGGTGTGAGCCTGCGAATCTGCACTGGAAAGCAAGCACGCTATGGCACGCGCCAGCATTTTGAAAAACCTGATTTTTCAGATTTTTCAAAAACACGCTGGAGGACCACTTAGGGTGCGGACTGAGGTGCGGATCTACACTAAGTAGTCCGGACTCAGTCCGCTCCAAGGTGCAGACATCCTCCATGGAGGACACACTGCACCATTTTTTTAACCCGTGTGGAAATGGCCAAACTCTAACATTTAACCTAATATTAAACTAAATTACAACTAAACTAAAATGGGGCCAAAAATATATATAAATGACTTCTAACTCACCAGCATTTGGTTCTAAGAAAATCTACAAGATATACTTCTTCTAGTGTGTCTATTATTATCACACTACTATCTAGTATTCAGAAGCTTAACCTTCAAAACCAATAATTGACTTCCTCCCTCAATAGTTTGTTAGATATACAATCAATTTACCCCAATCATTTTTAAATTTAACCAAAGATCTTTCCTTAACAAAAATAGTTAATTTATCCATTCTGCCAAATCTAGCATCTTCAACAGCCAGTCTTCACGTGAAGGAATAAACATATTTTTCCATTTCTGCGCATACAGTACTCTTGCCACTGTGATCATATAATGAAAGATTCTTCCCAGTCTCTTATCAGTCTATTCACCAATCAGACCCAACTTCTTAAAAAGGTCAGGTTTGAGCTTTAAGATGTCTTCTATCTGTCTATGTATTATCACCCAGAATTTCTTGACTTTCTTACAGGTCCACCACATATGGCAAAAAGTTCATCCTTTTCAATTACATTTCCAACAACATTGATACACCTTCATACATTTCATACATTTTTTTCTGCATTAAATGCCATCTATACATCAAACTGTAAGAATTTTCCCTAAGATCATAACTCGGAAAATATTTCAGATCTTTTATCTACATCCTTTCCCATTGTTCCATCTGGATATGATGACTCACATTTAGTGCTCACTTAATCATACAAGCTTTCATTTGTTCTTCTTCTGTGTCAGTTTTCAACAATAATTTATACATTTTGGCAATTAAAAGTTCCTCATCAGCACATAATTGTTCTTCAAATTCAAATTTAGACATTTCAAAGCAATATGAATTCTTATTCATTTTAAACCATTCAGTCAACAGCCTGTATGAAAACCAACATCATAACCTCCTTGGATGAGTTCCTCATTTGATTTCATTTTAAATTGCACACTTTCCATCATTTTTAAGTTAACCAATAATCTTTAAAGGTTATTTCTCTTTTAACAAAGAGAGGAAAGGAGAGGCCCATAATGGCAATTTAGGGCACGATCTCAGCTAATTTTTTTTAACCAGACTTCAGATCCAGGTTCTCCAGGTTCAGTTTGGCTTGAGCATATGGATCAAACTGTAGTTGACAAGACAATATTTACCAAACAGTTCTAATAGTTCTAGCATCGAGTATATAAAATCATTGGCAAATCATTGTCTTTTTAAAAAAACAACAACAATGAACAACAAGATAGCAACAAACAACAAAAGATCATTTGCAAAAAGAATAATTTTAAATTCTAAACCAGCATGCCCAATCCCATTGATGATGGGATTTATCTAATAAGGGTTAGGGTTCATGCTAAGGGTTCTAAGCAAATATTAAGTATTAGTGGAGACAGTGGGCATTCCTGCCTTGTGCCCCATGTCAGTGGAGAAGAAAAAAATTAAAAAGGCCATCAGTCATAATGCATGTCCTTGGTGCTTGGTATAAAATTGTTATTCATTTCAGAAATATTTTAGGAAACCCAAAATTAACCAATGCAGTGAAAATAAATGGCCAGTAAATTTTATCAAAGGTCTTCTAAACTTCTGAAGAAATAATATCTATGTGATCAGTTCTATCCAAATTTAAAACAATTAAATCCACAGCCAATCTCATATTATCAGCTCCCTGTCTGTTTTTAATGAATCCTGTCTGATTAGGACTAACTAAACATAAAATAGATTTTTGTAACCTATTAGTTAAAACGGTCATCAAAATTTTAATGTCACCATTAATTAAGGATATTGGCTGATAGTTAGGAGAATACATATGATCCTTGTCAGGTTTTGGTTATCAAAAAAACTATTTATTTGTTTGTTTGTTTATAGTATTTCTGTATCATGTCCCAACCTGCAAGGGCTCTCATGGCAGTGATCAAATAAAAGTACATTAAAACAATTCAAGGATAAAATTATTTTTAAAAAACACATTAAAATAATCTTTTAAAACTCCTAAATGCAGACTCAAATAAACCTAGAATCCAGTCTGAATGGCACTTTTAAACATTAAATGCCATGCAGAGCAGCACTGTTTGGCTGCCCACTGGAACCTTTAAAGAGATGGGGCCAGCCAGCTTCCTTGAATAGAGGTGAGGAGAGGGAACCATATTCTAAAATGTAGTTGTATAGTTGAAGTTGTTTTAGTGCTAGCAAATCGCAAGAAGCTTTATACCATTCAACTGGAAACCTGTCAAAAACAGATTTCCCTTTTTGTGTGTGTGTTTGTAATTTCATTACAAATTTCCACCAACTTTTAAAGGTTCTGAAAGCAGTTGCTGCTGTGCTATGCTGAAAGACAGAAGATTTAACATGAGAGAAGATCTCCTTGTCATATTGGTCTATTTCCTTATCAAAGCTATAAAAATCAGTATAGAACACAAAAAAGTGTACCTTACATCTATGGGCAAAGTGTGCAAGTTATTGCTTTCCTCCTTAACAGCTCAAATAACATTATGTTGTTTACTTGAAATCACACAGCAACAACAGTATAATGGACATTATGCATTAGGAATGGAGAATCTTTGCCCGTCTGAAAGTTTTAGACTAAGCATAACCCCCAGCCATTGGTTGTGCTGCAGGGCTTATGGGAGCTGAAGTTCAGAACAAATATTTATAATCCTACTTATGATTAGTCACCTGAATTCTGACTAAAATGAGAAGACTGGCTATCTTGTTCTTTAGCCTGTGTATCATTTCTAGAGTGCATCACACTGAAACTCTTATATAATTCAGTGCTTTGGCATTGGCATCTGGAGGGCGTCTCCACAGTTATTTTTGCTGTAACCCTTGCCATCTGGCCTTGACAAAATGTTTAGCGTGAGGAGCAGAACACCAGACATGCCAGATAAATAATCACTGCCTTAAGGGAGGGGGGTGGATGATGAAGGTGCCACTAAGGGCAACAGAGCTTGAAGAAATCCTCATTTTCTGGGACAAGAACAAATCTGACAAGCCTGTGGAGGATTAAGAACTCATGTGATTTATGAAGTCTTTTGTCCACCGGCAGAAATATGCATGCTGCTGTCAGCTGAACTTGAGTGCACAGGGCAAAATTAAGCAGAGCAGCTCTTGGCTCAGCTGATTTGTCTCTCTGTGTATGTTTTATATTTCCTGCACTGTGTAAAACTCTGTGAGTTTCTCATTCACTTTCATAATGAAGGCTTAATTTGAAACTTGACCAGCTTCAATAATGACCATACTCCTGGTCCTAATTCTGACTGAGATGGTCAAACTTAAGCAACGCTGTACAATGCTGAATGACAACCTTCCACACTACACAATTATAGTGCTATGATTCCACTTTGACTGCCATAGTAATTTCCTATGAAATCATGGGATTTGCAGTTTAGAGAGGAATATTTAGAATTTTCAGCCAGAGAGCTCTAGTTTCTCTCTAAACTGTAAACCCAGGATTCCACAGGATGCAGGTATGGCACTCTAAGTGGAATCATAGTGCTATAAATGTGTAGTGTGAAAAGGCCCGAAAATGCATGGATCAGGGACTGATTTCCCAAGACTTAGGCCATTTCTGCCCTACACTGTTATAGTGTTATTATTCCACTTTCAACATCCTGTGGAATCCTGGGGTTTGCAGTTTAAGGATGGGCATTTAGAATTCTCAGCCACAGAGCCCTTTGGACTCAGAAAACTACAAACCCCAGAATTCCACAGGAGGATGAATGTGGAATAATAGCACTATAACAGTGTTGTGCAGAAATGGCTTTATAAAGCTGTCTGCTTCTGCTGCCATTGAGCATGAACTTTCTTCAGTGAGTTCCAAAATTTCTTTCCATTGTATCCGCAACTGTTGGGTTCCAGGGATGTCTGTGTTGTCTTCATCCCTTTCTCTATTTCCCTCCCATTCTCTGTCATTTTAGCCAGCAGTTTCAAAAACTAGGAATTAGTTACTGCCAGAAACTCTACTTCCCTATCTTGGGAGGTCTACCATGGCAAACAAACTTCTTTTCTGTGGAACCATCAACAACTTTTCAGATGGCAAAGAAACCAAGAATGGGACAGCCCTATTGTTAGGCAGGGAGAAGTGGCTGCCTCAAAATGCAGATTTAAAGTGTCACAAAAACACAGCAAACTGCTAATCCTTTAATTTATGACTGCAGTATACAGTCGAGTACAGGGAGAAGTGTTTCTGAGAGCTTCTGTCTAGCAGCTGAGTTTGGAGTGTGTGGACTGTGGCTATGAGTGGGATGCCCCAAAAACATTGCCTTCGGGGGGCAAACCATACCCATCATCCCCCTGCTCCTATGCAATTGCTTCTGTCTCAGGCACTGAAAACAGCTTGACTGGTGTAGACTGCTGTGCACTTTGCCTTTGGGAATGTGAGCAGCATTTGCTTCTCTGCCTCAGACCGCACAAAGTCTTGCCTGGTACTAATTCAGAGCATGTACTCAGAAGAGGGCTTTAAATATGAATAAATGCTTATGAAGGAAGGAAGTCCCTAAGACATTTCAAGGTATGAGTAATAGTTCAGCTTACTTGATTTTTAAGAAAGGAACCTACTGAAAATTGGCCAGGATTAGGCCTTATTGCTGCTGATGGCAGTATGGCCGAATTTGATGGGTGAACTACAATTCAGCTTTATTTGAGGGACACTGTTCTCATTTTAGTCTCTGAACAGTTGCTGGCAAACTTTATCAGTGGGTTTAATTCTAGAAACAGACATCCAGGCTCATGCTTGTTCAAAAAAAGTATTTTTACCCCACCAGTATCACATTAATATTTACAAAGCCTGTAGGAAAGATCTTCGTTCATTTAACTTATTGCAGAGAGCACAAATGCTAGGCCAGCTAACTGGTTTATCATGGCCCTTATATAGGAACAAAAATTCATCTGACATAGAGGATAAGGTAGCTGATGTTACAGGACTCCAATGAAATATTAAGAGTCTAGTTAATGTGCAGGTCATCATATTATGCTGAGAAATCATTACATTTTTAGCCTTGCTTCATTCATTTTTCTCTGGAGAGATAAAGATTTTTAAAAATCATTTGTTGCTAGCAGGTAGCCCATTTTCAGTCTTTATTGGAGCTCTAGCTGCTGTTCCATACTGTTAAAATTAATTGTTAGTTCTTTACTGTTATTTTATCAATACGCAAGAATTTACACACATTTCCAGACTCTATCCCCACCAGTCACGTCCTTGGCTGAGATTCTGAGTATTACTGGTCTTCTGGGATGAGAACTATTAAATCAAATATTTATGTACCTTGCCTGCAAGAATCTCTGCGTATACCAACAGAAACTGATAAGCTTAGAATTCACGATCTGCAGAAATTTCTGCCTGTACCAGGACAGACTCAAACTAATGATTTATAATCTTCTTCCACACTGGTGAAGTACAAAAAAGTTCACAAGGACCTCTCAGACACTATGCCAAGTTATTAATACAGAATGTTTCAAATTATTACAATACACTTATTAGGGGACATTCTTATAGAATATCAGCTCATTTGAAGATATTACGTTCAATATTACAAGACAATGTCTTATATTTATGACAGGTAACTTAAAAGGTAGAACTGCAGATCCTGGATATATAGCCAAAAATATTATGGCAATGGATAAAATCCTTTTTGTTTCTGAAATATCTATAAATGGTACATTCTGTTGTCCTTCCCTGCTGTGTTCTAGTTGTCTAGATGTCATTGGACAGCAGTTATTATCCTTCACCATTGGGATGATGGAGATGCAGTCCAACAACATCTTAAGTGCCACATTTTTTCATCTCTGGTCTAGCCATATATAGCGGGCAGTTACTGTTCTTCATAGTTCTATTTCTCTTTTTTGCATCAAAAAAGTCCTAGTTGACTGTGTAATAGGTATGGAAAATAATTTGATTTGTGTTAAAGAAAAGAAAAAGAAAAAGAAAGGAAACAATTTACCAAAGTAAATGGGATGGAAAGAATATGACATTAAAAAAAAATACTGAATGAAGGAAAAAGGAAAACAATCAGATTTGTCCATTCAGGTAAAGGACTCTACTTCACTTTTTAAAAAATCTAATTTGAAATTTCTGTGTATTTAAGCACATTTCTGGTGTTTAATTAGCATTGTTATCTCATTTTTACATGACAGGAAGGAACAACATGGTTCCCTTCTATCCTTGGAATAACTGCACCTGTTGAATTTGGTTGGTGCAAATGTGTGAGAATTTTTCTGGTTTCCAATAAACATTTCACAGATTACTTCATGAGTGGGACAGAAAGAACATGAGATTTCTTTTTGAAAAATTGGATATGGAGAGAAAAATGAAACCAACAGGTTTCTTATTCCAAAGAAACATAATCTATTCAAATGTGTTGCACAATCTAAGCACACATTTACCATTTTGCTTTGCTTTCTATTTTTAAATGGCAAGAGAAGAAGAGAAAAATATCCTTCTATGATTGTATTAATTCGATATAGGTGGAAATTGCTCTAACATATGAGGGAAAGTGCTTTCCCCTGTGAACATGCATCTTTCTTGTCAGCATAGCCATTAGAAAAGCCATGCAGCGCAATAGAAAACATTCATTTGAAAATTAAAATGCTCATTAAAATACATAAATGGCTTCGAAACTGAGGAGGCAGCTGCAAAATATATTTCCCACTGCCGCTAGCTTGTCAAATTTCAGATTTGACACACTACATTGTGTGGCTCCATGAACCATTTCTCCTCTGTTGCATTCATAGTGACTAATTTTATTAATCTCTGTGTAAAAAGGGAGCCAAATCACCAACAAAATGCATAAGGAGAAAGAAAAGTGTGGTTTATCTGTATTGGCATAAAACCATTCCTGTTGCCACATTTAATAAATGAGAACATCAGAATTATCATAGAATCATAGAGTTGGAAGAGACCCCAGGGGCCATAGAATCCAACACCCTGCTATGCAGGAACATCCATCAAAGCATTTCCAACAGATGGCCATCCAACCTCTGCTTAGAAACCTCCAAAGAAGGAGACTCCACCACACTCTGAGGCAGCATATTCCATAGTCAGACAGCTCTGACCATCAGGAAGTTCTTCCTGAAGTTCAAGTGGAATCTCCTTTCCTGCAGCTTGAATCCATTGCCCCTTGTCCTAGTCTCTGGAGCAGCAGGGAACAAGCCCTCTCCCTCCTCAACATGACATCCCTTCAAATATTTAAACATGGCTATCATGTCCCCTCTTAACCTTCTCTTTTGCAGACTAAACATACCCAGCTCCCTAAGCCGTTCTTCATAGGGCATGACTTCCAGACCCTTCACCATTTTGGTCACTCTCCTCTGGACACGTTCCAGCTTGTCAACATCCTTCTTGAATTGAGGTGCCCAGAACTGGACACGGTATTCCAAATGAGGCCTAACTAATGAAGAATAGAGTGGTACCATTACCTCCCTCGATCTAGACACCATACTCCTATTGATGCAACCAAAAATCACGTTGGCTTTCTTGGCTGCCGGATCACACTGCTGACTATGTTCAACTTGTGATCTACCAAGACTCCTAGATCCCTTTCACATGTACTGCTATCCAGCCACGTGTCCACCATCCTATATTTGTGTCTTCCATTTTTTCTGCCTAAGTGCAGGACCTTACATTTCTCTCTGTTGAAATTCATTTTGTTAGCTTTGGCCCAGCTCTCCAATCTGTCAAGGTCATTTTGAAATTTGATCCTATCATCTGGTGTATTAGCAACACCTCCCAATTTGGTATCATCTGCAAATTTGATCAGCATGCCCTCCACTCCTTCATCCAAGTCATTGATGAAGATGTTGAATAGCACTGGGCCCAGGACAGAACCCCTTTTTTAGCTCAGCACCCTGGATGACCTCTGCTAGCACCTGGGCTAACTGCTGCAAAATTCTAAAAGAAATTATCTCTCAGGTGTAGCTCATAGAATCATAGAATCATCATAACATAACATCATAACAGATCAAGCCAAGGTTATTTTGACCAGTTAATTAAAATATTTATTGGCTGCCTTTTAGGCCAAAGCTAAACCCCAAGACAGTTGCCAAAATATGTTTACAATACATAACAACAATAAATATTTAAAAACATAAAACACAATAGTAGTAAAATTTGTAACTACAGTCAGCCCTCCACATTTGTGGGTTTCACTTTTGCAGATTTGATTATTCATGAATTATTTGCTGTCATCTCTGCTGCCTGCCTATGCCATTTTTAATAGGGACTGCAAGCCTCATGAGACTGAGAAACTGCGAACGAGACTGGTAGGTCCCTATTAAAAATGGTGCGAGGCAGTAGTGGAGGTGGCAGTAAGCTCCACCAGCCACCCACTTCTGCCTTATGAAGGAACCCTGATGCCTCAAAGTGATCCACAGTGGGTTGAATATGGTAGCCACACTTTCTTTGTGTGTTAAATATGGTTTAGGATGGCCTAAAGTTATTCGCATTTTTTTCACTTTTATGGGGGTCCTGTGCCTCTAACCCTAGAAAATGTGGAAAGATGACTATAATACCTTTGAGTGTAACGCTGAAAATATAGCAGAGTAAGTAAAATAAAATGAGTAAATAAGCTAGAGCTACGTGATGTATACAGAGCCTGATAAAATCCCCAAAGAAAAATCAGTAGTAAACAAATGGAAACCGATGTTTAACATGGTTTTAAGGCTAAAAGTGGGGATCATATTCAAGTACCATCTCACAATGACCTTGTTTATTTAGACTTGGACCATCCACAGATGAGGGGAAGATTCAAAAGAATCATGTACTTGTATCCACTTCAGTGTGGAATTCAGTTCCACTTTAGACTGGCCCAGTGAGTACAGGAAGGTTCAATAGGGCTGGTGCTATCATGAGGCCAATTAGACAGCCGCCTAGAGCACAGGCCTCAGAGGGATTCAGTACTGACCATCAAGGGAAACAGTTAGTACTGGGCTTGGATAAATCATTCTCTTTCATAGAAAGATAATCAGTGATTCCTATATTACATATTCTTGCAATTTAAAATGCATTTAGCAGCTTCACGTTTTGTGGTTTTCATTTTTTCTACAAGACTTCTGTTTCTGAAAATTGAAGATAGCAATGGTGGAGGGGGAGCAATGCCTAGGGCACAAAAGAGCCTAACATTGCCATTGTCAACAGTGTGGGACAATATGGGTGGCAGGGAACCAAGGACATGACAACTTTCTACCTCTCACATTTTGCCCTCAGATCAACAGGCTGAATGATTACTGGGTAAATCTAGTCCAGCTAATTGGTGCAGTGTCTCTGTAATACAGCTATACTTTACCCACAGTTCTTGATGTTCTGTTTTTCTTCTAAGATTACTTGCATGAACAAGTGCTCACTCACTTTAGGAGCAGGAAGGCTAGTCTCTTCCTGGAATTGCATGTCCTTCTCCAACGTCCACGTGCCATCCATAGAGATTTCCAGAGAAAAACCAATGCATGTAAGTTATGGGAAAATTAGTCAATTAGTTCTGCAGCATCCAAATTGGCCTCCAATAAAGGATAGAAAGAATATTCAAAATGTAAAGTTGAAGGCTTTCACAGCCAGAACCCATAGGTTGTTGTGGGTTTTCCGGGCTTTGAAGCCATGTTCTATTAGTATTTTCTCCTTACATTTCGCCTGCATCTGTATTGTTCTGTATCTGTATCAATCTCTGTACTGTATATTGTTTGCAGTGAAGATAAACAGCCAACCAAAGGGAATGTGTTTCTACCATACATCAAAGGAGTCACTGACTATATACAGAAACTGATGAAGAAACATAACCTCCAAACAATATACAGACCGACCAAGAAAATTCAGCAAATGCTACGCTCAGCAAAGTACAAGAAGGTTCCTCTAACTTCTGCAGGAGTTTACTGCAGACCTTGCAGCTGTGGGCAGGTCTACATAGGGACTACAAAACACAGCATCCAAACACAAATCAAAGAACATGAAAGACACTGCAGACCGATCCACCCAGAAAAATCAGCAGTAGCAGAACATGTTATAAACCAACCTGGACACAGAATGCTTTTTGAAAGCACTGAAATTCTGGACCATACTGACAACTACTATATCAGACTACACAGAGAGGCCATTGAAATCCATAAACACATGGACAATTTCAACAGGAAAGAAGAAACTTGGAAAGTAAACAAGAGTTGGCTGCCAGTACTGAAGAACACTAAAATCAAGACTCAAAAATATGCCAATGAACACGACCCAGACTCTGGAGGTCCCTCTATAGGGAACAATACAGTGGGTTGCTAATGTACTTAATACACTGTTGTGCATATCCCCTACTAACATACACCCTGGGGGACATCCCATTTAACAATAGGACATCACACAGGCCAACTATAACACATGCAAATTGCTCCCTCCCACCCAGGGACTACACAAGTATAGTATATATACTCTGTCTCACTTCCATGCCACCAGATCCTCTGAAGATGCCAGCCACAGATGCAGGTGAAATAGCAGGAGAAAATACTAATAGAACACAGCCTCAAAGCCTGGAAAACCCACAACAACCTAATATTCAAAATATTTGAAAAATGGTTGAAGAATGAGAAAAATCTCAGGCAAACCAGACTCTTTGCAGTTTGGGACTTAATTTGCAAAAACAATCTGCATGTGGCTGTTTTGCACAAAAAACAGCATTTTCTATGCAAGAAAAAGCATTTTCTGCACAAAAGCAATTTCCTGGGCTGTGTGTATGCTGTTTTCTGGAAAAAAGTAAAACCATCTGCAAGTCCTAACCTGTAGTTTTTAAAGACTTTCTAACAGCAGAAAGAAAATTGATTAAATTACTAATTGTTTCCATCAAGAAAGAAATCAGCAAATAATTACATCCCTACTTCTGGTACAATATTTATTACTAATGTAATGATCCTGTTTAGTATTTGCATAGCATAAATATATGTATATGCAGTTGCACTAGACTGCACTGTTGCACAATTGTGCAAAAAGAATCTAAAGCTGGAAGTCTCATTATAGTTAGAAACACATTCCACTTATGGATCACATGAACGAACACAAAGAAATAGTGCAACTTCTCACTAACTATTGTGGAACCACTTGAATAAATATGTTCCAGATACTACCTTTCCACTAGAACCAAGAGAGTGCAACCAGTGGTTCAATTGGAGTTAGGTCAGCACAAGTACACAATAGGATTCTATCTAGAGCCTGCCCTGGCACTAGCATTGCCAGGATAAAATGAGAGAGTACTACTGCAGAAGAGGGAATTTTATCAGATGTTTTTCATTATCTGGTTGTATAAGAAAGAATGTCTGTTAAAATTCCCTTGTCTACACAACCATTAAAGATATAGGAGCTGACCTGAATATTCAGCCACACTACCTTGTGTGAATGACTGCAGTGGGTAATCATAAATCAGTATGTCATTTTGACATTCACTCAGTCACTCAAAAATACAAAAGGGAACCCTAAGAGTTGCTAAGAAGCATCCTGAGCAGTCACTTCTCCCATCCCCATGGCAGTCATTGTGTGAGAGTTCCAACAACATTTCCTTAAAACTCTAAGTGTCTATGCTGGACCAAAAACCTTAGCACCTCTTTCATTATGCTTTTGTCGGTCCTAAAATTATCTGCCACTCAGCTGGTCATACTTGAATTATGGGATAAGAAAAAAAGCTTCTCTCTCCTCATTTCCCTCATATTATTCCAATTCTATATCATTTTTAAATAAGCCCAGCGTGGTGTAGTGGTTTGAGTGTTGGATGGTGACACTGGACACCAGGGTTCAAGTCCTTGCTCTGCCATGAAAACGCACGAGGTGATCTTGAGCAAGTCACATTCTCTCAGCCTCAGAGGAGAGCAAAAGTAAACCCTAACTGAGCAAATCTTGCCACGAAAACCCCATGATAGCTTTGCCTTAGGGGTTGTCATAATCTGGAAATGACTTGAACAAATGTCACTTTTGAAAACATATGATTTTTGAGATGGGATAAGCAGGGACCCCTTCTCACTTCACAATTGTAATGCTATGACTCCACTTTATCTGCCGCAGCTGCATTGTATGGAATCCTGGGATTTAGAGGGGGTACGTAGAGTTCTTGCCGGAGAGCTGCAGTGCCTCATGAAACTACAAATCCTAGAATGCCATAGGATGTTGCCATGACAATTCAAGCAGAATCATAGTGCTAGAACTGTGTTTTGTGAAAAGGCCCTAGAAATATGTCTAATGCGGGAGGGAAAGATATTTATGTATTGTGTTATGATGAGCTCTGTTACACGAGAGATCTACAACTTAGATCTGGATTGTTAGTAAAATGTTTTACTCAGTATTTTTACAGCAAAATTAACAGTCAGAAGCCAGCACTTTATGCAACATAATGAGAGCAGACATTGTAAAGAAAAGCGTTTAACAGGAATGTCTTCTGGGTGTCCTGGAGGGGAGGTGAAGAGAATCAATAATACATTTAAGACCTGATAGATTGTGCATGGTTGAGCATCTGAAACAGAATTATACATTTCTCCAGGATATAAGGGTAAACAAATTCCCCTAAAAGTCGTGTTACTGTTAACTACTGTAACTGAGAGTGAAATGAATATGAACAGGCCAAGAGTATCAATGTGTTTTCACCATATGTGCTCGTAGGCCTATAGGCAGTGTAAGGATGAGGGAAGAACTGCACACAAATAAACAATGGCTGGCATTCTGTTGGTGAAATGCAGCAGTATAAATTGGACTTAGACCAATCACAATTCACTTTTTTTTTGTTGATGTCAAAGTTGAAAGTCACAAGTGATTTTGTAACAAGCAAAATTCCACCCTACTCCCCCCCCCAAAAAAACCCACACCTTTTCTCAGCTGCACCCTCCCAAACCTCATTATTTCTTGGGTGGTGGAGAGTGGAGAGAGCAGCAAACAAGCATCCCACTATTTTTTTACAATTGGATGCAGGGCAACGGCATCATCTCCAGGGACATCAGGTTCCTGGGAATGCCTGTTGCTGTGTGGCCACCCATAGAAAGATAGCTGGTCTGCTCTCTCTATTTTCTAGTAAATGGCCATGTCCAGGGGACTACAACTAAGAAAAAGTAGATGGAGGATTTGATGGGAGACTATGGTAGCTGCATCTCATAGAGACATCTCTTGATGCAAGACCACAGCCAATTTGTTCTTTAAAATCTTTAAGCAAGTAGCTCATAGTACTCTGTATTTGAAATGGTGACTTCATGCCATTTTGATGATATTTTTTATGAAAATTCCATATGTCATAAAAATGCCCCTAGCCAAGATTCTGTAAAAATTTCAGAAAGATGGGTGCAGATGCTAAAGAGTTCAGCAGATTCCAAAATTAGAGAAAATACAACAGAACAAGGGTGAGGAATGAGGACTGTGGAGAACACATTGGCACAAAGAAAGATCTGGCTATCCAGCACTTTTCAAGCAGACACCAATTACTAGATCCTTCCAGGTCTCATGACCTCCAAGACACTTTCAGGATTCAGTGCAGAGAGAACTGGCAAAAACCATTGAATATTTGATCAGTACTGTTACTTCAATATCCTCTCCCACAGAAGGTACTGAGATTAGAGAACTGGTAAAACCAACTACTGTGATTATAAAGCAGACCTATCAACTGTGAATCTGTAACCCCCCAATTGTTTTGCTTTGCTGTAGGAAGAGCTTGAAGAAATGCATTGGTGTTGGGACGTATGTTTTCTTTGTCTCTTCAGGAGATCCTTGTTTCAGTTTGGACAGCTCTTGAATATGTCCCCTAATTATGTATCTGTCCGTCTAGCTATCTCATCGCTTCTATCTATCCACTCTATGTCCTAAATCTTACATCTATTTTTCTGTGTAGACTTTATGATATTCTTTAACATAAATGTGGGTACAATGCGAACGAGTACCTTTATTCCCCTACACCATGGACTTTCATCAATTATTTCATATTATCTGGAATACCTGATGCAGTCCAGAGATGTACCTAATATCCCAAAAGGAGTTGAGAGAGTTCAATTTTTCTGTTCTTCCTTTTCAAAGAACCAAGAATCTTACCAGCAGTATCTCAGAGAACTCTTTCCCATTTCTGTAATCCTTCTTCTCTAATTTTGGTAATCTTGCAGTGACAGTTCTGAAGCCTTCTCCTGATTTCCTGCATTTTTTCCCTTCCATCAGGAATTTAGCAGCATTGCTTCACTGGCTCCTCTCCTGTTTTTTGGTGCTCTCAAAATTCCTGATGAGTCATGACTGCCCCCCCCCCACTTTTGGCTTCTAGTGTGTACCCTCTTTGTAATTTCTGTTTGAAACTAGGCTCTGCAACTTGGACATCAAACAAAAACACCCAGATTTTATTAGATACATCCAAAAATCATTTGCTTTATGATAAATCTGAGTTTGTACTATCAATCCTTCAACATAGGAAAGGCTGCAGAGCACCCTTTGTCTTTCAGATATAGAGCTTTTTTCGCTCTGCTGATTAGTGATGTCTCTGTGTTTCCCATGTGAGAAT
Source organism: Iguana delicatissima (assembly GCA_948472985.1). NCBI lineage: Eukaryota > Metazoa > Chordata > Lepidosauria > Squamata > Iguanidae > Iguana > Iguana delicatissima. Next base: position 1,084,813 of record CAOKZL010001390.1, on the reverse strand, counting down.
CCAGTCTTTTTCAATTAAGGGCTAGTAGACCTGTTTTCCAGAGATTCATTTAAAAAACTTTAAAAACAGACTAATGTAATGCCGAGTAGCTGAGGCATGAGCAAGGCCAATCTCAAGCCTAGGCAAGAGAATCGAGGAGTTATGCAGGAACCAAGCAGAAAAAAGTTCGTCAACTATCATTCCCTTTTAAAATATAAGAAAAATGGGAATAGATAATATTGTACCACCAGGAACCTGAAATCATATCAATAAGTCTCCAGAACACCTTGTAGAATATATTTATGGAGCTGGGAGGATGCCCAGTATAATGCAGTGTTGTTTAGTTTTGATTTTTTGCCAGCTGCTAAGAGACAATGGAAGATTCCACAAAAAAGGGAAATTTCAGTGATGACCTGGAACTCCCAGAGAGAGAAATTAAAACTGAGCAATCAATGCCTGAGAGACTTGATCTTGTATCCTCTGGGTGATTCCTACATGTACCAATTTAATATAAGGCTGAGTTGAGCAGGTGAGTGCTGCAGAGGAATCAAGCCTCAGAAGTGAAATAACACAGATGTTTGAGGCTTGTAGATAGTTTGGCTTATCTGGCTAGGTCATTAGTTTGGTTTTGGTTTTGTTTTTCGGAATTTTTTTCTAGAAATTGGGAATGAAAGTCTGAGTTCATCAAACACATATTTATTGCAATCTTATCTCAATAGCCTCTAGGTCATGCACAACACCTAGCCAGAAAGCTGGATACCTAAGAGTGATTTACGTTCATTACACTATCATGTAATGAATTTTTATGTAGCTATATCTTTCCACCACATCCAGTTTCCAAGGTAGTCATGCCAAACTTTCCCTTCTTCTTCCATCTTTTTTTCAAAGTGAATTTTAAAAAAAAGAAGAAAAAGAGGAAAGGGTTCAAACTTTTTGTTAATAGTTACCACATGGATTTTTGTCACTTCATTCATTCTCAACCCCACTTTATAGTCCCTCGTCTTCTCATGTTTCCTTCCTGTCAGTTTTTCTCCCTTGCACCGAACGGCTTCCATTGTGTCATATTCAGCTTTGAGCCAATAGACAATGGGACTGAAATCCAGGTTATTCTCATGCGCTTTCATTTTTGCCTCCTTCTGTCAATCTTCCATTTGTTAGGCCAACATTTGCTGTAGAATACAATTTCTGGGTGCATATATTGGAAATTGGCATATTAAGGATGTGTCTTGCTTTGTCTAATCCTTCTGGCTGGTCTGTGGCTATTAAAAGGGTTCTCTGTTGACACACAATGGCGGCCTTTTGTCATTAAAATGACTCCTTGCCTGCGGCTGCCTCGTTTTCTGCTGCTGAATATTGAACTATTAATGAGCCCATGCTCATGAACATAGTGAAGAGTGATTTCGATTGCATTCTGTTTTAGCCAATGGACTTTGTGTTAATGGGTCCTTTTCATGGCTAGATTGAGTATTTAAGGATCCTAGTGATTAACAACATAGTGACTTTGCTCCAGGAAAGGAGTTATGAAGTAAGGAAATCTAATGTTTCATGGAAAAGCAGTCTGTGACTTTTGTGGGCAGGCTAGCAATTTGAAGGGTAAACTAGATGTTACAGTGATGCAGCTCATGTTCTTACAAAAAAGACGAGATAGATGCAATTTTTTGATACACAAATATTCAGCTATTTTAAATTATGGAGTTTATTAATGAATATGTAACCTCAGAGAAACAGCTGGCAAGGATAAAAAGAATATTCCTTTGCTGGTTTGGGAGACATTTAACTTAGGAGCCAGCATAGTGGTTTGATTGTTGGACTAGGACACTGTAAAATCAGATTTCAAATCTCTGCTCAGCCATGAAACCGATTGGGTGATCTTAGACCAGTCACATTCTCTCAGTCATAGAGGAAGGTAATGGAAAGCCTCCTTTAAATCAGTCAGTCTTTCCAAGGAAACCTTATGAGAGGGCTGTCATTAGTAAGAGTTGACATGAAGATATGTAACAGCAACAATTTAGAAACCATCTCCGTACAGAGCCCTGGTGGCATAGTGGTCAAATGCCGATACTGCAGCCACAAGGTTGTGAGTTCAATCCTTCCAGGCTCTGGGTTGACTCATCCTTCCATCCTTCTGTAGGTCAGTAAAATGAGTATCCAGCTTGTTGGGGACAATTAGCTAACACATTTTAAACTGCTTAGAGAGTACTTAGCTGATAAGCAGTATAGGAATACACATGCTATTGCTATTGCTATACAGGTGTATTACAACAAGACCAGGTGTTTTGTTCTGGAACAAAATCACAAGAGCACAAAATGTATGTTTTTTAAAAAAAAAAAACTTTTGGTTGGTCAGGAGGGGATCAATGGCTCACCAAAACAAACCTGAGGCTACTTGTGGTCCACAGAGTCACAGAAATAAACTTGGGACTGCTTAAATGTGTCTGTATATGCTTATTTTTTGTTTAGGTCTCATTGAAAATATCAACTGACTTGGCAATCTGGAATTTGTACGCTGCCATAACAATGCACCAAAGTAATCACTGCAAAACAGCCGACCAGTTGCTCTGATATGCCTGTTTCATATGCAATGCCTTCAGGTGGAGAATGTGTGTGTCATTCTATCAAGAGGATTTCGGAGGAGACAGCTGAAGTGATATGAAGGCATTGGAAATGGTGTGCCCCAAAATACATCATTGACATGAATCAAAGTAGAATCAAAGTAGAATTGTCTGGAAAGGTGCCCAGATGAAAAGAAATTGTGCACAGAAAAGTAGGATGATAAAAGGCAACAAAGACCAGAGGGACATCGATAGACTTGCTGTGCACAATGCAACTAAACTGGGAACCAACTCAGCTGAAGAAAGTGAATTCATACAGAGGAAGGACATAGTTAGAGTTGACTGCCAGTGAGAATATTTGGCTTGGAGAAAAGCAGTCTCATGGGGGTAAGGATAATGTCGGTTCTTTTCACTCGCCTGCCATGAGCAGCTCATTGATGTCTGCAAGGCAGTTGGTAAAAAAGCCCAATTAGGCAACTATTTATGGTCCTTGGACTGGGCATGCACTAACTAAGGTATTAACATTAAAAGGCATCTTTGGCACAGCTCACCAGAGAGAGACAGGTGGCCATCATTTAAGTGCTGTAAAATACACAAGCACAGTTGTGATGGAGGCTTTGGGGGAATAACATGAAATTGTTCTTGTTTTCTCTGTGAATTTACCGTTCATTAGCAGAGCTTGGGATAGTCACATTTTGTCTAATAAGTAACATTTTAAGGCTCTTTTCTTCAATATATTCATCTGGACTACTTAAGGACAAAGTCTGCAATCCTGCATTCAGTCAGCTTAACTGCATGATCCTGGCTACACAGAAGTAAATTCTATTGAATTTAGTGAGGCTTAGCTCCAGGTAGGTAGGTACATAGGATTTCAGCTTATTAACTTACATTGTTCTGTGTCTTCAAGTCATTTTTGATTTATGGCAACCCTGAGGCAAACCCATTATGTGTTTTGGGGGGTGACTTACCCAAGATCACCCAGTGGATTTCCATGGCCAAGCAGGAAATTTAACCCTGGTCTCCAGAACTGTAGTCCCACACTGATATTGGTCAGTATTCTCTCTCAACTACCTAGTTAAGTACCTCCTATGGCTAACTCCCCTGCCCAGCAACCTGATGGAAATGTCATTCAGCCTTTCACCAATCACTAGCAAAAGGGACCTCCTTCTACCCATGTAATTAATGCCTTTTAAAGTAGGTTGGGAGTGGGAGTTACAATTGTGGCAATAGTGCAAAAATCACGACTAAGTAGCAGTCATGAATACAAAACAGTTATGGAAGAGTAAACCTAGGTAACTGTTTTAGATTCACAATAACTACTTAGTCACAATTGTGGCACCACTGGCACAATCATATCTCCCCCCAACATACTTTACCTCAGTGGGGGCCAGGCAGGGGGGTCCCTCTTTTTTTGTGTCTCCTCTGACATTGGTGCCTGGGGAAGGTACCCCAGTTGCCCCACCCTAGATCCACCTCTGATGCTCACATACAAGCTTTTAAATGATAGTCATTTCCAAGTGTTTAGTCCAAAGCAAACTACCTGGCTTTTAAAATATTTTACTATATCAAGGTGAAGTCTCTGTGTGTTTGTGGAGATGCTACTGTCAAATTTGGAACATGAGGGGAATTTAGAAACAAACTACTTTCAGTATAGAAACCTATGGCCCCTTATGAGATGAGTCATGTCCTTCACTTTCCCCTTACAGTTTCCAACCTATACTTCCCTTGCAAGGTAGAGAGAAAACTAGCAGCTAGAGGACCACCTTTTATGTCTCATCCTTGTAGCCCCACTGGCATGCATAAAGAATCAAGATTTTTTCACTAAAATCCAACCCCCTTCCCTGCCAAGCTAATTTTCCCTTACAAGAAGGAAAGAAAGTTAGCAACGAAGAGTGCTAGCTGGAAAGAAGAGAGACTTTGGATATCTCATCCTTATGGCCCTGGTGCTCCTCAGCTTGTTGCACATTTCTTTGTGTTGTGTATTAGCCATACATTTCCTATGCCTGTTCATTTGATCAAGTGAGATAGGAGGCACAGGAAACCAAAAATCCCATGCACTCCAGAATCAAAATGACATTACTAAAAATGCTTTAAAGCCTCCGGATCTTAAAGTTGAAGCATGTCCTCTCCCCACTCCCCATTGTTGCCCCCTTGCTTTTCAAAAATACGTGTTTGTGTGATGGGTGAGTGGGTGAAAGAGCAGGGAAGCATGGTTCTTTAGCTGTGTTTTCCCTGGGGTCTCTTGCTTAGAAGGACCATAAACTGTGCCCAAAGATTTTTGAAAAATAAAACTTAGAAAGAATTGAGCTCATTATGAGGTGAGATGAAGCCAAGCTTACATATCACTAGTGGTAAATGTTTTAACGTGTGCAATTAACAGCCTAGGCTTCCAAGGCATCTTTAATTGGATGAAATATTATTTGTTAGAGAGGCTCAGCTTACTCCTGACATTTCTTCTGTGGTGATAAGTTACAATGTTTTGTCAGACTGACACACGGATTTTCCAATGAGCCAGGGAACCTCTCTGATCATCTCTCCTGCATATCTATTAATTAAGCATAAAATGCCAAATCCTGTCCTAGCAGGAAGGTTATCAGCTCAGTGGAGGAACATACATGTTCTATGAGCATTATATAAGGTCTTTCATGTTCTCAGCTGAAAGATCTCAGGTAATAAGAATATCCTTTGCAGTGACCCCAAGGTAGAATAAAGTCCATTGGTATAAGGAACCATTTTAAAATCATATCACTACTGCTTACTTTATTTTATAATTGTTTAATACTGCAGTATTTTTAAAAGAAATATCTCCTGAAGAGTGGAGAAAAGTGAGGTCATCATAGTTCCACTCAAATTAAATAAGGCAGACTTGAGTCCTTTCCACGTTACACTGTTATAGTGCTGTTATTCCACTTTCAACATCCTGTGGAATGCTGGGGCTTGGAGTTTCCTGACGCCAAAAAGCTCTAAGGCTGAGAATTCTAAATACCCCTCCCTAAACTGCAAACCCCAGGATTCCATAGGATCGTGAAAGTGGAATAATACCATTATAACCGTCTAGTGCAGAAAAGACAAAGATATCTTTATTCACATATGCATTTCAACACGATGGCATATGAGTGCCAAACTACGTTTCTTGTATAGATTACATTCTCATAAAATATCCAAAACATACCTGGCATTTTTGTCCACAGTCTCTATATGATTGGATAGCAATTATCAAATTTCTTGATCTTTCAAAAAAGGAATATACAGACAACGTATTGTTTAACCTACATGAAATATAATTTAAGTGCAAATATCAATAGATAATTTATTTTATTTTGCAGTAAATTGTAGTTGACATATTGGAGTTCTGCATTTCTTCATGAGAAAGACCTTGGAACACCTGAAATATTGTTCAATTAACAAAAATTTCAGGGGGTTCCATAAAGCCAATTGAATTAATCTTTTAAAGACATTTTCGTGGGGTTTGATTAAAATGTCTTTAAGTGTTTTATCTTTGTCTGGACATCTTGATTGTAATCTAAAGCTGTCCCAATTTTTCTTGTTCTTTTCTGCCAGTCCTATTAATGCAGTCATCTGCGTCTTCAAAAAAAGAGGTTATAAGTTTCTTTTGTTCTTTTAGGGCTAGATGATGGCCTAGTAATTTCTGTTTAACAGGCTGAACTAAAATACTTTCATCACATCACACAAAAAAGGACTTAGTAAAACTAAGATGCCATTTGCCAACTTTCAAGATGATGAGGTCATGAGGAGATGGTTAATTAAATCATCATATGATATGGTTGCAAAAAAGAATTGAACAAGATATATGGATTATGGATGGACAAATCTATCAGTTTCAGAGAGAGAGAATCTCAATTTCATTCTGTATGGGTTGTTCAAATGTCTGCATATACTTTCTTGATAGAAATAGATGGTTCCTCTTCTGGAGACAACAAAACAGATCATCCAAGTGACCATATTGACCCACATTTTTACTACACACCAGCAACTATGTGGCAAAATTCTGATTGTGATATGGGAGGATGATATGAGTCCAAGACTTCAGAGAGGGAGCTCATTTCCAGATAGCTTATGTATGAGTTCAGAGCAAGAACAAAGATTTGATATATTTGTAATGCTATTTTATTCTGGCAGATGGGGTATGAAGGCTGTTCAAATCTTCCCTCTCTGCTTTTTGATCTATTAAGTTGTAATGTCAAACTGGAATAAGATCAAAGTCGCATTTATACAGAAAACCTATTGAATTTTTAATAAATAGCTTTTATCATGACTCATTGCTAAGGATGGGAAATAATTTGGGTGATTTTGAGATTCTTGCCAAAATTATCTATTTTGCACTTTCCAAAATTCATAGCTTACTTTGCCTCAGGAACATACATATATGAAAAGTTTATGAGATATTTCTTATGTACAAAATCATATCTTTTTTAAAAAAAAAAGTCGTCAAAAATGCACGCCACTGAAAAATACACATAAACATGCTTTAGTCAATAGACAAAAATGTGTACAAAAATAATACACCTTAGAAACTGTGTGCAAATAAAGTGTAATGCCGTATGCATTTCCATATGGGAATTAAAAACAAAGTCTTGAAAGCTGATAGGAACTACGGATGGGAAAGGAATGGAGATGGGATTCAGAAAAATAGAATGAAGTTGATACTGAGATTTTTTCAAATCCCTGCCTACTGCAGTGGGGAAAACAATGAATTCTTTCCAACAGGGGAAGGAATAGGATTAATCCACAATTAACTTGAAATAAAATTATTTGACTCAGAAATATGTCTGAAGGCTTCCAATTATTCAGTCTTCCCCCTCCCCTTCGTTACCTTGGGGATCAGGCAAGATTTCCTCCCACCTTTCCTTTTGACTCAGCCTTAGTTTCAGTTTATGTGTCATGCCTTCTTTCTTCTCTTCACCAGGAAGCTTGATGTGCAGAAAGAAAAAAGACGAAGGAAGTAATAGCATGATTTCAATCCATGAAGATTTCTTCAAAGTATATCATCAACAACTTTCACTCATGGCTGCCACTGTTCCCAGCTAATAGCTGGTCTTCCTGCTGTGTAACTGATGCAGTGTTTTTTTGTGTTCACAGCTTCACAGCAGCTATTGTTTAAAAAAAAAAGCCAACAGAACTGTGGAGAAGGGTTTTTCCCCACCAGCCCCTTTACAGGATCACTTGAGATCCTTGTTCCAGCTCCTGAGCAGCACAATAATTTGTCTTGACCTCAGGCACCAATCTCCACATCCTCTTTCAAATGCCTACCGTTGTCCATTTTGTCTTTGTGAATCTGATGACGTGAAGACCCAGAGAGGGATAAAATGCAATTCCTCCATCATGCCAGGGCCAGAAGCAAATGAAAGGCCCCCCATCCATCCCACCTATCACTGCCCTAACCTTAGAGGGCGAGGAGGAGGAGGAGGAAGAGGAGGAGGAGGGCAGAGGACAAAAATTTATTTATTTTTTTGGTTGGTCTTTTATTTGTAAAGCAGCATGTATAGTGATGAAAATAACAATCATCATCATCATCATCATCATCATCATCATCATCATAGATGCTCAACTATAGTCCACAATTTGGCTGCTCACAAATGCTCAATTCAGGCATCACAATTTCTTAATTCAATTATACCTAAACAGTTTACTGCAGGTGGTCTTTGGCTCAATTGAATTATCGGCCTACTAACTTTTAATTCATTTTTCACAGAGGCAAAGTCACACTCACCATATACATATATAAATATGTATATAACAGCATAGAAGAGAAGACAGCAGCGTAGCCATGCACCTTAGGATTATAAATGTTAGTTGCTCCACAGAAGAAATCTGAGTTTTCTTCTTCTACATAGGCCTCCAATGACAAGATCCATGAAGAACTATGTCAGTTTTTTAAAAAGTTCTTCAGTACAGCTGGAAGCCAAGGCTGAGGTCTCTGGATTTCATTCTGATGAATATACAAGAATAAATTTAAAAACTCAGTCTTAGAGAGCTACACTATTATAAGATGCTTTTCATCTTGATGGACATTGTACATTGAGTAGTAAAACCAGATTTATTGGTGGTACGCACCCTAGCATTCACTTGTTGTATAGGCAGCATAGCATAAATACCAGTCATATTACTTAGCCACCTAGGTTAGCACTTGCTATAAAAGGTGAGTCACAGGACAGGTAGTTTTCTGTCTCTCACATTAGTAGGAAATATAAGATGTATCCACACAAGAAAATTTTAGAAGTTCGGTCTTGCTTCAGTTAGTCTATCTCCATCCTGTGGAAACCTGGAATCTGTAGTTTGGTGAAATATTTCAAATTCTCTACTACACTGCCCTTAATTACAGCATTAGAACACTTTGGGACATAATTCTAAGTGAGGTGAGTGACTGACACATCCATTTTCTAATTCTAGGAAATTCCTTATTAGGAACTTTCCAACTGCAGTACTTTGGAGGAGGTAGCATGATTTGACAAAATGCACGATTCCATTTTCATTCTTTTTTGTTGAGTAGGGAATGAGAAAACTTTCAAATCATAAGACTTAAGGAAGTTAGTGGGGGCAGTTTCTATTATTTGTGTGTTGTTTTAACTAATTTAATCTTTATTGTTTCACATAACTCCCTGTGGTCTCTACCAATGCTTCTGAGATTTCATATCTTTCCAACCTTTATGACAGATGCCATTTTCACTCAAATTATCCAAGAAAACCTCATGGGAAGGTATCATACTTCCCTCCAGGGGAAGAACATATTGAATCCCATCACATATGTCATTGTAGAAAGATCAGACATTACTGCATCTTTATTCAGTGCTCTTTTTCATTGTTAGAAGAATATGGCCATTTCTGCCACATAGTGTTATAGTGTAATATAGCAATGCAAACACCAGAAGGAAAGCGTTTACATTTGACTGTGATATGGCATTACATTTAAAGTAGGTAGGCAACTTCCTGGAGTCAAAGATGTACCCTGAATCACTGGGATATCAGATAGCCGTACATACCTGCCCCTACCCTCCAAAGAAAAGAAAATGACCCCCAAAACTTTGAAGTTGAGACATGGAAGACCCCAGGTACCCTCAAAAGCAGGCTTCAGAGTCATGGGAGGCCCACAAGCTGCATGGTGCCCACCTGAGTTTACCTTTACCAGACCACAGGGCTGCAATCTACTGCAACAATATTTCAACCCAGCTATTTAAAGATATTTGATGTTATTCTACTTTTCCAACCAATTGGATGGGTTTGTAGATACATACCCAACTGATGGAAAGCCAGTTAATCAATTAATGTCATTTCCCCACATTGTGTGCATAACAGGCAATGCTTAAACTTAGACCATTTTTGCAGCACACTGTTATGGTGCTATGATTCTACTTTCAAGATCCTATGGAATCCTGGGGTTTACAGTTTGGGGAGGAGAATTTAGAAATTCTCAGCCAGAGAGGTCTTTGGCTTCAGTAAACTGCAAACCCCAGAATTTCACAGGATGTTGAAAGTGGAACAATAGCACTACAACAAAGTAGGGCAGAAATGGCCTCAAAAATAATACAGAAAATGGGAACCCAGCATGCCAAAGGCACATCAGGCCCTCATTTTGCATTCATCTCTATTTGAGTCTGAGAAGTGCACTCATTTGATAAATTTCAAAAAATCTTAGAAACACTAATGCACATTACTGTTTTCCTTGAGCAAGATGTTGTTGCTATATTTAAAGCCTATTTTCCTTCTTCTATTCACACATTACTGCCATTAGTGATATAAATGAGAGGTATATGGAGAAGAGAAGGTACCCCCAGGGTAGCAATTACTGGAACTGAATTTTGTAATGCAAGTGGCAACATTACTCTGATGTAATTTGATCATAAATAAATTGCATTGCCCATAAACCTGTTAGATGCCAGTGTTTTCCTACTGATGGGATCCATGTGTTCAAAACCAAAAAAGACCATAGGGAAACAACCTGGTTCCAGCTGGCTGCAGCCACAATAGTTTCAAACTCAAAAAATAGTTACATTGATATGAACAGCAGAATGTTGAGAAAAATCAGATCACCTAATGGCAGGATGCCAACATTTCCTTCTCCTAATCAGGTCTGAATAAAATGTCAGTTATAGGGAAAATACGTCATACTTTATTTCAAACTCAATCAGAGAATTTCTCCCAGCCAACATTTGGACTCATCAGAACTGAATCAGGTTCTCTCTCTGCTCAGTTTTTCCCAACAGCACTGATAAAAGTCCATGGTTGATATTTTGCCATTTCACATCCAGGTCTGGGATAAATTTCCAATATCAAAGTCAGACTGCATTAGTCAGACTGAAATTCAAAAGATTGGAAGATTTCATGTTCAGGGACCACCCTCTTGCATTGTTTGAGGCAACTTGTAAATGAAGTTTGCAAACATCATCACAAAAATTTAAACAATTTTCCACTATAAATTTTAAAAACCATAAATACCAGAACAATGCTGCATGTTTTGAGCACATAGAGTCTCCCAAGTCTTATTCACTCAGCAAAGCACCAGTGCAGAGATCTTGTTGCTCAGCAGTGATTGCAAGCAATCTTAAAGCTCTGCGTAAAAATACAACATAGGTGTAAACACAATCCACTATAAGAATTGTGCCTTTTCATTCCTTTCTAATACATGCATTAAAAATCATATTACCTAGTTCAAAGTTATAAAATCCTAATTATTATCCCTGGCAAACACATCTCCTCTCCTCTCAAGCTCCATTTGTTTGTTTCTCTCTTGTTTTACAAGACTGAACTAGCAAGAACAGCCTCTTCTTAAAGTTCTCCCCACCCACTGTGCCAAACCAATAATTCATAAGGGTTGTTTTCCTTCTGTACATAAAAAAACAACAACATAAAACTTTTGCATAGTCTCAGACTTTGAAATTCAAAATAATGGATTGTTTTAAAATGACAAAAAAAAAATTCAGAGTATCAGACTTCTGCTGTTTGTTTACTTTGTTTTTTCTTTACACGATTAGCAACAGCTCATAAAGATTCCCCTCTTCAGACATGGCCCTGAATCTATGGACCTTTCTGCCCTACACTGTTATAATGCTGTTATTCCACTTTCAATATCTTATGGAATCCTGGAGTTTGCATCTTAGGGCAGAGAATTTCGAATTCTCAGCCAGAGCGCTATTTGGCCTCAGTAAACAACAAACCCCAGAATTCCACAGGATGATGAAAGTGAATAATACCATCGTAACAGTGTACTGCAGAAATGGCCTCAGTTTGCTGTTGAGATCACTTGATTCAATAGATTGAATGGATCTATTTTTGGAGATATATTGTTGGTCTTAGCATCTCTCTGAATCCAAATTGCTACCGAATATTTAGGAGCATTCAGGATCAGGCTTAGATTTGGGCCCTTTCCACATGAAGCAGTTAAAACAGGCCAAGGTGTCCTGGCACGGAGGTCATCTGCACCTTGGATCGGACTAGGTGTGGACTATTTAACTTAGTTCCTCACCTCAGTCTGATCCAACCTGCCCCCAAGTGGTCCTCCCCCGTGCTAAGTAAAGACTGGAAAAATCAGGTCTTTACATTTTCTGTAACGCACCATTGCATTCCTACTTACCTGTGCAGATGCGCACACTTGCACTAATGTGAGCCTGCGATCAGTTGAGGGTGGGCTGTGGGCGTGGCCAGCATCAGCGGTTGGTCCACTCCCACAAAGACACCGGAAGCCGCCATTTTGAACCAGAGCAGAGCAGATCTACAGACCTCGCACTGCTCCAGTTCACCCTGCACTAATGGAGGAGCCCTGCAGAAGGGCTCAAGGGAAAGTCTGCGTTACTTCAGACCCAAGAAGAGCCCGTAAGTAGCAGTACGGAGCGATTCACTTGCCTCGTGCAGAAAGGGCCTTGGTCAGTTTTTGAAAACTCTCACTTTTAATTCACAGCTCTCAAATCTGTCTGAAGCAGAGGAATTCAGTTTGGAATTTGGCTGAATCGGAAGCATACCTAGTGCACAGAAAGTGAGAAACTAGGGTCTGGTAAAGGACACCAGCCCCCTTCCATCACACAAAGCCCCACTCACTTTCATGTTGCATCTGATGAAATGAGCAACTTTTCATGAAAATTTATGTCAAACTACACTTGTTAGCCTTTATGGTGCCACAAGATTATTTGCAACAGATTAACACAGAGAGAAAGGAGAAAGTCACACATATGCACAATTTGACACCATATTTATCACAGAGTCTGGAGAAGGTCCAATGTTTCATATGGTCACCTTTCATGGAATTAACTGTGTTCTGGTGATGTAGACAAAATGGTTGAAACAGTTTAGCTCCATCGTGTAAGCATGAACCTTGCCCACCCTGGCTGATAAGATCTATCAGAATCTGGTGACTAGGTAGGTACAAGAGGTTGGTATATGTTTCATTGTGGTACAAGGAGGTTCCTGCTGATTTGAAGAAAGCAGAAGTCCACCCTTTCCAGAAAAGGGGTACCTGGAGCAGAGGTATGTGAGAAATACCACCCTATTGCTAATATCCCCTTTTTGCTTAAAGTGGTCGAGCATTCAGTGGTTAGACCACAGGCATTTTTGGAGGAAATGGATTACTTCTACTGATTTCAAGGTGGTTTAAGGCCAAGGTGTAGGAATTAAATAATTTTGGTTGTCCTCACTGACAACCTACTCCAGGTGAATGACACAGCAGTACCACTCTGTAGATCTTCTTGGATCCCTTGGTGGGTTTTGATGCCATTAATCATTGTATATTCATGGTATGGTCACCATGTGGATTATTGGGTCTGGGAATTGAGTAAACTGCCTTATATGGATTAGTTTGCATTCCTCTTGAGGGATCAGATGTGTAGTTTGGGAATACTCATGGACTGATCTTTGTCACTGGGAGTTCAGGTGAATTCTATGACTCAGGCCCTTTTTTCACAGGGCCCTTTCACTTCAGAAATTCTGTGCGGGGTCCCGGAGCGAGTGAGTGCGTCGTATGGACCACTCCTCACATTTGCTTGACACTCAAGGACCTGACATGGACAGCGCACGCATATAACAGCTTTAAAGGAATTGTGCTGGCTGCCAATATGCTTCTAGTCTGAATTCAAGGTGCTGGTAATGACCTTTAAAACCCTAAATGGCTTGTGACCATGATACATACTTGAAGGAGTGCCTCTACCTTTGAGTGCTCAAGGTTAGAAGTCTGCTGGGAAGGTCCTCCTCTATGTCCCATAATCAGTGCAATACAGTAAGGGAGGACATGGGAAAGGATCTTCTCTGCTGTGGCACTCCCTTAACAGAATACTCCCACTTTAAAGGCCCAATTAGCACCAATGTTGTTCTCATTCCAGCACCAAGTTAAAGACATGGTTGTTCTTTGAGAACTAACCGATTTTGTACAATTCTGTACATGTGCATGGTTTTGTATAATTTTAAACTGTTGTAGCCAAATTTAAATTATTTTCTTTTAATTGTTAAACTGTTTAGTATGTTTTTAGGCTTTCAAAATCATTTTCATTTACATTGTTTTAAACTGATCACATTGATTTTATTGTATGCTGTCCTGAGATCTCAAGATACAGGGCAGATTAGATACAGAGCAGATTATAAATCTTTTAATAAAATAGATAAATAATTAAACAATGTCTTCCAAGTGGCCATCCTGGATGAGGGATCCTGGGCATTTTAGTCTGAAAAAGTAACTTTTCTCAGTTCTGACAATTATCACTGTGGCAGGTCCCTCATCTAGCTTACGTGCATTTTTAGAGCGTCTGTAGGAATCTCCACAGGTACCATGTGGACTCGAGAAAGATGTTCTAGTGAAGAACGTGCTGTTTGTACCCTGAGGAATTCCCGAGATGGATTTTCAAAAGGATTTCCTGAATGACTCTGAGAAATATGTTCTATTCCTTCAGTATTTCTTCCAGCAGCAAAATAATTTTCCCTCTGTGATCTTGCTCACGTTTCAAAACTAAGTTTGATTTACTTTAGTCGGTCAGAGTCTGAGCTAGCCCAAATAAGGAACATAATCTCTATCAGTTTTGCTCTCTCAGCAAAACCAAATAATTTTACAATTATTCCCCTAATTACACATAAATAAATAATAAAAATCAAAAAGGTAGGAAACTACACAGTTTTCAAAGATTATTTCCTGTTTGGGAAGTATTCTGTCCAACCCTCCAGCTCCACCCTGATGCCTGCAAAGTGCAAGCAGTTTTGTTTAGACAAATAGCAGAACTTTATGCATAGAAATTTTATTTTTTTGTGCAAGAAACTTGTTTGTAGAAATGCTGTTTTCTGAACATAAATATACTAAATATACATAAATATATCTTTCTTTCTTTTTTAATCTTTATTTTTTATCAACAGGCATCCAGGAGAAAATCAAAAATTTGTGATACCAGTTATGCTGATTACATAATATTCTTAACAGGAAGCAAAAGTAGCACAAACAAAAAGACATTAAGACATTGTCTCACTTTCGTGACATCTTCCACCTTGTTTACCATATTCCATATTTTTGGTATCTTGCTTTGTTGTTCTTCTCAAATCATTAAATAATTTCCCTAATATAACTAAAATATTATCTACAATATAGTGAATTTAGTTTGTTCCTAACCCTCAATGAGGAAAACAAGAACAACAATATATTTGAACGACACTTCCCTATAAAGTAAGAGTTCTACCAAATTCATTCTGCATTTTGTGCTCCAATTCCTCCTTATAAATATACTTTTCTATATAAAAAAATGCTGTTTTTTGTACAAAAAGCCCCCACCCATGTGTACTTTGTTTGGCCCAGAGTTACATCCTAAACTGTGATTATTTCTGCCTGTCTTGGATTCTCCTCCTCAGTGTTTCCTGGTCCTCAAGAAAACAATTTCTGACCTTTTTCAAAGCATTTTGAATGTTCTTTTAATCCCTAGCCCAAACAGAAGCTACTTAACACTTTATTTGGATCTACTGGATAGACTTCATTTATGATACATACATATTTGCAATTTAAAATACATTTCAAAATTGTTCATGACAATTTATTTGAGTTGTTTATGAGTACAAATATTCTTGCATTTGTAATTCATGAATTGTGCTGTTGGTTTTTGCCATTAATGGATTTGAATTTCATTGTTTGTAATTTATGAATTCAGTGTTATATAACTATATGTACACAGCTTGCCGATTAGTCACTGGAATGTATGAATTAAATAGGCAGAAGGTAAGTAAACAGGAATTAGAAGTATACAAATGACATCTTAAAGAAATACATGAATACATGAATGTGAATTGGAGGCATGGAATAGATGTACTAAGAAATACTAACAGCTGAAATGTTCAATTGTGATGGCATCATGAATTTCTTGGTTTGTTTAATTTTAGTGGGAAACCTCTCAGGAAAAAGAATGTTGAGACTGAATGCAGTAAACTCTCCTTCAGGACTAGTATCTTTCATAAGATTAAGGCCTTTTCCACACTACACTGTTATAGTGCTATTATTCTACTTTGAACATCCTGTGGAATTCTGGGGTTTGTAGTTTACTGAGGCCAAAGAGCTCTCTGGCTGAGAATTCTAAATGTCCCTCCCTAAACTGCAAACCCCAAGATTCCACAGGATGTTGAAACTGAAACAATAGCACTATAGCAGTACAGTGTAGAAATGGCCTAAATCTATGAGATTAAGACAAAACGGCCTATAGAATATGGGATTACTTGCAGCACATTGTAGTATCTTGATTCCTCTCTAGCAGGAGTGAAGATCAACGATGCAGACCAAGAGAGAAGAAACATACTGAGCACATGTACTGAGTTTATTTATTTATTTAGGGTTGCGATATTCCAGCCTCTCAAATTCAGGCATGCAAATTATTATAATTATGCATACTGATAATTTGCATTTTAATTTTGCAAATTCAATACATGGATATTTTTTTCTAGCGCTCTCTTTCAGCTTTCTATCATTTTTATAGTAACTATTCTTCTGAAAAAAAGTAATCGAATAATGTTTATAGTGGAGTGTGAGCAATTTTAAATTCCTGTTTGACCATGGAATTTACCATATTACCTTGGAACATCCATACCACTCAGAAAGCCCACCATAAAGAGTTGTTGTGGAGATTAATATCAGGGCAAGTACCATGTAAAGTGACTATGTTAATTCCTGGTATGATAAACAACAACAAAACCTTTTTGTAATTCACAGGCAGTTCTAACGCTACTGTATTCTCATCAGATCACAATTTTGTGCCATCATTTTTTTTTTTCTGATGGCAAAAAGGTACAGATCCATGAATATATTACAGGAAGCCCCTGAATGTGGATGCAGGGGGAAAATGCAGAAGAAAGTAAGGACCAAAGACAAACTTCGTTTGCAGTTTGTTTCACTTTGTACTCATTTCTCTTGCTCTTTGCACCCTCTCATTGTAATTCTCTTTTTCTTTCTCTTGATCTGCCTCATGCCTTTACAAGGCCTCTCTCCCTTACTCCACAGTTACACTCCTTTCCCTTTCTTGCCTCAATTTGCACCTTTGCCACACTGCCCTCTCTTTCTTCTTACAGTCCACTGCTCACATGTCTCACCCTCCCTTCCCTTCCCTTCCCTTCCCTTCACCTTACGTTGCAACACCTCCCTTCTCTTCTAATTTGCACCTTTCTGCTGCAGCTCATACCTGCTTCTTTCACTCCCTTGAAAATGCCATTGCAACTCCAAACTTCTCTTTCCCTCATCCCCCTGCTTTGCACGCTGGTGCTTCACTCTGAAGAAGCACCAGCGTGCAAAGGTTTCAGTGCTGTTTTAAACAGAGGGCAGGATAGCAGATACACACGGGCAGAAGTTGGCACTGTTGCAAGAAAAAGAACTGAAGCAGAGGGGAATAAACAAGATGAGGGAAGTTTACAGCAGGAGCAAGAGTGAGCAGGGAGGCAAGGTGAGTTAGAGAGAATTAGGTAATAATGAGATGGCTCTGGGAGCATATGAAAGCCTGAACAGAGTGACTCAGGCCAGGATAGGCCATTTTTGTGAGAGATTTATACTCAAGAGTATTGGCTAGCAGTTCACACGAAGGGCTGTTTC
Source organism: Iguana delicatissima (assembly GCA_948472985.1). Taxonomy (NCBI): domain Eukaryota; kingdom Metazoa; phylum Chordata; class Lepidosauria; order Squamata; family Iguanidae; genus Iguana; species Iguana delicatissima. Next base: position 1,067,242 of record CAOKZL010001390.1, on the reverse strand, counting down.
AAATTTTTGGTTCTGGTTTTCAAGGCTTTGCATTCTAACCTATCTCAGTACTTTGCAGCTCAGCTAATATGGTGTAATCTTTCCAGGAATTTAAGATCTACAGCCAAAGGATGACTATTTATTCCAGCAATGCACACAGCTATGTCAAGGCTGTGAGCTCTGCATTTGTGGAATGGTCTTCCTTTGGACCTCTGGCTGGAAGAGGATCTCACCCATTTTCATAAAGACCTTCGTCTTAGGTTCTCTCTCTTAAACAACTGCATTGTGTTTAAGGTGAAAAGGCCAGTATAAATAAACATGATGATGATGATGTAGTATTAAGCATGCTAGAGAACAAATTTAGAAGTGAAACATGTCACTCTTGCAGATGTTTCTCCATAACTAGTAGACATTGATAACCTCTGAAAGTTGATAAAGCCTTTTCAAACCATGTGACCATCAATGCTGCACATACTGTGACAGCAAAGTCTATTGGTTAACCAGGTATTCAGAGATACAGATTCCAGGAGCTTTTCAAGTTGCTGCTCTCAGAAGGAAGTTGGTAGAAGAGTTTTGCTTTTTTAATAGCAGTAGCTACATGCTATGCTGACATTTTTATTGAGTTATCAATAATAATCCCAATATCCTTTCTTGGTGAGTTGCTGCCAGTTCAGATCCTATCAGTATATATGTGAAGCTCTGTTTTGGTCCCAGTATGCATCACTTCACATTTAATTAGAGGAAATCTTGTCTACCATTTTAATGTCTGTTCCTGATGTTGTTTTGGAAGACTGTTCACAGTTTGGAACTTAATCTGTGAAAAACAAATAAACAAAATATACATTCCCCCTCTCACAGCAAATGGCTTTTTTCCTGCTCAGAAAACAGGTTTACTGTACAGAAACAGTATTTCTGTTCAGAAAATAGCATTTTTGCAGAGAAAATGTGTTTCCTGAATATAAAACAGCATTTTCTTATGTGCAGAAAATATTGTAAAAGGCTGTTTTATGCACAAGACAACCACATCTTAATTTTACACAGAATAAGTTTTGCAAATAGGCTTTGAAAACCACATGGCTTGAAAACCGTGAACAAAATGCTGAGATTAGTCACAGCTTCCTCTAAGAATGGATTTAGTGAAGAACTGCATCCCAAGCAAAGTAGCCTTCATCACATTACCACACAGGGTCAGTCAAAGCTTGGAGCCATATACCTCTTACCATAATTCACACTGCACAATTATAGTGCTGTCATTCTACTTTAACTGCCATGGCTACATTTTATGGAATGTTGGGATTAGTACATTTATGAGGCATTAGAGCTTTCTGTCTGACAATTCTAAATGCCCATCCCTAAACTGCAAATTCCAGGATTGCATAGTAAAGAATCACAGCAGTTACAGTAGAATCATAGTGCTATAACTGCAGTGTGAAAGAGCCACAGATTCCTTGGGAACTTATGTTTTTAGAGGAAGTGTAATCCCATCTAAAACAGGCTGAATCTCTGTTCCCAGAACTGTCTTTTGACTGACCAAGAGCACCTCTGTCTTGTCTTCATTAAGCTCCAGTTTATTTGCCCTCATCCAGTCCTTTACAGCTGACAGACATGGGTTTAGCACAGGATCAGCTTCCTTGGAATTAGGTGGAAAGGAGTACTAAGAGTTAGGTATCATTGTAATGGTTCTGGTCTGTGGCTAAATCCTTGCAGGATCCTGCTCAGTACCTCAGACCCAGCTGGCTGCTGTGATGCAGGGCAGCTGGAGCACCCAGCAGCCAGCTAGATAAGGGCTGGGGTTACTTTGCAGCCTTTGCTACAGCAACATTGTTGCCAGTGTTGTTTGTAGTCTCTCCAGTGGTCTTGATCTTGCTGACTCCTGGACTTGGACCCCTGCCTATTTTCCAGACCTGCCTCTGGCCCTGTGGACCCTTGTTGCCTGCTAGGCTTCTACTGCCTTGAACCCTTATTGTACCTTGGCCTTCCGCCTGTTCTTGGACCTGCTTTTGCCTCTGGACCTGTATATGCCTGTTCCCTGTAAGGTTTGTGTTGCCTTGAACTCTCATTGTGCTCTGATCTCCTGCCTGTCTCCTGGACCTGCTTCTTGCTTCTGGCCCTGTGAACTCTGGCTACCTGAAGGACTGCTGCCTTGGACTCTTGTTGTGCCCTGACCTTTGGCTTCCTGACCTAGTGCCTGTCCTTTGGCCCAGCCTCGGCACCTGTTCCAATCAGCCCTAGCTGCCAAAGCCTCAGACCTTGACAATCATCAACATACTGGTGACACCTGACCCCAAATCTCCAGACAACCTCTCCTAGTAGTTTCATGATGTGGATGTTAAATAGCATAGGGGACAAGATTGAACCCTGATGGACTCCACAGGCCAATGGCCAAGAAGTTGAGCAGGAATCTCGCAGTACCACCCACTGAGAACACCCCTCCAAGAAAGAATGAAACCACTGTAGAACAGAACCTTCAAGCACCATCCCAGCAAGCTGACTCATAAGAATACAATGGCCCTTTTCGCACGCCAGTCTTGTTGCAAAATGGCCTTGGGAACACTGCAGGATTGTGAGGACCATTGCACATGACATCCTTGCAATCGCACAATGCTCCCAAGGCCATTCCACGGCGACCACACAGTATATCATTTTCAGCTTGTTGCCGAAAATGATGCATGATTGCGTGCCCTCCCATGTCCCACCCTCACTTACCTTGTATTCGGAGCCTCCGGACGTGCAACCATCATGTGTGATAGATGATGCTGCTGTGATTGAGGAGTACCTGATTGTGCATGGGGCCAAGCCAGGGAGTGAGCAAGTCAACCTGCAAACATCCCCTGCACTGGAAGGTCAAACAGAGACAGAGTTGCCCCAGCCTGCTCAAGACGGAGAGGAAACCAGCAGTGATGCAGAGGAGTTGCAGCCAGCTGTGCCCATCAGCCCTCTGTTATGCAGAAGGCTGAAATGGGCTGCTCAGAGGAAGGCTGCATGGACTAGGCTAAGGAAACAATAACAAGCAGCACCTGCTCACAGGGGCTATTTAAGTCTGCCAGCGTGGCTGCTCCTTGCTTGCAGCAAATTACTAGCAAGCCCTCACGACCTTCATGTCTCCTGCTCCCTGAAACCCTCTGGATGGATCTCTGCCTCCTGAACCTTTGGACTGGAACTTGACCTGGCTCGACTTGTGTTTTCCTGGTGTTTTGGTATATTCGGACTCTCCAAGTATTCCTGCCCTCTCTCCTCTCTTGCTCGCTGCAGTTCGGCAGGGAGAGATTCCTGATATTGTGCTTCCTCCCCCAGTGCAGCCTGGGAAAGAACCCGGCTGTGCTGCAGAAGGAAGGGGCAGAGCCCTCATGCTTCTTTCCACCCAGCACGGAGCTGGTGTGGAAGTGGAGGGTACGCAAGTACCTCTCCAAAGAGGCTTCTCGTGTGATCCCCTCATGATGACACCAGAACAAGGTAAGGTGCGGAAAACGCCTATGATCGATGGTATTGAAACCTGCTGAGAAGGTCCAGCAGAACACATTCCCCCCTGTCCAGTTCCCTGCATAGGTCATCCACCACAGTGACCAAAGCAGTCTCTGTCCCATAACCAGCTCTGTAATCAAATTGGAATGGTTCTAGAGAATTCAGAAAGTGTGTTGAGATCCTGCCTTGATATAAAGGGATGTTAATCACTTCTGTTACCCACTCAGCCAGTCCCCCTCTGGCCTGGTTAATTAGGCAGGAAGGGCAAGGATCTAATATACATGTGGGGACTCTCACCTTTCCAAGGATCCTGTCCATATCCTCAGACTGCACAAACTGAAAAGTATCCATCAATATTAGACAAGCAGGGGCTGAGATTACTTCCACCAGAACTGTATTAATTCTGGCATCTAAGTCAGGGTGAATCTGAACAATTTTATCTGTGAAATGGTGGGCAAATTCTTTGCAGTGAGCTGTTGAATGGCTTACATTCTCCTTAAAGCCAAGTTGCAACAAATCCTTGACCACATAAAACAGCTCTGCTGAATGGTTCTGTGCAGCTATTAGCTAGGAATCCTTTTTTTGTTACCTTTATTGCTCCACAATTGGACTTTGAGTTTTCTGCCACTGTCGCTCTAGTCTCCATCTTGTTCATGTCATTGCTGCCAGCTCCTTAGAAAACAAGGAGGATGGTTTAGCTCCGCTTAGGAGCAATTGTGTCCACCAGCCTGGTCATTTCCTCATTCCAGAGACTGAGCAGGACTTTAACAGGATCACCTGCCAAGGCAGCAGAAAACTCCCCAAGAGCCATCAGGAATGCATCCAGATCCGTAAGCCTCCTGAGGGCAGACCATTTTAATAGGTCCACTATCCCTGCAGAGGCTTTGAGTACCAGCAGGTCTAAACATGACCAAGAAGTGATCTGTCCATGACAGTAAAAAGTCCTTCCATTCTCAGATCACTGCCACCTCTCCCCCCATAGAAAACAAGATCTAGAATATGCCTTGAAGCATGATGAGTGGGGCCAGATACCACCCATGGTTGTCATGATAGATGTAAAGTCCTGAGCCACTCCTGAAAGAGTAGCCTGAAGTCCACCAATATCACAAGCCAATCACCACCCCTAAGATTACCCCAGCTAGTTATTTAGGAAGGAAGACTGTTGAGCAGTGGGGTGGGCAGTACACCAATAGAATCCCAATCTGTCCTGTCTACCCACCTTTAAATAAATACATTCTACAGACTGAGAGATAGGATGCATGGTCACGGGAATATTATCTCAACTAACAAAGCTGAGAAAGTTTAATCCTGCCCCCAGCCTTATCCAACCAAGTCTCTGTAATACATACCAGGTTGGCATATTCATTTAGGATCAAGTCTTGAATGGCAGCTGTTTTACCATTCACCAACCTGGCATTAAGCAGCATTAATCATGACATCTACTCCTTAATTTAAAAACACAGAAAGCACACAACCCCTAGGGCAAGCTGTTGCTAATAATAACAGGAATAAATTGTTTATTTTTACTCCAGTATTTATCCAAAATCCATTCATGTAAGGAAGACTTCCCTCTATTCTAGGATGAGTGATTTTGGCTGCTCTTGGGTAATTCCAGAATGTGTCAACAGCCAGGTGATAAAATTGCAATGGGAGCAAAATGCTTTAATGAGGTACCTCTTGAGAAAGCTAAATGCTGGAGAAGGAACTGGAACAATTTAAGTCACATTTGTTCAACCAAAACAAAACAAATATATACATGTTTGTCATTCCTACATCTTCCCATGGTGGAGAAGATGGTGCAGACCAGGTGATCTGTTTGCTTCCTCAGTCTACTCTTGAAGTGGTAGATGTGGGTGGGCATCTTCAAGGCCTTTGTTCTCCAATCTTGTGACTCTCAAAGTTGGAATTGAGAGCCTTTCAAATAGAGAATGGTCCACAGTTAGGCAGGACACAGAGTCATGGCATTTGCAAACAACCCCTTTTCCATGCTCAAAAGGCAAGTCGTCTGTGAGAAAGCCTGAACTGCTTCACATTATGTTCCCAAAGCAATTAGCTCCATCCTACAAAGCCTTTACCTAGAAGTCTGTCTTTCTTTCTAAACAGCTATTTATTGTTCTGTTATATAGATCTGTTGCCACTTAAAGCTTTCTAAAGGAAATTTGGCTTCCCCTGTGTTCTTCCTTCCCCAGTAACTGTATGAGAGCTGAATCCAATTATCAGATGCAGCTACCATCATCAGCTTCTCAGCACATACTGGCCACCCACAGTCTATACAGGGTGCTTGTGGATTGCAGCTAGTTCATACAGGCTGGCAAGGAAAAACCATGACAGCAACCGTAAGACCAAGTCCACCAAGTCCCTTTCTAGTAAGTACTTTTTTAGAAAGGCACTAAATTCTTATCTCCCTCTCACTTTCTTCAATCAACACCACCATTGGCTACAGGACTCTGTGGTGTATATATACAATGGTAATGTTTTTCCTGGCCATTTATGAGCTTGAAAGTTGCCTTCAAGTATTTTTACTTAGTTGCCTTCAGATATTTTTTTGTGGTCAACATTTCATGTATCTCATACAGTCTGAGGAATCAGAGACAGAGATGTTAGATATAAAAGGGCCTCTGGCTGCAAATGATGGGCTTATCTCACTCCTGAATCTGAGCAGCTAGTGGCAGCTGATGAGAAACTTCAGCAACATTGACCTCCACTTCCGACAGAGTTGGACAGCACTGTGGAGGCAAGCCCCATCATTTGTGAAATGTTGTCATGATAAGATACAGTGGCAGAGGAGCCAAAACTTCTCAAGTAAGAAATATTGATCAACCTGGTATCTTAAGGTCAGATAAATCTCATAGCAGCTGCTAGCCATTTTTGCTATTCACAACTGTTCATTCTCTCTCATTCTGCCCATGGGTTTATTTGGATTTTTTACCCGGTGGACTTGTTTATGGTGGCCCTGTTATCATGACTGCTGGATTCTGGAATGGCAGGCGACTTTGCTACTGCACCTCCAACCATGGAAAGATCCTTTGATTATCTGTGTATGACCCAGACTGGCTTGATGCATGTGTAACTGCTTCCCCCTTCTATAGCCTGCCTCTCTTAGCATTGTTGTCTGTAGGTACAGGGCAAGCTGTCTTCTGAAGAAGCAGGTATAAGATTAGGTACAGGGAGTGTGGTTGCACAATGTGATCCCAAGAAAAGGGATTTGGCCTAGACTTTCCATCTCGGACACAACAGAACAACCCGTGTCACTGTATTGTTCCCATTAGTTTCAACCAGCCTGGCCAATGGTGAGCATGATGAAAGTTGCAGTTCAATAAGAGCTGAGGTTCATAGACTGCCCAGCTCTAGAACACACTCTTTACCAGATTACATTTAGTTCCAAACTTGGTCTGACAACAAAATCAGGATTCACTTTGGGAGCTGAGTCCCTCTACTGAACATTATTTAGCAGCAAGTGCTTGAAGCCACCATAAAAATAAAGAATTGCTCACAAGGAATTGGCAACTGTGTAATTCATTCTGCTTGAAAAGGCTCATTGCTTCCACCCCCCACTCTACCTCCAAATTGTACTTCAGTCTCTCTTCTATTATGGCTTGGTTCAGGATTTTTTTACATGTTTAAAGAGCTTTCTTGTTGATGAAAAGAATGAAAAGTGCACACTTTTAAGTTATATAGAATTACCTGCTGATTAGAAGTGCAATTATTTAAATTAGAACTACAGGATTAGAAGGTATCACGTTGTCTACTTTGTCTACTGATTAGAAACACTGGACCTTTTCATTCCAAAAAGTAGATCCCTGCTGTGGAAGCTGTGTATGTGCATGCATATGTCTGTGTATATGTGTGTATAATGAATAGCTAGCCTCTGTTCTAGAAGAGTGTGAGTCGAAGTCTGAAAGAAAGAAAAAGCAGAGAAGACCTAAGTTTTAGTTGGAGTGCCGATTGCAACTTTCCTATCAATGCATCCTCCTTTTGTGATATATCTCCAGTTACCTTGGAGCTTGTCAGAACTGCCATTATAACCTGTGAAAAATGAAAGCCCTTCAGAGCTCACGGCACCAGTAGAATGGTTCATTTGAATGAGAAAGGCAATAAGGTATTAGCTTGTAGACATATATTATAGTGATGCAGGGAAAGTTTAAAAAAAGAAATTGGATATTCTTGTAGAAGCTCATGAAAGGTCACTTGGCCCTGACAAGAAAAGAACAAAGAAACCAAGATTTTCAATGGAAGGACCAGAACAAGAATAAAGTACAGGTAGAATCTAAATAAGAACTAAAGATATTTCCTGAACACTGTTATGTGTAGGCACAGCATCAGCAAGAACTAAGTTGAAAGCTTCATTTCAGCATAGAGTCCTAAAAACCTATGGATCTCTGTGCAAGATATAAACAGATACATCCCTTTTTCCTCCAGAACTGTCAGTCTAACACATCCAGAATTAGGGTTTCCTGTGTAACACTGACTCTGCTGTCTCAAGAAATTGAAGGCAGAGATGGCATTTCAAAAAATTGGGAAACAGGTCCTCATTAGAAAAATTTCAGCACCAGTTTTATTTAAAAGCACTCATGTACGCATCCATGCCATATTTGGTTACATATGAATCTTCAGAACCAAATTTGGTGCCAGTCAGGGAATGAAGTCATTTCTGCTGAATATTTCTTAGTTGGACATGCCTCCTCGATGACTGGTATAAAAGATAATTAACAGGGGTGGGCAACTGCAGTGGGCCCAAGGGACAATATTCTACTCCTGAAACACTTAGTGGCTCACAGGGAATGCCAAAAAATGTTACTCAAATGAAACAAAGTAAAACAAAACTGGAAGTGGGCAGAAATCCACTTCTGGTTCTGAAAAATTGATTTAAAAAATAGTACAGGGTAGCTGATACCATGAATTCTCGTACCTGAAGGCTTATGTATGAGTCAATTCACTTTTTTAGGAGACCACAGAAAGGTCACTATGGGGATTCTAGAATGGCCAAGGATTGCAAAAAATCCCTTGGTGCATTTTTTTTGCTCATATTTACATCTATTGATAGGGATTCTACGTTGTGGGCCTTCAAGTCATTTCCAACTTATGGCAACCCTAAGGCAAACCTATTGTGGGGTTTTCTGGGGTTGAGAATGTGTGATGTGCCCAAGGTCACTAGGTGGGTTTCCACAGCCAAGCAAGGAATCGAACTCTGGTCTCCAGGGTTGTAGTCCGGTGCTCAAACCACTACACCACACTAGATCTGAGATTCTATAGGAGGACCCAAAGATAGTAATGCACATGCTGGTAACCTCAGGGCTGGACTTCTGCAACGTGTTATACATTGGGTTACTGCTGTATCAAATTCAGAAACTTCAATTAGTTCGAACATGGCAGCCAATTTGGTTATTAGTACATTTAGGAATGACTATGGCCATTTCCGCACTACACTGTTATAGTGCTATTATTCCACTTTCAACATTTTGTAGAATTCTGGGGTTTGTAGTTTACTTAGACCAAAGAACTCTCTCCCTAAAGTGCAAACCCAAAGATTCCATTGGATGTTGAAAGTGGAATAATAGCACTATAACAGTATAGTGCGAAAATGGCCTTACACCAATATTGGAATCACTCTGTTACTACAGTCTAGGCCCACCCGGAGATAGCACCTGATATCACTTTGATATCAAACCATTTGGCTTTCCCCTGCCACCTCACTTCACGTGTTTGCAAGGCCACCGGAGAAGCACGCAAACAGGCATGGCCGATAAATGCTGGACATTCCATTCTCCACCTAGGCAGGCCAAACACAGCCAGTTCGTCGCTTCAGGAACCTCTCCGGCAAACACCTCCTTATGTATGCATGCTGTTTACAAAGGACTCCCTGCCTTGAGCAGGTAACTTGGCAAGCTAGAAGCTTAAAGGCCAAGCACTTGCATACAGTCTACCTCTTTGTCAATTTGGACTTAACTCAATCATGCTAAACTGTGACCTTTCTGAGACATTGTCTCACACCCAAAACTCATTGTTTTCCCCAAGTAAGGCACAGCCTGCAGTCCCAATTCACCATATAAAAACCCCTGATTCCAAGACCTTCCTTGGATTGCTCTGAACTTCCATCAAGCCTTGCTGCTGCTTTATCTGGCGAGCCTTCCCCTCAGCTCCAGTAGCTGAGACCGCAGCAACCTGGGATCGCTCCTGAGTTTCATCCCATCTTGCTGCTGCATTGCTTGGTGAGCTCCCCTCAGCTAATCGAGCTGAGCTTCTTCTCTGCAACCCCAGCTTCTCTCCTGAGGTCCAAGACGATGAGACAGGTGTCATATCACCCACCTCTAATTTCTTAGTTAGTGGTGTGACTGTGGTGTCTTCAATATTTGTTTGTATGTAATAAAATATCATTTCTATTACTTTAAACCTGTCTGACTGCTTGACTGACCTGACTCCGTAGATGCTGGGTTGCAAGATCCTGCTAAGTTACCTTGCCTCTCGCTAGCTTAAGTGAGTGCTCCAGCTAATTTTCACCAAAATTGTGCTTTATTGTTTGGTTATTTAGGTGTTCCTCCCGGGACCCCCAGTAAAACAGGGTAACAACTCCATTGGCTGCCAATTATTGCTGCAAATCCAGCAATATATTTCAATATCCAACATCAGCAGCACTCAACTTTCTTCTCTTTTCATTGAAGCCTACCATGATGCTCTGGCTCCAGAGGGGTCTCCCAGCTTTTTTTTTTCCAGGGCAAACATGGGCCTTCAGGAGAGACAGGGAAGTGTATTCTACAGGAAGCAGCAGAATCCAGCAGAGATACACAATCACATATGTTCAGTGGTGTCTCAGTTGCAAATACATGCACATTTTCATGCAAATAGAAGCACCCATATTTTAAAATTTAATATATTCTTATTTTGGGTGTCAAATCAGTGACTAGTGACATCATCATCTGCTCCAGAAGACTGTGGCTTATAAAGGCAGGAAGGAAATAGATAAGATCCTCAAATGTAAAGATATATAATTAAATACCAAAGTTAGAATCATCTGCTTGATAGTGTTTCCAGTTCCTATGTTTGGTTGTGAAAGCTGCACACTGAAGAAAGCTGAAAAGAAGATCAACGCAATTGAAATGTAGTGTTGGAGAACAGTTCTATGGATACCATTGACTGCTAGAAAGACAAATGAATGTATCCTAGAGCAAACCATTCTCTCTAGAGGAGAGCTTTCCAGACTTTTCATGTTGGTGACACACTTTTTGGACATGCATCATTTCACGACACAGTAATTCAGTTTTACTAGCAAACCAGAGGTTAAACAGTGGGAAAGGCACCCACACGCACACAAATCCTGGCTTGCTGACATTGCCCTCACTGAGGAAAGACCCCCAGTGAGAGTGACAGCAGCAGGAAAGGCAGCTCCCCACCTACTCCTGGCCCACTCCTGTTGCCTTCACTGAGGAAAGACCCAGGTGAGGGCAGCAGCAGTGAGAAAGGTGGCCCCCCTGCCTGACCCTGGGTCCACTGCTGCAGCAGCGACGGCAACAAGAGAGGCTTGGGGCGAGGTGTTTCTCAGCTGGAGGAGGTGATACATGTACACACTTCAAGCAACACACTAATGCAGGGCTTTCCAAACAGTGTGTTGAGGCACATTTGCATGTCACCTGTAGTGTGTTGGCCTCCCCGGCTGAGAAGACTGCTTCCACCCAAGCCTGGCCTGCTGCTGTTGCTCTCACTGAGGCCTTTCCCCAGCAAAAGTGACAACAGTAGACAAGGACCTGGTGGGAAGGGGCTACCTATCCCTCTGCTGCTGCTGCTCTCACTGGGGCCTTTCCTGGTGAGGGAGATGGCAGCAGGCCAGGATCGAGGGGAGGCTGCCTTTCCTCACCTTAGATACGCCTCTGGATACCTTCAGTTTGCTAGTGAAACTGATTTACTGTGTCGCAAAATGATGCATGCCAAAAAAGTGTGCCACCAACATGAAAAGTTTGGAAAGCTCTGCACTAATGTGTGGCAACACACCATTTGGAAAGCCCTGCTCTAGAGTCTAAGATGATTAAACTGAGGCCACTGTTCTTTGAACGTATGAGACAGCATGACTCACTGGAAAGATGATAATGGATAAAGTGGAAGGCAGTAGTATCAAAAAAGGAAGACAGCACTAAAGTTGGGTTGATTCAATCAAATAAGCCATTGTCCTGAGTTGCAAGACCCAAGCTGGGCACTTGATGACTGGGGCCATTTCCACACTAGACTGTTATAGTGCTGTTATTCCACTTTCAACATCCTACAGAATTCTGGGGAAGGCCCCTTCCCAAACGGCAAACCCCAGGATTCCATAGGATGCTGAAAGTGAAATAATAGCACTATAACAGCCTAGTGCAGAAACAGGCTGGAACTCTTGGAGGTTTACCTTTCATAGGGTCACCATAAGTTGCAGTTGATCTGATGACAAATAACAACAACATTCTAATGATCCAGACATTCTGACACTGCTAGAAAGTAGATGACTAATAAACTATACATCTGCTATGAAGAACTACAAAACATCTTCCTCACTAGCTTGAATAAAATGAAATCGTTAGGACTATAATATGCCCTTAATAGCAATGCTAACATTTGTAACAATCATAGAGGACAACATAAGAAGATAATAACTGGAAATAACCTTTGGAATAAACTTTTAAAAAATCATGCTGTGAATTAACACAGGAAGCTGTTTTTGCTTTGTGCTTTGTCATGCTACCAGGCCATCTGCCCAGTGTTGGCTTCTCTGATCATGACTTGCTGGAATCTGTGGAAAAGGACTTTTCTATCTCTTTTATCCCAATTTTCATCATGGGAGGCCAGCAATTAAGCAAAATTGCATGCAAGCAAAGCATGTATTCTGGCACTGAGATATACTCTTGTTTTTTCCCTAAGTGGCAGGTAATTTGTGTGAGTGGGTATAGAAGCAAAAAAAAAAAAAAAAAATCAGAGGAAGCTGTTGGAATGCCAAATGTAGTAGCTTCATATAAACAAATTGAGCAAGTCACTGCCAGATGTTCAGAGAAAGCCACTTGGCTTCTTTATCCCCCACCCAAGATTGAAAAATCATAGTGAAAACCATTTTCATATAATGCTAACCTTTGACTGTGATATTGCACAGTTTCACAAGTTTACATGCCATTGGTTTCAGTGGAAGGAAACAGAATGTAGCAGTCAGAACATGGGAAATGAATTTTTAGATTACATACCCTAGGAAAGGTAGTTTTGTGGTTGCTTAGAATCCTCCAGCCAACTCCTAGAATCTTCCTAGTCCAAAAGTTACTTTCCCAGGCTTCAGTTTCAGTGTGCCAGTATCCTCATAAATGAGAACCACCACAGATTGTCTGCAAACTGTGGAAATAGACAGAAGGGCATTCTTCTTGCTATTTTCTAGCTACAAACACACACAGACCTAGAATATGTTCTGGTTTTTCTTTAGAGTGAACCCTCTGCCCTGTTTTGTGTGTGTTCTGTAGTTCTGGCAAGTTGGAATGAATCTATCAGCATCATTATACTAATATATGAAAAACTGTGAATAGAACTTCAGTCTATAAAGGTAAAACAAATTTCATTTATTTTGTTCCACAAAGTATTAGAAAGCCTTAGAGTTTAGGACATTCTTATTGATTTTTCTGTGCAATATTTTTTTTCCTCCCTCCTCCTCAGCTAGTAACAGATGTGAAGTGAACATAAATAGAAGGGAATAACTTTGCTCTTCATTATAGCTTGAGCTCATGTGTAATTTCATTGCCTGTATTAGAGAAAGACGAGGGGTGGAAGCTTAACCTAGTTTTCTTTTCTTGAGGCCATTGAAGCATGGATAAAATAACATTGTGAGCTGTCAGTGGTATGTGGTAAGTGAGTGCAATCACTTTAGACAAATTATAAGGACAGCGCTTCCCTTTTGATATTATAGATACTATTTAATTTCCCTCCTTCCCTTTCCTCCTCTCTCCCTCTATTCCATTTTTTTTTGGTGATATATAAAAGGGGGTATCTTTCTATCAGGCTTACAGTTTTTTGAGCATGAAAGGAGGCATCAATAAAGCACCCATTTTCAGCATTTGATGTTTGGCACTTACTGAATTGCAGCCAGTTTGTCCTTTGGTGAATAAGAATCAGGATGTAAGCTTTATAACTAAAATCACTTTTCAGAAAGAAGACATTGACCCATACCTGTGGCAAAAAAACCTATCCATGATACAGTACTGAAAAGATTTGTGTTCCAGTAGGGGTTTAAGTTAGTTCTGATCTGGGTTCTGTTTTGCTTTGAGATCACATATTAGTTTAGTGTCATTGTGATCCCAATTTTCAAATTTGCTAGCGTTATCTTCCTCGTGCTACAAGCATATGAAGCAAGCTGCTGCATGAATGTGTAGAGCACATTGAAAATTGAATTCTGATGTTGACAAGCACAATTCAGCCCTGAGTCCTCAAGCTGCTCTGTCCCAGGTGCATGAATGGCAGCTAGCCACCAACTCCAAGACAATGCTTCCCCTGAGTATCTCTCAGCTCTGCTGACACCTCGACATGTCACCCGCCTGGAGCACTGTGCAGGAGCACATTTCTCCCTTCATGGAGTCTCCGCCCTTGTGCCAGCACTCCTGGTGCCTGTCGTGGCACCTGTCTGCCCATCGTGGTACCTGCCTGCCCATCACCCATCAGTGCCCTGAGTGTAGCAGGAGAGGCAATCCTGCAGAAGATCACCTGGGCAGGTCATGAGCTCCAACACTGCACTTCCATCAAAATGAGCATCCAGCATTGTTTGCTTATCCATTCCTGCACAGAAGCACCCAAGTGCCTCAAGGAGTTGCAGAGTGAGCAGCCTGCCCTGACCTTTGAGGCATGGTGCCAGGCCATGGAGGAGAAGCTATGCCTGCTGCCCAAGGGATATGTGCTCCTTAGAGGCTAAGTTACAAGCGTTTCAAACAAGACTGTGCTCTTTCTTCTGATGAAAATGTGTGCTTGGCCTTTACAGAGAGACAGAGAGAGAGAGAGAGAAGAAGTAAAGGGAAAGGAAAGGAAAGGAAAGGAAAGGAAAGGAAAGGAAAGGAAAGGAAAGGAAAGGAAAGGAAAGGAAAGGAAAGGAAAGGAAAGAGAAAAGGAAGTTGCAGAATGGTTGAGAAATATATAATTGTTACAGGTAACCCCAGTGACTGTCTGATACCCTAAGCTGATTACAGATGGGAATATGAAGCATACCCTCCAACATTTCACAGATGAAAACCAGGAGATGTGTATCCAAGCAACACCGGAGTTTGATCAGGATGGCAAAAAATTATTAATGAGGAAGAATATACAAGCTAGGAGAGGCTATAGCTGTTTGCTTTGGCCTGAGTCTACTGGGAAGGACAAGATCCCAGCCCTTCTCTCTTCTCCACCTTGCTGAATTTACTTAGTGCAAACTACTTTTGCGCTTTGAACTCTGTGGCAGTTAAAGTCAGCTAAGAACAAAGAGAAAAGTGGGAGAAGGAGAGCAAAAGTGGGACTTTTTTTTAATATATAATCTTTATTAGACTATTTTCTTGAACATAAAATTATGACATAAACAGATCATGAAAATGAAAAAAATCAACAACTGAAGAGAATAAACAAGCTAATTGATAAGTGTGATGTACCATTCATATCTGAGAGAAGTGTGATGTACCATTCATATCTGATAAGTGTGATGTACATTCATATCTGAGAAGAAACTGATCGATAGCTAAACATACACAGCAAGAGAACATAACTTTTTGAATATGACCATCTCAGACTAAATAAGAATACTACAAATACCTCCTGAATCTGTGGGACATTTTAAAAGCAACTGAAAAAGTAAGATGACAGAGGACTGATTAGGACTATCCTTGCCAAATCAAGAGACTTGGAGGATATGATGTAATTTTCCAGATGGTATTGGATTGCAGTTCTCCCCATTCGTCATATTGACTGTGCTGGTTAGGGCTGATGGGAGGTGTTGTCCAACAATATTTGCAGGCTCACAGATTCATCACCTGTGCTCTAAATCTTTTAAGCCTGACTCTGTGGACTGGATATTTCTTCTTCTACAAAGTTATCATTTTAAATGCTTTACATGTGCATGGTTTAAATGGTGATGGGCTAAAGAACATGTGAGTGACAATACATTAGTGTCTAAGGCCATTTCCACATGGGCATATTGCCCATGCTAGAGTGACCTCTCCAGGAGGTCTTCTTCACCGGGGTCTGTGCTAGAGCAGTTAAAAAAAGTGAGGTTCTAGACCTCAAACTGCTCTAGCGCAGTCCCGGGGGTGGCGCTGTGAGTTTTATAAAAACCACCTTCAAAAGTGGTTTTTATAAAACTTACTCGCGCTGTCCCGTAGCAGCCCCCGGTCAAGAACTGCAGGGACGCGGTAGTGCGTCCCTGCAGATCTGCCCGGGGGCGGGCTTCCAGCTGGCACACTGTCCTAATTGGCAGAGCGCCGCCGGAAGCCACCAGCCGCCATTTTGGGCACCGCCGGGCGCCGCCGAGCGCCACCAAGCGCCACCGAAATTCAGCGGCGTTTGGAACGGCGGATCCGCACTCTTCAGAGGGACAGAGCAAACCGCTCGCGGGTAACCTCCGCCCCTGCATGTGCGGCCCCGTTTCACCCCCCCCCCGTGAGAAAAGGGCCTAAGAAGCACAATTAAGTGAATCAGACAGTAGTCAATATGGCAGTGGATGGGAAAAATCCAACCAGATACACTTCCTGTGTAGATTCAAATTTGACCAGCACAATGTAGGCCCAGCTGAGTTCTATCAAAGGTGGCTGTGTATCCTACTTTATAGACGCCAGTTCTTTGTTTGAAAGGTTCCTAGAGATACAGTACAAGTAGAACTTAATCTTTAAAAAAAAAATTGGAGGAAGAACAGAGGCTTGAAGTCACCTGTTAGCAGTATGTACCTGAGCAGGAAATGGGGTGAGAAGCATGTAGATCAGCTGGTCTCAGGCTCACAACTATTGTGAAATTGATTGTATTTACATTTAATTTGTGTCATTATTTATACATTTGTGGCTATACAGTCATCCCTCCACATTCACTAGGGTTAGGGGCACAGGTGAAAAAACTGTGAATAACTTTAGGCCCTCCCAAACCATATTTAACATGCAAAAAAGTAATCACCATATTCAACCCACCATGGATTCCTTTGAGGCATCAGGGTTCCTTCACAAGGCAGAAGTGGGTGGCTGGTGGGGCTTACTGCCACCTTCACTGCTGCCCTACACCATCTTTAATAGGGACCTACAATCCTCATTTGCAGTTTCTCAGGCCATTTCCACACGGGGATATAACCCGCGCTGGGACGACCTCACCAGGAGGTCGTCTACACCACGGGGTGCACTAGGGCGGTTTGAAAAGGTGAGGTTCTACACCTCAAAGCGCCCTTGCGCAGCCGCGGGGGTGGTGCCATGTGTTTTATAAAGACCACCTTTCAAGTGGTCTTTTTAAAACAAAAGCGTGCTAGCCTGTTGCAGCAACCCGTAAAGAACTGCAGGGGCGCGCAAGCGTGCCCCTGCAGAGCTGCCCGGGGGCGGGCTTCTGGCTGGTGCACTGCCCCAATTGGCGGAGCACCGCCGGAAGCCACCGGACGCCAGAGGCATGTAGAGCGGTGAATGCACGCTGCTCCCCGTGGGGACAGAGCCACCCAGATTAAAGTAAGCTCCGTCCCCGCGTGCGCCGCCTCGTTCCGCCATGTTTCACCCCTCCCCCCGTGTGGAAAGGGCCTCAGTCTCATGAGGCTTGCAGTCCCTATTTAAAATGGCATAGCGATGCAGCAGAGGTGACAGCAAAGAATCCATGAATAATCAAATCCGTAAAAGTGAAACTCTCTGCTGCTCCAGAGACCAGGACAAGGAGCAATGGATTCAAGCTGCAGGAAAGGAGATTCCTCCTGAACCTCAGGAAGAACTTCCTGGCAGTCAGGGCTGTCCGGCAGTGGAATATGCTGCCTCGGAGTGTAGTGGAGTCTCCTTCCTTGGAGGTTTTTAAGCAGAGGCTGGATGGCCATCTGTTGGGAGTGCTTTGAGGGTGTTCCTGCATAGCAGGGGGTTGGACTGGATGGCTCCTGGGGTCTCTTCCAACTCTACATTTCTATGATTCTATGATTCTATGAAATGTGGAGGACTGATTGTACTTACAAATTAACTTACGTAAATTTTATACATTGTATAATCTTTTACCTTTATTGGCAATATGCACATGGTCAGCCTCTGTAGTTCTTGCTGATGAGTTAATCTATAGTAGAAACTGGTGAAGGGGAGGTTACTCATTAGTAGTCACCATTTGACTAGTAGTCATTTGTAGTCACCATTTGATCATGTGGGCTCTTCCTGTAGTCTGAAGTGATATAGCCCAGACATGCCTCCTTCCTCAAAGAAAACAAGACCAAGGTTTCTGGGATTCACTTTCAAACTTCCTTCTCATGATCCCCAGTCTGATCATAACACATAGTCTAGAAAACACATTTTCAGATCTGTTGGAAACAGCTTGCTGTTTTAATTATCACTGTCTTGTTTATCACTATGTTATCACCTGTTCTGCATTACTGTTTTCAACAAACATACTTACCTCAAACAGAGGTATTTTGCTTATTTCTAAATAATACATTCAGGAAATTTCAAATGTTCAATGAAAGGAGCAAACCAGAATAATTATTTCTGAATTTGCATGAAGACATAAAAATAGGATAAGTTAATGTAATGCAAATTGCTATCCTCTTTTAGTCTCTCTTTTTCTAGGCATTTCCCTTTTGAAGAAAATGCATGCAGCCACACCAGTTGAATTTGCACAGAGTTTATAGATAAGCATTGTACAACTAATGTTCTTTCTAATTGCCTGTGTGTCTCATGAATGAAAAGTTTTTCTTGTATATACAATAGGAGACAACAATGAGAGACTTTTCAATAATACATTTTATGGGCTGAAATCCTGTTAGTTAGTCTCAACTAGAGTAGACCCATTGAATCAGTGAATGAATGAATGAATGAATGAATGGTAAATGCAGTTGATTCAATGGCTCTTTTCTAGTGAAGCCAAACATGGGTTACTTATGGATTTATTCCACAATCATTCACTAATAGTGAACACTAACGATACCCCACCTGCTGAATCTGTTTCTACAACTACAGTTCGTATGTTAACACAAATAAACATTAGAATCCAAAACTTACAGTTAGCTATTTCCACAAACAATGCAACTGAAAGGACTTTGCAAACTGTTTCAAAGCATCATCATAAGAAATTAGCTTGTGATGTTTGCTGACAACAAACTCTGTTCCCACTTCATCCTGTTGGAAACAGAAAACCATGTTTTCTGGGAGGAAGAACTGCACAGAAATGCAGTCTATCATTCTACAGCTTTAGACTGAGGTCCTTATACATACATTTGATCTGCAATTATGTTTACATTTGCCCCACCTTCTAAGTTCAATAGGTCAGACCACAAAATTTAACACTGTTAGGAATGTGGTACTTTGTTCAGACATAATAATTCATAATTTCTTATTCATCTCAAGTAATTTTTCTCATTAATTCATTAATATTTTTTTCTTCTGAAGATGTATGCTGAAACTGGGTCTCCACTCTTCATTGAAAAGGTCTCATTTGCACCTGTTCTGATTTTCAAATTTCAAAATCTCCCATTTTGATCTCACTTGTGTCTTCATTTTCAAATTTAAAATCTCCCATTTTGATCTCACTTGTGTCTTCATGGACCCTATTTGCTCTTGTTCTGTATACTTTTCCAGACAGGCAACCTGCTTCATCTCACTCTATATTAGAGTTTTAATACAGATGAAAGATGAAAGGTTGCTGTGATCTCACTTGCAGATGGAGCCATCCTCTCACATCACACTGATTCATTGTGTCTTCAAATCGAACACCTATAATTAAAAACAGATATTGTTAAATAGAATGAAGCTTCCTTGGCAGACTTCTGACTTGGCTGGATACACACTGAAATTTGTCACTCCAAATACACAGTGAAAAACTTCAGCAATCTGGAGCTGTATTTAACAAAGCAATCAACAAGTATGTGTTTTCTAAACCTGATGAAAAATAGAACACCAGTGAATTAATTAAAACCCAGAGAGTTTAACATACTGGGTGCTATATCCAGCCTCAGTTAAAAGTTAATCATGGCATTTTAGATCCCAAGGATTTCAGTAGTTAACAAGTCCAACAAGTCTGGATCTAAGTCAACAGCTACCTCATTTAATCATGATCTGTATGCAAACTCACCACCACAATGGCCATTTCCGCACTAGCCCGTTATAGTGCAATTATTCTGCTTTCAACATCCTATGGCAATGGTTCTCAACCTGTGGGTCCCCAGATGTTTGTGGACTTCAGCTCCCAGAAGCCCTGAGCATTGACCATAGTGGCTGGGGCTTCTGGGAGCTGAAGTCCACAAACATCTGGGGACCCACAGGTTGAGAACCACTGTCCTATGGAATCCTGGGGTTTGCAGTTTAGAGAGGGGCCTCAAACGCTGCTCCCTAAACTGCAAACCCCAGGATTCCATAGGATGTTGAAAATGGAATAATAGCACTATAACAGGCTAGTGCGGACATGGTCAACGTTTGGTAATGAAACCTAATGAAACCTGCAGCCAAATGGTGCACTATGGAGTACACCAATAAGCCAGTCACATTCTCTTCTAGGATTTTCTATTGCATAACCACCTAGTTGTCCCTCCCTGCTCATGGAGTGTGCCAAGTCTTAAGTACACAGTTTTGGAATCCATCCACCTTCCTTAAGTATTTTTGCCCTTTTGAAATTCTTGAGATTTGCCCATACCTGCTGATACTTTTTTCAAAAAAATTGTGGGTGAATAGTTCCATTTTGGTTTCATTTGACCAGACAA
Source organism: Iguana delicatissima (assembly GCA_948472985.1). Lineage (NCBI taxonomy): Eukaryota > Metazoa > Chordata > Lepidosauria > Squamata > Iguanidae > Iguana > Iguana delicatissima. Next base: position 1,046,946 of record CAOKZL010001390.1, on the reverse strand, counting down.
AATAATATAAACTATGAAGAAATAAATTCACATATTTATAAGCTTTTATGGGAAACATCTAATCAGGACCTTCAAGGCTTCAGAGTGGCCTGGGAATGCAACTTGGGCTTCATTTTGGAAGACAGAGAGTAGATCTGAATATGGTCATCATCATAGTACTTTCATGGTAGAAGTTATTCAAAAGTGGTTTACCAGGGCCTTCTTCTGTGAAGTACTAACAAGTGTTAGCTATGGTGCCATTACTGTTGGTTTTGATAGATTCTCTGCCAGTGTCACCCCTCTCTACTGCTGCTGCCCAATAGCTGTTTAGCATGTTTAGCCTGGATCCTCAGCAAAAACTTGTCTGACATGGGAGACCTCCTAGCAGCAGTGCTACCATCAGTATAGTCTTTTACCTCATAGGAGCATTCAGTCCCACGACCATGTAAAGGTAGTTCTGTGGTGGAGAAAAGTTCTGTGGATACTATAGACTGCCAAAGAGACAAAAAAGAAACTGGGTCTTAGATTGAATCAAGCCTGAACTCTTCTTAGAAGCCAAGTTTATTAGCTCGAGATTGTCTTACTCTGGACATAGGGGACAATGTTCATTAGAAAATACAATGAAGCTTGGTAAGGTAGAAGGCAGAAGGAAAAGAGGAAAACTCCATTACAAGTAGATAAATGCAATCAAGGGAGCCACAGCCCTGATACTGCAAGGCCTAAGTAGAGATGTTGATAACAGGGGGACTTGGAGATCTCTCATACATAAGATCACCATAGGTCAAAACAGTTAAGAACAAATGGTCCTCAAACCTGCTGAAATCCATTTCAGTGCGTGCTCACAAATGTGCACTGAAGATGCTGCATAGATGGTATCTCACCTCAACAAGGCTTGTCCATATAACGGCTAACAACCCACTGAGATGTTGGAGAGCTTGTCACAAGCGAGGATCTTTTTCATACCCATGGCGGAGCTGTCCAATCTCTCACCAATACAGACCAGAGGTAAAGACAGAAATTGACACAATTGTGGGACCAGCTGGTGTTATGAAATATTGTTGGAAGACCAGCCAAGCACTTAGTTCAAAAAGACCTAATTGATTTTCTCCTATTAACAGCCTGAGAGTGTGTAGCATGTAACTGGAATGGAAGATCAGCTTTAAGACTGACAGGCTGATATGAAAGGATCAGGAATCTTGCATTATTAGAAAAAACTAACCAACCAAGTCAGCAGAGCAAAGGGGAAATGGACAAAGACACAATCAAAGCTGTCTTGCTTTCCTTTATTGGTTTTGTAAGTGGTGAATGTGGAGGTCCGAGTGCAGCACCAGTGACACAAAGAGGACCCAAGAAAGATACACTCAGTTCAGCAGTACCTTCTCAATAACACTCAGACAGACCTAACCTGGAATACTGTGTCCAGTTCTGGAAAACATAACTCAGGAAGGATATTGACAAGCTGAAACAAGTTCAAAGGAGGGCTACCAAAACAATAAAAGGCCTGGAAACCATGCCCTATGAAGAGGGGCTTAGGGAGCTGGGTATGTTTAGCCTGGAAAAGAGACGGTTAAGAGGTGACATGATAGCCATGTTTAAATATTTATAGGGATGTCATATGGAGGATGGGACATGGGACATGGAGAAATGGCTTCAAGCTATGGGAAAAGAGATTCCACCTAAACATTAGGAAGAACTTCATGACAGTGAGAGCAGTTTGACAGTGGAATATGCTGCCTTGGAGCATAGTGGAGTCTCTTTCTTTGGAGGTTTTCAAGCAGAGGCTGGGTGGCCATCTAGTGGGAGTGCTTTGACTGTGTATTCCTGCATGGCAGGGGGTTGAACCCAATAGTCCCTTTGGTCTCTTCCAACTCTATGATTCTATAAGGAAATCTCCCAAGCCCATTAAAACACACACACACACACACAGAGAGAGAGAGAGAGACAAAAGATTCCCATCAACACAACCTGCCAGAACCCTCCCACCACTACACTCCAAACCCTCCATTTTCCTCTGTAGTTTCACAATGTTTCTTCTGGTCACCATTGTCCTATCTTGGTCAGAATGGCTCAGCTGATAAACAAAAACTAAATAGCTCCCAGCTTGTTAGTTACTTTTAGGCAGTAAGTAACAAGGTCATAAATAAAGTCCAACAGAATTCTAAGGCAAAGTGAGTCCAAAGTCAATCAGGGTAATCCAGAGTCAGGCGTACAGTTCAGCAAGATATCCACTAGGGTAGAAGATCAGATAAGCTCTGACAACTTCTGGAGGAGAAGGACAGTAGCTATATAGGTCAGAAGCCTAATGCAGCTGTTGCCTGATTAATTGTTGATGGTTATATATTCTCTGAGATTGGCATAGGCTCTCTCTTTGTTGTCTGCAATCAGCAAAGGTAGGTACTGATAAGTTATCTTCCGTGTCTGAAGGGGCAGGACTCTCTGTTGGAGCTGGCACTGCTCCTGGTCTGTTTTTGGCACTGTCACCTCTTCCTATATAGCAGGTCCTGGCATGCCTCCTATTTCAACCTCTGTCATGTCCCCTGTTTCAGACTCTGAATCAGAGTCCATGTTCTGGAAGCAGGGCATGACAACCATTTTGATAGAAACAACAGAGAAAACAGAAGTATTTGGAGATGTGGAGATGGATGTTGCCTATGAATGTAGGTTGCAGTAAGATTGTTTCTGCCCCCAATGCATCTGCCCGCCGCACCCCAGTGTACAAATATTCTTGTCTAGATAAAATCTATATGGAGACTAAAATTCATTTGGCCATGCAACATGATGTACTGAAATACAGATAGGGAAGAACAAAGCATGCAAATTACTGTCCATGTGTCCACTTGTCCCTCTCTTTAAAATGCATAGAAGTGAGTCCAACTAATATTTTGGTTTCTGACTATAAAATGTTGACATGACAAATCACTCTCAACTGACAGACTAAGTGGAAACACAGGGGATAAAGAGAACTCCCAGGTAAATACCACCTGCTACCAAATTTTGTTTTCTACTCTAGGCTCTTCTAGCTGATTTAGCAATTTATTAAAACATCTTTGTATTTAAAGTTTCATGTGTCCAAAGGAATAAACAGCTCCAGGAAAAGGCATTCCAGATAAAAATTAGCTGCTCCAATAAAAATTTACTGCAGAACTAGCAAGTTAAGACAAGCAACGTGGTTTTTAATTTTTAATCCATTAGAACCTGAGATTCTATAGTAATAAGGTTTTTCAATTGTGAAAACCCTATTAAAACTTTAACAAACTGCTTTTACCCTCTTTAAGTTTCTCTCATTCGAGTTCCACCCATGGGATTACAAGAGGCAGAGGAAAACTGGTTTAGCAATGGAAAGCCCCATTTGGAAAATAAGAATTAATTTGGAATCCTCAGTAGCCATACTTCTCATGCAAACCTCAGGAGTATATCAACTCCCTTCTTTACTTTTCCTTCGTTTCTTACTCATGATTCCTGGAAGAAATGATAATCTACTGAGAGAAACAAATGAGATTATTCTACTGGTAAAGTAATTGGCCAGACATGTTGTTGTTGCTGTTGTCACTGCTGTTGCTGTTGCTATGGCTGTTAAGGGCACAAATAATGTCACTCTTCCCTCCTTTGCTTCTATTCAGAATCAGATTTCTACAACAATCTTTGCAAGGAAGTAGGGATAGAAAGAATATCAGGAAGTATTCAAACAAATGATCCAGCTTCTTGAGTATCAGGAAATTCTGATGAAAAAAAAAACTTAACAATTCAGGACCTACTCTGGGCAAAATTCTCATGTGGTATCTTTGTACATTATTATCTATGCAGGAAGCAGCATTTTTGTGCAGAAAATAATGGCCACGATTCTATATTGTGATTTACATTGTGAAATCTTGCACATATTTAGCTACGTAGTAAAGGCACTACAAAACCTGTCTAATGAAGTGCAAAGATGTGCCTCAGGGCACCATCAAGAGTGTCTAATATGCATCAGGCTCCACCAATGCACTTTGGTAGTCCCTATCCATTTTCTAGATGGGTACTGCTTCTGCATGATGTCGTCACGGTCCTGTTCCTCTCCCATCACCAGGTGGTGCGATCATGGGTTAAATCCTTGATAGGTTTTCCCCATCAATGACCCACAATTGTGCCACCATCCTACACTTACCTGTCCTGTGGAAGGGGTGGAAGCAAAATGGCGTCACTGCCTGCCCCAGCACAGCCTGGGAAAGTACCCAGCTGCGCTGTGGAAGGAAGCAGCATGCCTATCATGCTTCCTTCCTCAGGAAACCAGTCCCATGTGAAGGGGAACACTGCTATCAAACTCCCTTCCCAGGAAAGCCACTGCTGGGGTTGTCATTGGATGCCGCCACAAGAAGGTAAGCTGCAGAAAGGGCAAATTCCCATTAACATCAATGTCTTGCACTACAAAACATTGAAACTGTATGAAGATATCAGCAGAGCATTTCCTCAAATGAGACTCACCAAGTCCTTCACTGCAATGGGGAAAAAATGTGGTCAGAGGGATTAAAATTTACACTGTGTTATGATCTTAAAGAGACCTTTATAAGACTCTGTATAGATGACATTTGACCCAAGAAAATTTGGCCAAGATCAACTGTGGTATTTTATTTAGTTGGAAATGTGAACCACATATGGGAATCTTTTATTACGTGAGGTAGAGATATGATAACACACACACACACACTCACACTCACACAAAGTCTGGAATCAAATACCTGTTATGGTGAAAAAGGTTTTAAAATTAAATTTCCAGAAGAAACCAGAGTAGTATCTATTAGGCTTGATGAAAGATTCACTGGACAAAGAACATGGCAGAATCCTATGACACATAATGACAGTACCAAGATTATTATAAATGCAGAAGTGGAAAAGCAGTGAGATCCCAACCAAAGAAGATTGGTTGAGCAGGTTGGTGGATTTGGTAGAGATGAACAAATTAACATTTTTTATAAGAGAAAACAACAACAACACTAGTGACGTTTGTGAGACTGAGATCCATTAATATGTTTTCTGCAAGATGAAAAGAATAACTTATCAATTATTAAGTTTGAATATGGTAAAATTAGCAAAGGAAGTTACATTTTAGAAGATGATTAACAGAAGTCCTATATCAATTAGGACTTTAAGGCCCTTTCCGCACGTGGGAAAGGAACCGCGAAAAAACACTACTCACCGGACTTCTTCAGCGTCCGGGTGAGTCCGTCGGGACGAGGTGCAGTGCGTGCTCATCGCTCCGCACTGCTCTGGTGTCCAAAATGGCGGCTTCCAAGCTTCTCCACCAACTGGAGAAGCTCACCAGCCTAAAGCCTGCCCCCGGCAGATCTGCAGACATGCACTTGTGTGTGCCTGCAAATCTGCACTGGAGCGCGGGGATGGAGTGACATGGAGTTGTGTGCGCCATGCTTTTTAAAAACCTCTAAAAAGAGGTTTTTAAAAAACACGCTACGCAACCAGTTCCACTCACTCTGAACCAGACTGAGGTGCAGAACTGCAAAAAGTAGTCCGCCCCAGTCCACTCTACAGTGCAGAAGACCTCTGTCGGAGGTCACTTTGCGCCATTTTAATAGCCCAGTGTGGAAAGGGCCTTAGTCTGCATTGGGGGAGTTGGAAACCTTTTTTTTTTTAACTAAGTTTATTTGTTGTAACTGTGTCATTGGTCATTGGGGGGGTAGGATTATAATTTGGTATTTCTAGATATGTAGCTGTGTAAGTGTCTAATATTGTGTTTTCATGATTATAATTAAAAAAAAAACTATTGCTGATGCCATAACCTTAATCAAAACTGCAATTAATGAATTAAAACCTGAAACTGTAAATGCCTGAGGTTGTGGATGATTTTAGGCCATCTCAGGGATCAGTGAAGAAGTTAAAAGAATCATCCACAGAACAAGGCAACTTGATGGAGAAGGATTTGCTGACCTGGTGAACAAGGAAGTGGAGGAACTTATTAATGGCCATGAAGAAGTGTTGTCCAATGAAGAATTGGAGAAATTTTTTAAAAGATCTTCAGAGGAAGAGGAGGAGGGAAGAGGGAGGAGGAGGGGAAGAAGAAGAAGAGGAGGAGGAGGAGGGGGAAACAGCAGCAGTGGCGGAAATACAACCAGCCATGTGGACCTTAGAAATTTGTCAAAGTGTTTCAAATTGCACAGACATTATAGGACAAAATTATAGAATACAATCCTTGAACAAAAGACAGCATTTAAGTCACCCATACAACCAAGCAAGGATTATAACCTCTATAGCAACACTTTCATGAATTAAAAAGAAAGAAACAACAACTTCCGGTTACAATGTTCATCCAAAAGATTCCATTTAAAAAAAACAAAACTCTCAGAGGCTCAACAGCCATCAACGTTGACATCATCTGCTCCTGAGACCAAGATCCAACCATTGACATCATCCTGGCACTGATAATCCTCCTTCTAATGATGGTCCACCTTCAAACGTATCCTCAGACGTTCAATACTAGCCTAAGGTGGCATTCAGCTGCTAGTGTTAGGCTACTGTTGAACTTCTTTGTACAAACATATTTTAGTTTTGGAGCACACATTGTTGTTTTTGTTTTTCAAAGCTGTGCACTGACTTTGGACTGCAATAATGGCAACAAAGCCTTTTCTCTCTTAGTTGCTAAAGTTTTGACAAATTTTGTCAAGTTTCAGTGCCTCTTCTCCAAGCCGCACACTCATCTCAATACCTACATCATTCATCTAATTAAAAAAAAAAGTGTTTATATCATCTTCATTTTGTTGCTATCCATGGAAAATCCCAGAATGTATCCTCATAGTTATGGGGGAGCATCTATACAAAACAAATACATTTGAGAATTTAGTAGTGGGGGTGAAAATCAATAAATTTGCTTTATGCAAAAATGTATTTACTCTCTAGGCTTCAGTCTTGAAATAACATGTATCAAAGAATTTAATTATTTGTTTATTTAATTTATATACTGCCTTTATCCCAGTATTCTAATTTGAAAGAGGTGTACAACAAACAAACAAACAAATAACGAGGATGTTGGTAAAAACAAAACAATCAGCAAGTAAAAGTGTAGATTTAAATAATAAATAAATAAATCAAAGTACTAAATCCAATTTTAATTCCAACCAGAATAAAAATCTATTTCCCTTATCTTCAGTGGATCTACTCTAGATGGAACTAAAACTGCATTCAGCCTAGACAGTTTTATACAATACAGCTTTTTTCTCCCGTGTGTGTGTGTGTGTGTGTGTTTCCTCTTTCTATAGATCCACTAGAAAAGAAAAAAGAAAACAAATTAAGAACAAGAACAAGCAGGGGCGGAAAGAGCAAAGATTCGTTTAAGCAAAGCACAGTTGTCAACAAAAGTTAGGAGGGAGCTTTTTAAATAGACCTCTGAGTGGATTTCCTTATCTGCTCTTTTAAATGCTGGGCAGAATTACTGTAACAACTGAGCACACGCTGCAATGGCTTTGACAGGAAAACAACAAAGAACAACTGGGGGGTTGGTTTCTACACTAACCAAAGGGTAAACATGGTCCTAAGGAATAATTAGGACTACCTGGAGTCCCACTTCACTGCTCCATAGGTACACAGTGGACCGGTGACAATGTTATTACCTCTCAGTTCCCACATGCCAGTTTTCTGATTAATGACATCCCAAACCACTTGAAGCCATATTGATTGTCTGTTCAATGAAAGGCCTGGCTGCTGCTGGCCGGGATCCATGCATTTTCTTTTTCAAAGAAAATTTAGCAATGCCAAGTAATAAAGTAGAGAAGTTCCTAAACTCCTATCTTAGTATTTGGTTCTCTTTCTCCAAAAGTGAGAGGGACAGGTCTGGAAGTGGGGTAGAGGGGAGGCAATTTTTCTAGGATGGAAGAATATTTAAAAATAATCAAATCATAGATGAAAAATGAGTTTCCCAGAGGTCAGGAAATCCTGATAAAGAAAATCCTGAACAGCCAAGAATCTTTGCTGCTCTAGACTTATTCTGTGAGAGAAACACAAGTGCTTTTGTTGAACAAACATGACATTTTCTATGCAGAAAGCAAGTTTCATGCACAGCAAATACAACGTTCTATGCAGAAAATAAGTTTTCTGTTAAAAAAAAATCATGTTCTTTGTTTCTAGTGCTTTGAGGCAAGGCTGTTGAAGCAGTATACAATAGGACTGTTCAGTACTCTTGGTGGTTCCCTCTTCCTGGACAAGGAACCTTAAAAGGCTTTTTATGATGTCTGTAGGACTTGACTGGTTGTAGCACTGAGTGCCTGTTTGGAAAATGTTAGATGTTCAAGTCTTCGGCTGCTGAACGCTCCTGTCCTTCATTCATCCCTGTCCTATTGTATTTTCTGTGACTTTGGTGCCCATTGAGAAGCAAATACAAAAGCCTTACATTGTTCAATCATTCATCAAAACTCCTTAGTCCCTGAATTTACTGTTCTGAAAATGTGCACATTTGTCAACCAGGGCTACCTCTGTTCTGTATGTAATTTTCATAACAACTGACCGCCAAAACAAAGGAAGGAAGGAAGGAAGGAAGGAAGGAAGGAAGGAAGGAAGGAAGGAAGATAAGAGCTACTTCTCTTTAAAAAACCCCAAAATGGAAATGCTGCAGTTACAAAAATCTTGCTGTACCAATCTTCTAATACTTTGCAAGTCTGATCCTCTTGAAAAGGGTAACTATCCATGCAGTTTTCATCTGACTCTGCCCAGAATTTTTTTAAAATATTGGCAGTTCCTACAAAATAATAATAATGAATAATAATAGTAGTATAGTAATAAAGGCATATGGCATAAAATTCCCTCAATGTGTTTGTCTTAGCTTTGGTGGGTGCAGTTCCCCCATTTGGGTAGTATACCTGATCAATTCAGACAGACAAGGAAAAAAAAGACTGTAGTTGTTTGTGATTGCAAAGTTATAGTCAGTTAGAGACACAAAGATCTGCATTTCTATATCAAGATTCTGATTAAGACCTGAGTTGAACTGGGAGATCCTCACATTGTTCCTAGTTAAACTTGGTTGTTTTCCAAACTGCTGAATCAGGGTCCCCTAAAGAATCTTATGGTAAGTGTACACCCCTTGTCCAGAGAGAATACAAAGAGAATGCAATGCAGACATAGATGATTGTTTTATAAATGGCTTGTTACCACCGTGTACTGGCCTGGCCTTTGGTGAACCAAAGATATCATTTTGATATCACAATTTGGCCCTACTCTGCCACCAGCCAAGTGTTTGTGAGGCCACTGAACAAGCGCGAAGCTAGGCATGGCTACTATTTGCTGCTCCCACCAAACCAAGGCAGAGATTGCCAGATCTGCTTTAGAGGACCTCCCGAAACAAACACCCTCATTCGATAAACAAAGAGACCCTCTGCCCTGAGAGGGCACCCTGGTAAGCTAAGTGCTTAACTGCCGAGCTAGCCGCATCTACATACCAGCCATACCATTGTAAATTCGGAACATAAGTCAATCATGTAAATTCTGACCTTTCGGAGGCATTGTCTCCAATCCAAAACTCATTGTTTTCGCCCAAGACCAGACTAGCCCATGGTCATTCCTTCCCCTATAAAAATTCCCAGTTCTGAGAGCTCTTCAGAACTCTCGCCAGATTGCTCTGGACTTCTACTCTGCCTTGCTGCTGCTCGGTTCAGTAGATTCCCCTCGGCCGCCACGCCGGGTTTTCTCTTCTATAATCGGCTTCCCCAGAACTGCAGGAAAGGTGGCGATCACCCATTCCCCTTGAACTCTATCTTCCTTTTCTAGCTAGGAGTGTGTTCGTGTTTTCTTTAATAATTGTCTAATAAATCTTAATTGTTATTTGAACTGTTTGCCTACTCACTGACCTGACGCTGTATACATTGGGTAAAAGATCCCCGCTAAGTTACCCTGCCTCTCGTTAGCCAAGAGGGTGCTCCAGCTAATTTCCCCATCTTTGCTTGTTGTTGTTGGTTGTTTGGGCGCCCCTCCTGGGACCCCCAATTCACAGGGTAACAGGCTGTTCTGTGAAATCCTGAATTGGAATTTTACTCTTTTAATATGAAACACAGTGACGTCACATAAACCCTACCTTAGTCTTTACAGTCACTGTAGACCTAAATTTTCACAGTCATACTCCACCCCCCACTAATGACGATAAGAATGTTTAATGAGATGACTGTAGAAAAGCATTTACAAGTATCCAAGTCTCCTTCTTTGGAAGTTTTTAAACAGAGGCTGGATGGCCATCTGTTGGGTGTGCTTTGATGTAGGTTCTTGCAAAGCAGGGGATTGGACTGGATGGCCCCTGTGGCTTCTTCCAACTCTATGATTCTATGATTCTAAGAAATCTTCTGAATTGTCTCATGGGCATAAAGGAACCCATTAATTTGGAAGTGACACACTGGTGCCCATGTAGAAAGTCACTTAGGTCCATAAAACTACATGATCATTAAGGATTACAGAACAGATATCTTTGCTGATTAACATGGCAAATTAGAAGAAATGTCTTAGAGATCAGCATGGTTGTCAAAGCTCACACAAGGGAATATTAAACTGCATCCTGCACTTCCATTTAGTTCTAATAAGTGCTAAATAGATAACCCTTGTGCATCTGTACCTCAAAACAGTTTCTCCTGGCAACAATCCATGCTTACTCATGTCGTCCAGTTTCCTCAGTAGCAGAAGGGTTGTATAAGGAAGATGTGGAACTGAAATACAGTAACTTATGACACTGAATAAGAAGCTTATAGAATTTGAGGAGGGGTTATCAACCAAACATGACATCAGAGCAGCAATCTCAAAAGAGACAAATATAATAATGTTCCTTTATGCCATAGGCCTAAGGCATCTTCTTTTATGCACATTCCCATCTGGTCCGCATCTCCTGGTTTGTTAACAGGTTGAAATTCATCCCTTCCTATTTTTTTTTCAGCTACTCAGTTGTGTGCATGTTTTAAACTATACATATTGCTCAGACCAATTCACCACACTGATTCAGGTAACTATAGCTGGTGCACCTAGGGTAACTGCATTGGGCTCAGGGCCATTTTTTTTGTTCCTTGGGCCCTCTAAGCAGTGGCATATCTAGGCTCAACAGTACCTAGGGCAAGCACCAGCAAGCACCCCGGCGGGGGCGATGGGTGGTGGTGGTGGGGTGAGTGGGGGCAGCAGCGGGCAGGAGGGCAGCTGCAGGGTATGGCGGCAGGTGGGGGGGCAACCGGCAAAGCCTGAGTGGGAGGGTGGGGAGTATTGGCTTTTTTTGCACCCCCTAGCATTGGCGCCCAGGGCACGGACCCCAGTTGCCTCACCCTAGATATACCTCTGCCTCTAAGATCCATAGACTCTCAGAAATGCCAGTAAATAATTTTTAAAAAGCCAATAAGAGTCTCCATTTTGATAAACATGATTTTTATGTTAAATAGTAAAGGAGAGGAGACCTTTAATCTATATAAAAAGTGGGTTGCTGCTCCTGGAAGTTTCCAAGAGACTTCATTCACTTTTTTTCTATAAAAGCAACAGTCTGAGAAATCTGTTGGAACTGAAAATTCGTAAAACAGCCTGGGCCATATTTTGCTCATCTCTGCATTAAACCATCTTTAAGCATCATTTTCTGTACATTTGAAAGATGAACACTTTTTTATGCTCATTTTTTTTCCCAAATGTGCACATTTGATTGTAGCACAATTCTGAAACTGTATTCAGCCTGCAGGCAGTCTGGGAAGTATGAACTGAGAAAAGCCCATTCAAGGCTTACTGAAAATTGGATTCCACATACTTCCCTTTCCATGGCATAGCTATGCCATATCTGTAGGCCTCCTCACACAGCAGCTATCTTAAAAGGGCCAAGAGCCACAGAAAAGCTTCTGCACAGCGGCTCTAAGCTGTAAAATACCATCAAGGTCATACTGAGCCAAAATGGCAAAGAAGAAAAGAAAAAAAACTTCTCTCCCTCATCGACTGCTTTATTGCTTTTAGGAAACCAGTGTAATTACAATATTATAGCATATAATATATCGACATATATATTGGCATAGGCTTTTGAACAAAGAAACACAAGTTTGAATGGGAAGCGGAAAGTCTTCTCTGGATTTTTTATGGAGCGTAACAAAAGATATTTTAGTGAGTTCAGCATTTTTTTCTTTCTCTGCAGGATCAACTCATGTTGCAGGAGCGTACCTACAGAACATGATTGCTGCTGAAAGCATCAAGTAAGTCTCAGATATTTGTCATAATTGTCTAAAGATATTGGCATGTGAATGTTGGGGGAGTACACAGCAATGTCCAGGGCAAAATCTTGTGAGCTATAAAGCATGCATATACATGTTGATAGCAAATACCTCTATTTCTTAGGCAACACCCATCTCATTTACTTTCACATACACTACACTAAGGTACTTTGAAAGACTGGCTCTATTTCTACTAATGCAGGCATCATATAAAATATCCTTGTGCTTACACTGCAATAATGTTGCTGCTGTGATTATGTGCTACCTCCGAAATCCTCTATTAACAACTCTGCTCAGGCCCTGCAAACAAGGCACCTGTGATTTCCTTGATAGAGTCCAATCACATGAAATGTAGCCTTCATCTTTACCTACTATCTTCAAGCTTAAGCCATTTCTGCAGCACACTGTTATAGTGCTATTATTCCACTTTCAACAGCCTATGGAATCCTGGGGTTTGCAGTTTAGCCATTCCAAAGTAACGGAGCTACCACTGAAAAGGCCTTGACTGGTGGTCAGCCAATATAATCGTTCCTGCTGAATGTTCTGATTGTTCAGAAGCTAACATCACAAGACTTAGTAAGGTTGAAAGGGGAACAGGGAGTTGTATAGTCAAGCTGATGGAAATTGTTTAGGTCTTTAAAAGTTAAACACTTGTTTCATTGACTTCAGTGGTACCTAAGATCTGCTAATTTGAAGTAAGTATTGGTAATAATTATAGTTTTCACCCAGCTGTTTTTTTTCTTCATATAAATGCATGCCAATATTAACTCAAACTGAAACAAATATAGTCTGTGTGTACAAAAAGCTGTCCTTTTTGTGAGGACACAGCGAGAGTTGATTTTATTCCTAGAGACCTACATTCTCCCTAGCAGCAGCATTTTCTTAATACTACACATTTTTATACAGAATGAAAAATTGTAATGAATGGGACCCATTTGTTTCATTTGTTAGTAATAAAGAAAACAAATGCCAGAGTTTCAGGTTTGCATATGAGATGAGATAAACACTATATTCATTCATTAATTCAGTCATAGCTCCTATTCCCCAGTTTCTCACAGACAGCAGCACAAAGCACCTATCAAATTTTAATAATTCTAATACCAGTACATCAACGATAAATCCATATTATTGCAGTTTAACTATTATAATGTGGCAATGATATATACATTCAAAATTTACTTAGCTGGAGTCAGCTGATGCAGTCGTTTGAACATTGGATTGTGACTCTGGAGACCAGGTTCAAATATCTGCTCAGCCATAGAAACCAGCTGGGCGATTTTGAGCAAGTCACAGTTTCTCAAGGGATGGCAAAAGCAAATACCCTATGAACAAATCTTGCCAAGAAAACCCTGTGATAGGTTTGCCTTAGGGTCGACATAAATCAGAAACAACTTGAAGGCATACAACAACAGCAGCAGCAGCACTAGACCGAAGAAGTCAGATAGAGATTGCAGAGGGTTGGGGGAGAGAAAGGGCAGGGCATCAGAGAACAACAGTCTGAAGTGTCTTGTGATCCACTCAAACATATTTCAATAAAAGCATTTCACGATCTGAAGATCCACATTCTGCATATAACCCTTCCATTATTGCAGTAAGGGGTGGTTGGATGTGGAAGTGGCAGATGAAGGCAATTTTCTTTGTTGGTCTGTCCAATGCTTGAAAAATTAGCTTTAAAAGTAGTTAGTTACCCCTATAGTTGTAAAGCTCCAAATGCTCCAAGTCATTGATTTTAGCTACTTCTTAGAAAATCTGAATGCTACAACTTGCTGGCCTATAGTTCAAAGCATACTTTCTTTATGTCCAAGTCATCAGTAACTCAATGCACACAACAAAGCATGAGATAGCAGAATGAATCAGAATTTCAGCCATCTGATATTCCTCTCCTGCTACATAGTGAAGCTGTACCCATGTGACTATAAATGTTAGTAAGAGCCAAAGTTAAGCCAGAGAGTATGTGAAAGTATCCCTTGTTAAGTGGCAATCATATTGAAATGTAGTTACATATTTGATACTAGAGACAGAATTAATTCCAAGTAGTTATTCACAACTGATTATTTCTACACTGTGCATCTGTCAGAAAATATCTCCTCTTCCTGAAAAAATTCATTAAAATAGTTGTCATCATCGTAGTGGTAGTAGTATAAAGCACTGTATGAGAAGGATTTGGGTGACATATAGTACTTGTCCCATTCTGCTAGCCTTCTTGGCCTATTATGTTTACTTTCTTAGCTTACTTCCAGAAACCTCTGCAGGTTCAGTGAATGTTAACTTATGGCTTTCACTAGTGTTAAACTTCTAAAATGTTGACATCTGATTGTGCTTATCATTACCACATTCTTCGCAGAGTCTTGGGATGCATCCCTATCCTGTTACATACACACACACATATGTATGTTGGACTACGCATTATTAATTAGCTCATTTAGTCATATGCACTAGACACAGGTGCCATTAATCTGAAGCACATATCCAGCAGTCAGCAGCTATTACCAGCAGAGTAATCAATATCAAGAGTGCAAGAGAGCATGCAGTCCAGAGGGGTTGTTACCCTAAGAGGTGGGGAGAATTTGAGGCAGTAGTGGAGCTTGGAATGTGAGGAGGGGGAGTGGGAGGGGACGTGGCCACTGTGCATGTAGGTGTGGGCATGGTGTGTGTGGGCATGGCCAGGGCATGCAGGGGCATGGCTACGGGCCGGGACATCCTCAAAACATTGCCGCCCAGGGTGAACCACTCCCTGCCCCCCATCCTGACATGACTGCTTTGAGGTCTACCTGCAATGCCTGTGAGAGGAGGGTAAAGGCAGGATCTTTTCACCTGTATATACCAGTACTAATTGCAGAGGTGACTCCAATTAAAGTACTTTATTTGGGATTAGCAAACACACAAGAAATCAGACACTCTCAAAAACCATACAAGGCTGTCAGAAAATGAGGCAAGAAAGATTAGCGAGAAATTAGGTGAAAAGGGTGATAGTTACCAGTCCTGAAGCAGAAGGTCAAAGTGAAGTGTTTCAGACAACGCATCTGAGGGTAGCAAGAACAAACAGAGGTCTGAGCACCACATATTACACCCAAATACTACAATTTACTGGAGCTTGATCTAGGGTGTTTATACCCTATTTCCTGCCCTGAAGGAGGGTGTGTGGACAAAGTGGTAATAGCTTACTCATGAGGTTGACAAAGGAATCAGGAATGGGCTGTGGTTCTCAACTCTAGGTGAAAAACATAGATGGTAGTGCTGACAATCTCTTAGTGTTTTGGTCAGGTAGCATGAATACAGAAGGTCTCCATAGGATATGCTCACACTAGGGGTCCCTGATTGCTTCACCTGGCATATGCTTGCACTTTCAAATATGTGTTCCAGCCATAAATATGTCCAATTATGAAAACAGCACATTCCACAGAGTGGGGGTATGGTGTGGTAACAGGGTTCTATGTCTGTAAAATCTCCTGTAGAATTTCCTTGAGAGAGCTTGGTGCAGATCAGGATGGCCAGGAAAGTGCTGCTCACCATCAGCTTGGGGTACTCCATGATTGCTTCTCTAGGGTCCGTACAGTTGACTGGAGATGTCAGATGCTTTGTGGAGTTTGCTTTGGAGGGAGACTTTATTTAACACTTATGAATTTTGTCCACTACTTAATAAATTTGTTATTACTTATACCCACTGGTGTGCTTACTGCTTCCATATCCTGAAAGAACCAGCCTCATTTGGTATAAGAATAGCCTTGCCAATTTCTCTCCATAAATAAAGTGGAGGAATTTGAAAACTGTCTACAGACAGTTTTCTCTCAGTCACTGCTATTTCCTTCAAGCATTCTAAGTCCATTCTACACTGTGTGTATCTACTTACCACTTTTCTATTCCCTCCTAATTGAATAGCCAGTGATTTGTAGTTCAGAGATAGAGGGATATTGTTAATTGTTTGATCTCTACAGCTGTAAAGTACCTTTTTATTTGGGTGTAAACAGGGATTGTCTTTCCTATCAATCTAAAATTTGGCTAGTCCAGTGCCTTGAACTGGTAACTGAATGCCTAAGAATCCATTGCCAGTTACCTGGGAACAGAGAAGTTATGAGCAACAGAAGAGAAGCTAGTTCTTTTCAAAGCAGTAGGAAATGAAAATGAACGAAAATACCAAAACTAATGGCTGAAGCATTGTTGAGAATGACTGTTATTTGCTCTGCATTATAGAAAATCATGGCCTACTTGAGGATTTCTCACTCTCAGATACTCTATGTGAAAAGTCCATGAGCATCAAAGTCCCAATTTTGGGGAAAAAGCAAGGTATAAGTGAGAGTGGTAGTGACAGTGATGGTGGTGATGATGATTGAAAGAGCTGGATGTCTATTGTTATTTGGGAATCTTTGTTTCTCTGCCTCACTATTAATGCATTTATTTCTCATAATCTTTGTGTGAGAAACATAAGAGTTGCTTCCTCCATTATGAAGAATTGAAAACAAAAGAGATGAACTCTCCCCAAGGCAGTCAGCACTCAATGCAACTTTGAGGAGTGGTAAAATGCTGCACTGCGCTAATCATTACATTGCTTCTGTGTGGCTATTTACTTCCCATTGGGCGAAAGATATTATTATATTCTTGCTCATATATTCACTTGTTCAGTTACTTCCTTAATGTTTTGCAGATGATAAATCTTAGAAGGATTTTTTTCTCCTATACGATAACTCTCTCTCCTTCCCTCCCTCCATCCCTATTGTGTTTTCCACATAATACTGTCAAATCACTGGTCTAAGAAATTGCATTTTTTTGGTTTTGCTGATGAGCAAAATCTGAAGGACAAAACACAGATCTCCTTAGAGGTAAATTATTTAGCCACATTTAATTTTTTTTCTGAAATGGAGAAAGTAATTAGCATATTTTTGAATTCCCCTCCTTCTCTGCTTCTCTTCCCTCCATATTTTATTCTTTTGACATTTGCCCAACAGCATTCAAATGACACATGTAATTCTTTTCAAGAAGAGCAGGGAATACACCCAATGATACTTTAAGTCTGAGAGGGTCTGTCTGCCCTATAGGCTTTATTCCTCAGTAGTCTGACTCATTGATGAGGAAAGAAAAAACAAACCTATATAAGCCAGTGGAGGAGTTTGCCTTGCAGCTTTTCAGCAACAGAAAAAACCTAAAGGGATGAGGGAAGCTGCACTTAGTGGAATTTTCCTTTGTGTGCAGTTTCAAGTTGGTACTGCATATTCTTAGGGTGTCTTAGCTGATTCTGTAACAAAAGGAAGGCTGAGAACAAGGTATTATGGAGGAGGTCATTGAGGGTGGAGTCCATAAAACAAAAATGCAAGAGTCACTAGTACTCAAAAATGGGCCTTATTTATTCATAGGTTTTTTTAAAAAAAAGGGAAAAAGTAGAGCGTGATAAAGTTTCTACACGCTCTGGTTACAGTAATCAATGCCCTGGATCATCCAGATATGTGATAAGAACATGTTCACAATTGATTCACTACCTTCTCTATCACACACACTCATTGCCATTCTCAGCTGCCAGGTAACCTGAAAACGAGTTTGTGCTCTCCCTCACTCCTGATCTCATCATTTTGGGATGTAAACCTGACCACCTTATATTTCCCAGGCATTCGAACCCACTTCTTCCCTGGCATAAACAGAATAATCTCTAAAATGTTAGTTAGAATTTATAAAGCCCTACAGCTATCTCCACAATATCTGAAAGACTATATTCTCCCCATAGGGGGCTGACCGAGTTTCACAATCTTCAGTTTTTTCAGGTTTTCTTTTGGCCCCACCATCCTTCCAGGCTTATGTAGCAGTGACATGTGAAGAAACCTTCCTAGTGGCTACTTCTAGGCTATAAAACTCCCTTCCAAAGGAAGCCCACTTGGCCCCTTGTCTACTCTCTTTTTCCTAGCTGGTAAAGATCCTTTTTATTTAAACAGGCCTTCAGCTTTTGACTGGTTGGAGCAGAAGGATTTTTTGTTAACAGTATGTAAGAACTGTTTTTACTATTTTTGAATGCATTTTTAACTGTTTTAAATTAATGTTGTAATTGGATTGAAGCTTTTTTTTAAAAAAAAAAGTGCTATATTTTAGCTTTATTTTATTTTCATTGATATTGGCTGCCATATTGGGAGAAAGGTAGGACATAAATAGTGAATAAATAAGTTTTCACCCAGTGCCACTTTCTCCTTCACCCTTACCTACTTCAAATCTATGACCCTGTCCATTTCCACACGACACTGTTATAGAGCTATTATTCTTCTTTTAACCATCTATGGAATTGTAGGGTTTGCAGTTTAGGGAGAGACATTTAGAATTCTCAGCCAGAGAGCTCTTTGGCCTCAGTAAACTACAAGCCTCAGAATTCCATAGGATGTTGAAAGTGGAATAACAGCACTATAACAGTCTAGTGCAGAAATGGTCCCTGTCACTCATAATTTCCTCATAATCTATAGCTCACTGTATATATTTTTTCCTGCCTTCTTTTTCTGGCTTAGGTTTCAGCTTAGGTTTCTGTTAACCTTGCTTCCTGCCAACAGGATGGAACCTCTAGTCTTAAGGCCCCATGTGAGTCTGTTCAAGAGCTCTCTTTCCAATAGTGCTCCTTTTCCTTCCTGTCTTCCCTATCATTCTCTTACTCAGACCTCTGTCTTCTTTCAGGTACTCTGATCACAATGTCCACTGCCTACTTTGAATTCCTTTGTTTTGCTGCTGTTCTGTCCCTATACTTCCTGCCCTATAGCTTAAGTTACAAAATGTCTTGCTCTTCTTCTTTCTTTTTGTTTCAGCTCTCATCTTGTCCCATACAGTTTCTCTTACCTCAGTGCTCCCAAATCTCAGTCCAGAAGTACATGATCTACTTTACCAACACTAATAAAGTCTGTTTCTGCCCAGTGCCTCAATAGGAGACAATTATGAGACTCCATGTATATCAACATGAGTTCCATAATGGAAGAAATGTGACAAATAGACATATTAGGTAAAGAAAAAAAAATAAGGCCCCAGAAATGTTATTGGGACCATCAATACTTCCTGCAGTGTTGGTTCTGCAAGCATTCTCTTCAAAGTCCCTTAAAACCAAAGCCTTCAGCGGAGAAAGACTCACCTGGAAATGATTACTAAGCTGTGATATGCCGGCTCCTGCCCCAGAATGGTAAATACTAAATAGTGTTACAGGTTTAACACAGTAGTGTTAATTACCCCAGAGTGATTTGGTTTGCTTATATCCCCTTTTGCCAGTTTTCAGTTGGCTGAATAAAGCACTGGAAGTAAGTAGGAGGCAGGCCCTTTCTGTACCTTACCTTTTTTCAGTGCTGGGGTGTAGGGATTGTGCAACCAGCCTCCAGCAAGAGCTCTCGCATCCCCACTGCTTCAGCTCCACACAAACTGCCTGCTCCCAAACAGGTAGTGCAAGAGCCCTGCCTCTTCCTTCTGCAGTGCAGCCTGGGACTTTCCCATGCTGTGCTGGGGCAGGAAGCACGACTGGCGCAGGTCTGGAGGCTCTGCACGCCAGATAAGTGCGCACGGGGCCCGGGAGCAATGCGCGATCACGCACCATTTTTGACTTCCAGCTGAAAATGAAAAAATGCACAATCGGCACCTGCAAGCCCCTGGAGCATCACACGATTGTGAGTGCATCGTGCAGATCGCTCCTCACAATCGCACGACACTCCAGGCGCCCTTTCGCATGGAAAATGCCGTGCAGAAAGGGCTGCAGTCTTGAGTGAGCAAGGAGTCAAAAAGCCAATGCCCATATGGAAGAACAACCAAGAAGAAGCAGGGCACAACCCAATGAAGCAGGACTTGGAAGCTGTACCACAGTACAAGCCAAATGTCAAGAGTGATTAGAAGCAGAGGCAGAATGTCAATCTTTTGCTTTAGTTCATTGTCACAAGATTCTTCTCCACTGGGTGGGATTCTGAGTAATTTTGTTTTCATTCGATTTGTTTTGTTTTCAGATTTTGATGATTTTTCTCACTTGGCACATTTTTGTGAAAAAATCATATGCAGAAAAACCCATTTTCAAGCAGAAAAGAGTGCATTTTACACACTCTCATTAAAACCAGTAGTTAAACCTTAGGAGATACATTTCAGTCTTATAGAGTAGAAGAAAATAGCTGTACAAAAGGAGTCAAATGATGCTGTCAAGGCAGTATGGTCATTTAGGTCCACAGGTCCAGACTGAGACCCCAAAGTGGCCAGATTTTGCCCCAGGGCCTGAGGTTCCCTATCATTAGCATACAGATCTCATTCTCATAAAAGAATAAACTCATGAAACAGTCAGCAATATTTCCATTTTTCAGAAGGGCAATTTGAGATTTTAAAAAGTGCCTAGTTCTGATTGATCAAGGAGATATGTTCCTCCCAAGTCCAATATTCTGTTAATGGTGGAGCACTTTTCCTCACTTATAGTCCACTAATCAAAGAAGGCAACCAAAAGGACGTGCCAACTATCTGCTCCACTGAGATCTTCATATTTCAGCTTAAGAGCACATATTGCTTCACAGACTGTGCTCCAGCAAGAAACTCATTGTGGATTCCGAAACCAGATCCAGGGCTTTCACAAATCAGTGAACCCATTTTCTTCTCTTGTTTGCAGGCTTAGCAGATCACTGGTCTTTGCTGAGATTCAACATTTTGTCAAGGTTTGTTTTCCCACTACGAGTTCCAAATCATTTGCATTATTTTCTGTCAGGCTTCCTTATAAAACTAAGCAGAAGTTTGGATTATCAATCAGCAATGCAGGGAAGTGATAAAGAAATAAATTACATGCACCTTAAAATGGAGCACAACAACCACATCATATGCCCTGGGGGGAAATAGCAACTATAAGTAAAACAGAAAGAGATACAAAGGCTGTTTTTGCACAATGATGTCCTTATGCATCATCCTGTGGCAGTCCCGGCAGAGAAGGGAATGCTACAAGAATGCTCCACTTCGCACCTTACTGGCTCCCTGCAGAAGGGAGTGCGATGGCCCCCCTTTTCCTTCCACAGTACAGCTAGCCATTTTTCCATGTTGCGCTGTGGAAGGAAGCCATCGTGCTTCCCTGCCCTTCCACATGTCACTAAGTAACGAAGCACCGCACAATCATAGGCACAAAATGGATTTTCTCCATTTCGTGAATACTGCACAAGCAGGACATTTGGGGATAGGATGGCAGCGGACCAGTGATGATGTCATGCAGAAGCATGACCAGATGACCACTGCCATTCTGTCCCCAAAGTGGCACAGCCCCATCATGAAGAAATGGCCAAACATGAAAAATCGTGAGTACTTTTTGAGCACTTACCAATTGGCCTCACAGATCCAAATAAATTAAAATGTAGCAAAATGGTCACATTCTGGACTCCACAGGAAAAAAAATATATGTTTGGGCTCTTCCAGATTCATCTAAAGAAATGTGAGTTCCTACTCCTTAGGATTGCTGGCTGTTGTTATCTGCATGTCCACTTGGCTTGTTCTTTTGAAGCATTGTCCTCAATGATCACCTGGAGCTAAGGTACTTCCAAAGTTTATTTTTAACTAGGACGGGTTTGTTGAGGTGGACCTATGCTGTGAAGGGGAAACTTTCACCTTTGTGAATTTTATATGTGTGTGTGTGTGTGTGTGTGTGTGTGTGTGTGTGTGTGTTTAGAGAGAGAGATCAAGAGAGAGTTTCATAGAGTTATAATAAAATGTGCCATTTCACTGATACCAAGGAAGAGTAGGAAGAAGAGGAAGAAGAAAAGGAGGGAAAATATAGTTCTGCTGTGGCTTGAAACTGAATAGAAACCCACTGAAGCTGAGAGTAAAAACACAGATTCATAGAATTATACAGCTGGAAGAGATCAAAAGAGTCCAACCCCCTGCAATGCAGGAATATACAGTCAGAGCATTCCCAACAGATGGTCAGCCTCTGCTTAAAAATTTCCAGAAAAAGAGACTCGACTACACTCGAAGGCAGCATATTGCACTGACATACTGTTCTTACCATCAGGAAATTTTTCCTAGAGTTTAGGCAGAGTCTCTTTTCCTGTAGCTTGTGGTCTACTTGTGGTCTACTAAGACTCCTAGAGATCCTTCACATGTACTATGGTCAAGACAGGTGTAACCCATTTTTTATCTGTGCCTTTCATTTTTTCTGCCCAAATGTAGGACCTTACATTTCTCTCTGTTGAAATTCATTTTGTTAGTTTTAACCCAGCTCTCTAATCTGTTAAGGTCATTTTGAATTCTAATCCTGCCCTCTGGGATATTTGTACCCCTCCTAAACTGGTGTCATCTGCAGATTTGATGAGCATGCTCTCTACTCCAAGTCAAAATAAAAAGGTTGAAAGCACTGGGCTTAGGTCAGAACCCTGTGGCACTCCACCAGCAACTTCTCTCCAGGATGAAGTCAAACCCTTTGGATTTGGTCAGTCAACCAATTACAAATCTACATAACAGTAGCACCAGTGTGTAGCCCAGATTTTACTAACTTGTTTGCAAGAATATTGTGGGGGACCTTTCAAAGGCCTTACTGAAGTCAAACATGGTATAACCACAATAATTGCTTCATCTACCAAGCTTGTAACACTGTTGAAAAAAGAGATAAGATTAGTCTGGGAACACTTCTTTCTTGAAAACCCATGTTGACTTTTAGTGATCAAGGCATTTCTTTCTAAGTGCTTACAGACTTTCTGCTTAACAATCTGCTCTAGAATCTTTCCAGTTAGTCATGTCAAGCAGACTGAGGCCCTTTCCACACGGAGGACGGGGAAACGGGGCAGCGCATGCAGGGACGGATCTTACCTGAAAACGGGTTGCTCCGTCCCTGCAGGGAGCGTGCGTTCGCCGCTCCACACGCTGGTGAATTTCGGCGGCGTTCGGCAGCGCTCAAAATGGTGGCCGGCGACTTCCGGCGGCGCTCCGCCAATCAGGGCAGCGCGCCAGCCGGAAGCCTGCCCCTGGGCAGCTCTGCAGGGACGCACTAGCGCGTCCCTGCAGTTTCAAACGGGGCGCTGCAACGGGTTAGCGCACTCACGTTTTTTAAAAACCACATGAAATGTGGTTTTTAAAAACGCGCTGCGCCACCCCTTGCGGCCACGCTAGGGTGGTTTGAGGTGTGGAACCTCCACTTTTCAAACCACCCTAGCGCACCCCAAGGTGTGGACGACCTCCGGATGAGGTCGCCCTAAGCCGTTTTTTTTTACCCCGTGTGGAAAGGGCCTGAGTGATAATTCTTTGGATCCTCTTTCTTCTTCTTTCTTTTGAAGATGGGAACAACATTTGCCCTCCCTAAACTGCAAACCCCAAGATTCTATAGGATGTTGAAAGTGGAATAACAGCATTATAACCGTCTAGTGCAGAAATGGCCCCAGTCTTATTTTTTTCCATTTTCTGATGGGGATAGGCCTGTCCTTTTCTGTCACCCCCACGTGCCATACTGCTGGTCGCATTACCACCTACTAATTCTTAAAGGGGAATTCTTGGGGAGAAGGGAGAACCACAGAAAGGGTTTCCAAACAATGGGTTGCCTCATAATATACCAAATATCCAAGGTAAACAAATTCACCTAACTCTCAGTTAAAAGCATGGTTGAAAAATAAAACAATGTTTATGCATAAAGCTACAAAATTAAGTTCATACTCTGTTGCCATAGACAGACAGGACCCATATACTCCTTTCCAGAACTGACAGTCTTATACTTTCATCAGCTTGTGAGAGACATTTAAAAGTATGACTTCTTACATCTATAATTTAGAGATATTGGTAGGAGTGATTAATGTTCCAAAAGAAAAGTAAGGCATGATCAATCATTTCAAACCTGAATTACAAATATAATTCTAATCTGATCTAGCTACTTTTCCTAACCCCAGAAATAATTTAAGGAGGTTCTGCATCTCCCTTCCTAACCAGTCTCTTTCCTGCTGTAGAAAGAGTGGAACAGGACTAAGTTCATATTTTATATTTTGAATATAACTTTCACATAAAATCCTACAGAGTAGTGTTAAGCAATGAGCTTGTCATAGAAACAATGGATCTCAGCTTTACTAGCTTTCTTGACCACTCTTTGTATAATATACTGTTTATTGGGATTCCTTCCTTTTTGTCACTGAATAAAATTGGATTTTTTTCATATATAATGTAGCTTTGCTTCAGTTTTGTTTCCTAAGAGAGAGCAGGAGGGTGGAACCACGTGTGGGAGTCTAGCCCTCCTCACCTTCACACATAAACTTCAATTAATATTATAAAACATGTAGAAGAAAGAAATCAAACCTAGAATATTACTGCAGCAGCAGTAAGGCCAAGGGTCATGGACTTAGATAGTAGAGGTGGACTTATAGGTCTATTGAGAAGGTTCTTTGATACTTGTGTATAGCCATAAGATGAAAGTGCTCCTGGATATGAAATTGTTTGATCAACTCTTAGAAAAATGTATCTGTTCTATGTTGCCCTTCAAAAAAAATTTTTTAATAGAATTGTAATTATTCGTTCCACCAAAGTGGAAAACATCTTGTGCAGACTGTATAATGGATGTCCTTGGGGAAGGTGAAATATAATGGGAAGCAATGAATTCAAGGAAATAACTTTAACAATATAAGATTGAAAGACGCACATTGAGCACCTATGTGGTTCCCTTCTCCATGCAATGGCAAATAAATTCACTTTGTGAAAAAAAGCCAAATATGCCTTGGAGAAATACATCCATACCTTAAGTGGAAGGAAATAATTTTTTTCTAAAATTTAATATTCATCCATTCCTCAACTCCTATGGCAAGAAAAGATTATGCCTCTAACTATGTTACATCAGAGTCTCCAGCAGGTAACAGATGTCGTTCTACTTTGGTCATGCCTTATTATTGTAAAAACAAAAGCATTTTCATTTTATTAAATTCCAAAATTAAGCCTGAATTTAAGGGATATTTTCCTGCCAGCATCATTTGGGAACAGTATAATGTTAAGAAATTTACATTAAAATCAGCTTCCAAAAATGAACAGAAGTCTATTAAACACAGTATGTCTGTACATTTTCTTCATAAATCCATAAAATCTTGTTTGTGGCCATGATTATTGCATTATTTAATCTGCCATTAAAGAGCTTCCTCTAACTGTCTCAGAAAGCTGCAGTGGGTTCTTCAGTGCTCAGACAGTGTGTAACAAAGCTGATTGCTTTTGTTTCTAACTTAATACCAAGGGGCTGAATATGCTCAGCATATTATTTCTTCTTTCATTTCATTGAACTGACAATGTGGAGAGCCTGTATACTTGATGGACGGTTAGAATCATGCCAACTGAACTATAGTACCTTCCTGATCATGGTTTACTGTGGAAGATATAGTATGTAGAACATCAAGACCCTGCATTATTGCTTACAGATCGTTGTTATTGCAAGAAACTAACCAGGAATATTCTCATTCATCCTTCTCCCCCATCACACACATTTTTGTGAAGGAAGAGAAAACAGAGGATGGTTTAAAAAAAACCTACCACATATCTCTAGCATAAGTTGCTAGAGACAATGGCCCACCGCCTCCTAGCTGAAGTAGCAACCTGGTCTATATGTACAATGGAAGATAGAGTTCTGAGATGCCAAAACACTGCCATTTTTTTTTTTTTATTAAATTCAGCTGCTATTTAAATACCTCCTTGGAACTTTTTTTTTTAAACTAAGTCATGATGAAACCATAAAGACCAGCTAGGTCTCTTGTGTGTTTTGTTTCCTCCTTCCAGAGTATGTCCTACATAGAGAAGCATTAAAAATATGTATCTCTGTCCTTGTTCCCCCCATTCCATTCAACTACTTTTGGATTCTATCATTTAATTGCTACCTAATTCAGCTGTTTGTGTAGAACTAGACTTTATTTTTCTAGAAGGAGATGGTTGTGATCTTAAACTATATGCATTCTTTTACATTAACCATAGGCCATAACATTTTCCAGATTATATCGCAGCAAAACTGCAAGATAGAAATGACACAACAAAATTCATAATGCATGATATTAAATATTGTTACTTTGATTCAGCTCTGTTCATGTGTCAATAAGGCACAGCTTGAAAGTAATGTGCTAGAAGAAACAACATTGCCCCCAGTATGTTGGCAAAATTCAAAGTGCTGGTTATGCTGGTTATAACCTCAGAAGCCAGGTACAAATTTAATCCAGACTATAGGACCATATTCTCCCAAATGACCTTATCTGGGCTTTGAAGGTCTTCGGGGAGGCCTTTCTAAGGCCATTTCCACACTACAGTGTTATAGTGCTATTATTCCACTTTCGACATCCTATGGAATTCTGGGGTTTGTAGTTTACTGAGACCAAGGAGCTCTCTGGCTGAGAATGCTAAATGCTCTTCTCTAAACTGCAAACCCCAGATTCCATGGGAGGTTGAAAGTGGAATAATAGCACTATAACAGTGTAGTGTGGAAATGCCCCAAGTCTAGCCACCTCCAAAGACATATTTAGCAGGGCTGCAAAATAGGCCCTTTCTCAGTGGCCAGTTCCAGGCTATGGAACTCCATCCCAAGAGAAACTTGGCTGGTTCTTCCCTATTGTCCATCTGCAGATACTCAATTAATATTTTGCTTAGGTTTCCTTTTGAAAATTACACTGGATTGTTATAAAGTGGCTTTCAATGGGGGGGTCCCTTTTGAAAATCATTGTTTTTAATTTGCTTTGAAAGTTGTTCTATTTAAACTAGTCTTTTTAAAACTTGTATTTGTTTCATTTGTTTTATTATGAGCCACCATAAGTACCACTTTTGAGAAAAAGGCAGGTGATGCAGCAGGGAGTGATAATCAGTCAATCAAATAAATAAAACTGCTTCTTTCTATCCCGCAGGCTATGGTATTGTTTACATCATCAGTTATCACACGGTTGAACAGGCTCAGAGAAACAGCCCTGCATTAATTAGTTTCAACCTTGTAAAATTTTACAATTCAGTACTAAATTTTACCCTTTGTCAAAATAGTAGTTTGGCTGAATAGATGAAAATAAAAACATAGGAGGTGATTGGTACATTCTTTGGTTTAATTGTACATTTGTTCCAGAATTCTTTACTCATTTGTATTTCAGCCTGGGTTCCTCGCAACCTACAATATCTGAGGTGTTTATGCAAACTATTTCTTTAAAAAGAGTGGAAAATGAAAAAATCAAGAAAGAAAGGCCTTCCAACAAATTAATGCCTCTTTGTTCATTTCCATTGAAACAGAAATCCTTTTTTTCTTCTTCTTTTTAGAATCATCCTCCCTGTGACTTTTCCACTTAAAAGCAGTGATAAAGGGATACATTTTTCACCTAAAAATTAAAGCCTGGAAGGGGAAATATCAAAAGAATTGACCCTGGAAGGAACTAGCATCCTGTGTTCATGGAAGGAGAAGGGGAAGGGCAAGCTTTGACAAAGTATTTCTAAAACCTCTCAACCTTTCTGATGAGATTTCTCTGGAGGCTTAGCGTCCAAAGGAAGCTAGCTTTTGCCCATTTTCATAGACAACATGCATAGTGGGTGACTCAAAGTAAATAAAACCTCTTTGAAATTATTAAGAAGGTATTGTGTGAAAAACTAAGAGAACAATAACTGTCCTTGGTATAAGTGAATGCTCAGAAAGGTAAATCTGACACTTTAAAAAGCTCTTCCCTGATTTTGCATTCCTAAAGATTTTTAAAAGGTGCATTTACTTCACTATAGAGGGAATTAAGTTATAGCTTGATTAAGGAAGCAATTCACACATGCAAGTCAGATGTATTTCTCCCCTGTATATGTGGCTCTCCTTCAGTTGTCCTTTGGAACACAATACCATGAAGTAACATGGTAAAAACCACTCACAAACGATAAGGATACACACATCTGCAGGGGTTTTCCAGTTCATTCATGGTATGGCTGTGCTCAGCATTCCTGATTTGGCTCAGTCCCCAATTTGGCAGCTCAGTTCTGGGTTCAGTTTGGTTCATACTGATCTGAATGGATCCAGATCCAACCCAATCTAGTTCTCAATTTCTGACACCTAGACCACCAGTCTTCCTACATTTATTTTCACTAGGAAACCAAAATGGTTATCACTTGTTTTTGCATATACCTGTATATCTGAAGACATGACACACTCTAAAGAGTGGTATTAACTCTATGAGATTTAGGTACCTTCGTGGTTTCTGTTCAAGGCAATTATAAGGTCTAGTTTTTTGTATTGTTTTGGTTTTTTTATTTATTCAGTGCTGATAGTTCATACTGCATTTAACATGGCACTGTCTTCCTAGATTTGCAGAATATTCCTAGAGCATGTAGAGGATCCCCACCATATACACTTAAACAGCTGAATCAAAAAAAGGCAGTGTAATGGGCAGTGAGGCACCACTGGGAAGAGGCATGCAGGCAAAAAAGCAAGCAGAGAAGCAGAACATTGGTCTTCAGATGCTTCTCACTTCTTGGATCAGGATAGTAACAATACTGGCCCTTTTCGCACAGCGTTTGCCATGTGAAATGGCCCCTCGAGCATTGCGCAAATGTGAGGAGCGGTCCACACAATGCACTCACAATTGTGCAACGCTCCAGGGTCTGGCAGGCGCTGCTTGCACACTTTTTCATTTTCAGCTTTGAGCGAAAAATGGTGCACGATCACGCATCATTCTGGGGCCCCGCACGCACTTGGCGTGTGTGCGGAGCTCCAGAGCTGTGGTGCTTGCGCTTCCTGCCCCAGCGCAGCCTGGGAAAATCCCAAGCTGCACTGCGGAAGGAAGAGGTGGGGCTCTCGTGTGAGCGGGCGGCAGCTGCGGAGCTGAAGGAACCGGGATGCGAGAGCCTCTTGCTGGAGGCTGCTCGCGCGATCCCTGCACCCCAGCTCCGTGAAAAGGTGCTTTGCAGAAAGGGCCTCTGTTATCAGTCACCTAAGTCTTTGGAAGTTTAACTAACAATCACATGATAATAATCATAATGATAATGACAGCTTACTGCTTAAGGAGATGAATTTTTTTTTCTTTTTTCTTTTTTTGCTTTATTCTGTAGCAGCCCAACTGAAGAAATTCAATGATTCAGCAGTAGGGGATGAGGAGGAGTGACTTTATTACCAGTTCAACTATGAAGATTTCCTGGCAATACCCCAATCTCCCTTAAGATATTTGGTGAACTTGGCAGGCACTGGTGGAAAATTATTCCCCTTGCTTATCTCTTCCATAGTTGCCTGCCTAACCCTCTTGATTAGGTTAAAGTGACTGAAAGCTGCTGCAGCTGAAATTCTGCACTCTTGGTTTCTGCCCTGTGGATCTCACCCCTACTGCCTGGATATTGAGACTGCCTCTGTTCACAGCAAGACTATTTGAGGCTGCCTGCTAAAGGGATAGAGCAGGATCCTGATGCCCTGGAAATATACCCTTTATCATTTGTTGCCTACAATGAAGGAAGATAGCACTCTTTGGATCCACTCCCATCTCAAGGTGATCCCAGCCAATGTTCTCTCTATATCTCAGATTGCCTTCCTTCTACATCATGCTTCTGTCATACCGCTGCTGCAGTTTCTGTCTCCCCACCACTACCACCTTTGATCTTTAAGCTCAAATGGACATAAATCTGTGTTCAAGAACCAAATTAAGCCACTCTGACCTGATCTGATCTGATCTGGGACTGATACAAGTCAGTCTGAATTGGCCCAATTTGTTTTCACATTTGACTGAACAAGCTGTACTCCCCTGATTCACAAAGGTAGTAGCAAAGTGTGTTGTCTTCTACTGCTTCACACATAGCACTTCATGTGTATCAGGTCTGAGCAACTACACCAACTCTATAAGATTTCCACGTTCCTTGCAGGACCTGGGACAGCATGACTTCCTTGCACATTCCTCTGTAACCTTGGTTTTATTTCATTTTAGAAGGAAGAAAGGGAGGGAGGGAGGGAGGGAGGGAGGGGAGCAATTTTTCTGGACTCGCCACACACACACACACAATCTCTCTACAGGCCATGGATGAAAATTATGCTGTGTTTTGGGACCCTCTCTGGCTTTCTCTAGATCCAGGAGAGACCTTTTTCAATCTGGAAATGATCAAAAAGTCATGTCCAGTTTAGGAAAAATGCCCCCCTTAGCCTAAACAAAGCTGGAAGAAAGTGATAAAAGAGTGGTTGTTTTATACCTTCACATCATTTCTCATTTACGGTGACCCTAAGGTGAACCTGTCATGGAGCTTTCTGGGGCTGAGAGTGTGTGACATGTTCAAGGTCACCCAGTGGGTTTCCATGGCCAAGCTAGGAATCAAACCCTGGTGTCCAGGATCATTGTCCCATGCTCGAACCACTACACCATGCTGGCTCTCCACCAGAGTGTACAAGAAGCTTTTTCAGCCAAAAAGAGGGAACAGTGGAGCTCTTGTGAAGGATGGGTGCCTATTCTAGATGTATATATTCCACACCTAGAGATAGTTGGGATAAGACTGTATGGAAGAAAACCATGATCTTGCACATCTAAGTTGACACTTTCATCACTAATAAAGAATCCATTTGAGTTTTCCCATAAGTTAGTGAATGCATCTATTTGCATTTAACTAAGATCTTTTGGAAGGGGGCTTCCTTCGTGGTCCACTGGTGAGGACATTATACTGTGGGTACACATAGGTGAGGGCCTTCTCTGTTAAGGTACTCTGGTTATGAAATACTTTCCCTTGGAGGCCCAATTGACATCAGTATTAATGTCATTCTAATGCAAAGTCAAAACATTTTTTAATTAAAGTTTTCCTGGCATTATTGCATTTCTACATGTGCTATGGTTTTCATTATTTTAAATTGTTTTAACTGGTTTTAAATTGTCTTAAGTAGCAAATGATTTAATAATTTTTTTTATCTTTTAAAGTTATTTATATTGTTTTAAATCATTCTAAATTGATTTTATTGTGTACCACCCTGAGATCTTCAGGAATAGGATATAAATAATTTAATAAATAAAATCTAAAAATAAATATATTGGAATTTAGGTTTTAGAAAACTGTTCCCAATATTATACAGGTGTTACTCAGATATCTTTTCAAGTAAGTTTTTCTCTCTCTCATCATAATCTTTAGTGGAAGGATCATGCAGAGAAAAGCATAAAGAAACAAGATAAGGGAAGAAATTAATGCAAGATAAGACTATCTGCAGCTACTAGTCATGATAACAGAGTATCTCTTATAATTTGGCTTCTATTGACTTATTAAAATCTAGTATACCACCTAAGTTTAGTCTCCAGCTTTCCTGATATGGAAACTGTCACACTGCTCCCCCCGCCTGTACCATTAGACAACTCAGAAGTTTGTGAATATCAAAAAAAAGGCCATGAACAAATCTCAGGGTATCTGTGAACTCTCCGGTCAGTGGAAACAGAAAGAAGCTGAAAACTGATACTTTGTAATACCTGCTTTCCTTACCAAACAATATCCATCCTGCTGCTGGAGAGACACAACAGCCAATGCAATTGTGGGTCAGAATTTTAGACTTTTTGTTTCTTCCCCTATCTCCCAGTTTTTGTGCCACCATGCCTAATGAAGAGTTCTGGCATACCTAAAAGCTTTTTTTAAAAAGGGAATATTACTTTCAGTGTCAGAAGGTGTGAGCCACCATGGTAGAAAGAGTTGCATTGTGTACTAGTCTGAGTATAGGAGACAAGAATGAAAATCCTGCTCAGCCATGCAAATCCACTGGGTGACTTTGAGAAAGTCACATTATCAACCAAAGGAGAAGGCAATGACAACCTTCCTCTGAATAAATCTTGTCAAGAAAACCATAAGTGAGGTTCACCATGAGTTGGAGTCAACTTGAAGGCATGTGACAACAATCAGAAGCAGCACTTAAGACTAAGTGCTGAGAAACATGAAAAGGAATGTGCTATTATGCTCACAACTTGTAAAAATAAAATACTGGACTGGAGCAGCCTTCACCTTATCCAGCAAAGCTCTCTGTATATGTTTATCGCCTGCTTGTGCATATGTATATGCACCTACCAAAGGCTGAAGGAGATCATTTCAGTAGTTGGAAAGGCACTCGTGCTTCAGCAACTCCCAGGTATTGCCTTAACCTGCCTGTTGGTTCCACTTATCTAAAAAATTAAATAGGGATCATAGAGTCAATGGGAATGATCCACATGCAGAAATGTTCAGAACTCTGAATGTTTCATTTTGAAAGTCATTAGCTACAGTTATATCTCCAAAGCCAGAACTGGAATTTCTACAACTAATTAGTTGATATTGTTTCAGTGTGCTTTTTCAGACCTATGGCTTTTTTCTCTTTTTGCTGGTTTTGTTTCTGCTTGTTTGTTGTCTATGCTCTTGTACTTATCATTTTATTGAGTGTTCTTTTCATTGCATAAAGTATTTCAAGGACTCTTTGAGATTACTGCCAGAGTATACATTTAAAAATCAATTTAAAAAAGCCTAGATTGGACTCTGAGTCATATCCTCCACTGCTTAAATCTGGTGGGAAAGCCAAGGAAGAAACAGTTATTTTTCCTCTTGGTAGTGCTCTGAAGATTTGGTGGTCCAGTTGTGCTATCCAAAAACAATAGATGAGCTTACTAGAAAAAACTATAGGCGTGTTCTTAGCTTCTGTCAAAGATCCATGAATATTCAACAAAGAAAGTTTACCATGGTAAGCTTAAGCTAGAAGTGATAATTCTGTGATTTGCAAACATCTGGTTTATTGAAGAGCATGAAATATTAATTTAACTGTTCTCTAGGAGAGAGATGGAGGTGAATTTTTATATATTTGTTTCCTTGCTAACCAATCACAGTGTGATATTTGACAGCTGAAAAACACTCTGTTACTTTATACCCAATGCTATACTTGAGAATCTTTTCCAAGGCTGGCTTGGGGAGCTAGAAGAAATGCAAGAATACAGCTGTGGGGCTGTATAATGGTATCTTACAGACATGAGAAAATACACTGAAAGCAAAACAGTTAGGCAATAAGACTACTCAGAGGCCCTTTCCGCACCTTACCTTTGTCCAGCGCCAGGGCGCAGGGGTCACGTGAGCAGCCTCTTGTAAGAGGCTCTCGCATCCCCACTGCTTTGGCTCCACAGGAGTTGCCTGCCAGCTGGCAGGCAGCATGAGGGCTCCATCTCTGCCGCAGCGCAGCGCAGCCAGGTATTTTCCCAGGCTGCACTGGGGGAGGAAGCGTGAGGGCCACGGCTCCAGAGCTCTGCACACAAGGTAAGTGCACGTGGGGCCCTGGAGCAATGCGCAATTGCGCAGCATTTTTGGCTATAAGCCGAAAATGAAATAGTGTGTGATCGGTGCCTGCCAGCCCCAGCAGCATTGCACGATTGCGAGGACATCGTCTGAAATGCTCCTCACAATCATGTGATGCTCCGGAGGCCTTTTCACATGGCAAGGGCCAGAGTCCATTCTGCTGTAAATCACTCTGAACTAGGTTGACTAGGAACACTAGGCTAGTCCCCATCCTGCTTTCCTTCTATAAATGAATGATCTTTTTTTTTATTTGAATTGACTGTACAGCAAGGCCTTGCACAGCTTTTTCAAACTTTTTATCATTAAGCTTTTAAAATGATTTTTTTCCAGTTCATGATGTGCACTGTCTTGGGACCCATGTCAGAAGTAAGATGGATTAAAAGGAAGGAAGTAGATAGATAGATAGATAGATAGATAGATAGATAGATAGATAGATAGATAGATAGATAGATAGACCAGAGTGTAAGAACAGATGAAGAGTGCTGCTGAATCACATCCAGAGCTTCTCTTGTCCAGCACCCTGTTTCCCACACTGGTCAGCTAGTTGCCTCTGGAAAGTCCACAAGCAGGGCCTGAAAACAATAATGCTGTTCTCCTTTTGTGTCTCAACAAGTGCTGCCCAGAGGCTCTGACTTGAAACTTATTGGTAAGGTGTCATATGCACATGCATGTAAAGGGACCTTATAGCACCTTCAAGACTGAGAGAAAGACATTGAGAGCATAAGCACTCATAGACTTAAGTTTTGAAAGCTTATGCTACCAACTTCTCTCTCTCAGTCAGTCTCAAAGATGCAACAAAATCCCTTTGCATACTGATCCAGCCTAGCACAGTTAAGCCTTTGAATATGCACATGTAACTTAGGCTACACACACACACACACACACCTTTCTTTCACCTGAAGGCTGTGAAAGGAGCTGTTTATTATGCCCTTGTGTAATGTCCAAAACGTCCATCCTCTCCCCTTCACAGCAGCTTTCACCCATGCCCCTTCCCGGGGTGCTGCCATGGCCATTATTGATCAAAGGAAAGGAAGCCCCTGCCTCAACTGTAGTTCTGAAGCCTAGGCATCTCTTCTGGAACTCCAGGGAGTCACTGAGATTCCAAGAGACTGACCTCTGCTCTTCCCAGCTGCAGAATAACAGCAAGGTGCTGCCTAGATGCCTTCTCTGTTCCTTACCCTATGCTCCCAGGGTTTGAAAGCTTTTGTCCAATGGTAGGAACAGCACAAATCTACATGTATGGAGTGTTAACTCTTCACACATCCTGAAGCAAGATTTTGGCAATAATATTTCTGATTTTGTACTAGATGCCTTGCTCTCCTGGCTAGTAATTGCTGTAATTGCTGCCTTCATTGTTTTGGCAAATATCAAGAGCTGTAGGACAGTGAAACACAGTACTTCAGGAAGTGATGGACTGCAAAACTTAAAATTTTCAAGGATATTTAGCTGTACATTCTTACATTGTGAAGGGATTAAACTACATACAACTTAACTCTCTACATTCTCCACATGCCATATATCATTTAATAAATGTTGGTCATGTGCCTCCTTACTTTTCCTTTGAGCCAAAAGGCCCCAAACTTGTAAGTTTTCATTACAGAGGAATTGCTTGATCTTTTGAGCTCTTCAATCTGCGGTCTGAGATGCAAGGACCAGAAATGTACAAAGTATTTCAGAAGTTGATGTCATGTAGATTTGTATGTATGCATTACCATATTGTTAGCTTCATTTTAGTCCCTTTGTAATGAGCACTAGCATGAAATTCATTTTTGCATGGCTGCTGTGAATTTGAATCAGAAGCCATTTCTAACTCTTAGACAATAAGGCATAAAATAACCAGAAGATAAACAATAACCAGGAATGAATCAATATTACTTAGTGATGTACCAGGTATGGGCTCATGGGGTGTTGTGCAGATTCTGTCATTTTAACAAAATATACACTGTAGAATTTCCTGCTGTGAATAGAAGAAACAGATTAGCTGTATTAGTTCTAACACATAAAACAGAACTAAAATCTGATCTCACTGAAAACAGAAAACATAAGAATCTTTCCCGATGCTGTTATGGAATAAACAGAATGGCAATTTTATGAATGGAATTAATATTTTATCCTTGCACAAAATGTGGGACAGAGATATCCACTTGTTCACCTGTTTGTAAGATTGTTATTAGAACAATTAGTGGAAGCTTTAATTGAGATGAACATCTCAACAACAATTAATTTCTGGAAATAATTCTCACATTCTCTGAATATAAATTTGGCATTTCAAAATTAACATTCATTTTAATTCCAATTTCGTGACACCATTTTTGTATTAAAAAAGAAAAGTCTCTTTCTTGCAAATCAGACCAGAGACCCATCCAGATGGGATGGGATGTTGAAAAGTCTGTGTCTCTTCAGCCATGACCACCATTTGAAACGACCCTCACTTCAAAATAGGATTACCATGTGGTAAGTGAGACAGGGCTGATGTATTATAAAACTTAACCCAACACCCATCTGACCATATGAAAGCAGTTGGATAATTCTTTGGTTTGTGACTTCTATACTCCTCGTCTAACTGTCTATCTGTCTACCTACCTACCTACATTTCTGTCTGTCTGTCTGTCTATCAATCATATGTCCGTCTTTTTGTCTGTCTGTCGATCTGTCTAATCATCTACTTATCAATCCACTCACAAATATGTACACATGCAGTTCTTGCTTTCTTTTCTATGTCTGCCCATACCCACATACTTTCCAACTTTGAAAATCTATTCCACATTATAATTTGTTTTTCTTATTAAGTATACAAGACTACTGTCTGCAGCTTCAAATAAAACTGCTGCATGTTAGCAACTAAACTGGAAAAATGAAATAACACAGTGCAATCCCATAATAAAAGATCATTTTTGTGGGGTCAACTGATAAGCTGTTTGAGGTCTGCCTGGCTTCTGTCTCCTGTCGGAGAATTCAAGTTATTGTTCTGTGAAAACTTGAAAGAAGCACAAGTTTTCTTGCTGCAAGCTACGACAAGCGGGTTTCACTCAGCTGCTGAATAATTCAGCATACAAGCCTTTAATTAATTTTGTGGGGAAAAGGAAACAAAGTCTGCGGTAACTATAGGCCATTTCAAAGTATGGATTGCCAGCAAAAATGCGCAAAGTGCTGTCGTGAGAGGATTAATTACTTAGATTAAATATTTTATAAGTTAAATAATGTGTGTTTTCTGAGACAAAATGGAGTGTCATTTTTTCTGTTTCATTTTCTCTCCAACCCAGCCCCAAGATAAGGAAAAGTAGCTCTATTCACTTCCAATAAAGAAAGGCAAGTGCATATAACAGGCAAGGACGGATTGGGGTGGTAATTTCTGTCTGGTGTTCAAATATATCTCCTGAGCAGCATTTCATCTTCTCCCTGTAAGTATTGGTTCAAGCTTCTAAAGTCTCCATGTCAACCATATGGCTCTTCAGAGAACAAAAGGTAATGGGGCTCAGACTATTACTATTCAGTCTATTGCTCTGTGGCAAAATAAAGAACAGTGGCTTTCAAACATTTTAGGCCATGTCTTCCGCTGCAACCAATCTCATTTAATTTCTGTGCTCAGAAGGGATGTAAAGGACATTCACAAATTTTCTCATCCTCAATGAGAAAAGAAATCTCAAGATTCACTGAAACAAAGGTCAAGGGGCAGACGGAAGAGCTGGTACAAATTAATAAGGACCAGCAGTCAGAAAGGGTGGCCAGGGCCTATTTATGTTGAATACATCTTTGTTTTTCTTGATGGCATCAGTATTTATCATTATTTTTCATTTCCATTGGAAGACTGACAAATTTCAAAGAAAATAATAGTTTTTTTTATTAAATAATCAACAAGTTGTTCTATTGGTCTGAAAAGCATATCCATAAGAAACCAAGGATTCTAAACAGTGAGTTTTATTAATTCTATCTATTTGGTATTCTTGTATTTAACTGTGCTGTTTTTTGTTGCTTGTATTTTTAATGTTATTTCAGTTACTTAGGTATTTTCATTTTTTAATTTCATAAAATTAGGTCAGTATAAAGCAGTTCATTTAGAGATAATCAGTGTTGCAAAAATTATTTTTAGCAATACCAATAACAATTGTGTGATCGGGGCAACATTCACTCACAGAATGACATTGGCAACAATACTGGAAAGAGAATAGCCACAACTTTATTGGTCACAATACATATAGGATTGACACACACATGGGTATGAATCTGGGCAATGATCAACTCACCTGTTGATGGATGAGCTCGAGCCTCTGGCCCAGAGCTGCAACCACTGAATGACAGGAAGGTTCAACCTTATCATACCCCTCCTTCCGCCAAGGGGTGCCTGATGTGTGTGCTCAAAGCTGGGCATGCCCACCACCAACATGCACCCCCGAGTCCTGAGTGAGACCCCACTGTACAAATGCAAAGTGGTACCAACTGCCCCAGATCCAATACTCATAGAACCGCCCTACAAGTTGTGACCTGGATACAGCTGACACATAGTGAGATACCTCACGATACAATGCCTTCTCTGGAAAGAAGGTGTGAAGGTAGAACACTGCCAAAAGAAGACTAACATCTCAGGGATACCTGCCTTAAATACCCAGGAGTTGGACCTGAGCGAAGCCTACCTGCTTGACTCAGGCCCTAATCCAGCAGCCAGTGAATTCAAAACAGCTATTTGAACTTATTGTCTGCTACCTTTGGGGCCTTCTCAGGGCTGCACATAACCACAGGGCTCTGGAAATGGCCTCCCTCACTTCGCCAAGCAAGCTGGGAGGAAGCCAAGCAACCAGCGCCCACCTCGCAATGGCACTGTGCAGTGGGTTGTGCAGCATGCAAACAACAAAACAACAGTTGTGGTTTTAAAGGGGGCTCCAAAGTAAAAAATTG
The DNA here is from genome assembly GCA_948472985.1 of Iguana delicatissima. Taxonomy (NCBI): domain Eukaryota; kingdom Metazoa; phylum Chordata; class Lepidosauria; order Squamata; family Iguanidae; genus Iguana; species Iguana delicatissima. The sequence goes on along the minus strand of CAOKZL010001390.1, from coordinate 1,008,754 downwards.
TTATTGTAGTTACATTTTTTTAAAAAAATGAAAGTTTTTATTCTCAACAGTAAAGAAAAACTTTTTATTACTTCATTTTTTTGAAAAAGTCTTAATGCAACAGGTCTCTTGCTCATGGAAGAAAACATACTTTCCTCATGTACACTCTGGCCATTTCCGCACAGGGTATTTGAAACGGTGCAGTCCATCCTCCAGAAAGGACGTCTGCACCTGGGAGCGGACTGGGTCCGGACTACTTAATGTAGATCCGCACCTCAGCCCGCTCCGGAATGACCCCAAGTGGTTGTCCAACATGCTTTTGAAAGACCGGAAAAATCAGGTCTTTCAAAAGCATGGAGCGCGCCACTGCGAGCCTGCTCCCTTGTGCAGATTCGCAGGCTCACACCAATGCGAGCCTGCGATCTGCTGGGGGCGGGCTTTAGGCTGGTGAGCTTCAGCGGTTGGTTGAGACCCTTGACCAACCGGAAGTCGTCGTTTTCAACGCCGGAGCAGCGCGGAGTGACAAGCACGCACTGCTCCGGAGCAGCCTGGACCGGACCGTGGAGCCAGAAGATCCGATAAGTAGCGGTGCAGGGTGATTCCCTCACCCCGTGCAGAAATGGCCTCTGTTTCCATCTTAGTACTTACAACAAAGCATAACACAGAAGCACAGCATAAGCCATTAACTCAACTGTGGGATATTCCTCCTCCACCATTTACTGAGGCACTACCCCTAAATTTAAAAATAACTAAACATTATGGTTACACTCCAAAGGAATGAAGCTATCACTGTTTTATATTACAATCATAATGCATCATTATTAGGAAAGAGGATTAATGAGAAGTAAATAGCTGTTTGTAACTAGTTTCTTCCAAGCTCCAGCTGACAACTAAGGGTAATAGACTAGCAACTTGCCTGACAGCAACCTGTAAGCATTTGAATCCAGATGGTTGCATCATATATCACCAGCAAACTACAGGCTGAGAACTGACAAGGATTTGCATGCCTCAGCTCTAGGAGGACTCTATTGTCACAACAAGTTACACAGTTTCCTGTCATGGCATGCTAAGCTGTTCTCAGATTCTCAGCATATTCATGACAGCTTGTGTGTCAAAGACTCTTCCAAATCCCCTTCACAACTGGTAAGACAGTCCTTGGTTTCTCAATGTGTGATAAGGGGGAAAAAATAGATGCCATGTTCAGAGTTGCGGGGAATTTTTAGGAGGCTGAGATGTCAGGGAGTTAGAGATCTATACAATAGGATGCTCACAAGCCTTCCTTTAGAAATCTTCAATTCCTGTAGAAAGTTCCTTGATGGCAGGGCAATTAAATGAGTTTTTAAATCAATTTATGTTTATAATGTAGGCGTGGGGTGTGAAATGACTAGAATATTACTCTCTTTTTTGCTTACTGAAAATCCAGTCCAAGAGCATGGCCTCTCCAATAAGCAAAACCACCTTTTCTATCAGCCAGTTGAAACGGAAAAAAAGATCCTTTCTTTTCCTTTCCTTTCCTTTCCTTTCCTTTCCTTTCCTTTCCTTTCCTTTCCTTTCCTTTCCTTTCCTTTCCAAACGTTTGAGTTTTCCTCTGGGATTACTCTCAGGTTGCTTCCTCTTATCTCCTGCTTCTCATCCCAGTCACAGTGCAAACTCACTAATGGCTGGAATTGCACTTTTGGCCTCCTAACATTTAGAGTGGCTTTTAAAAGGAATGCAGGAAAGACTCTGCAGCATTTTAAACTATATTATTTTGACTGCAGTTCTTGGAAGCTTCAGATTTCTGTACCGTAGTATATAGCAGAAATATTTGTGGATATTTGTGGCTTTACTGAGAGGCAAAAATGCTTTAGCGTTTGCTGAGAACTCAAATGTAGTTTATAATCTCCAGGTTCCATGGAAATTGGAATCATAACAGACACACACACATATCAACTCAACTTATAGCCCATGCTGGGACGACCTCACCAGGAGGTCGTTTACACCACGGGGTGCGCTAGGGCGGCTTGAAAAGGTGAGGTTCTACACCTCAAAACGCCCTCGCGTGGCCGCAGGGGTGCCACTGCATGTTTTAAAAAGACCACCTTTCAAGTGGTCTTTTTAAAACAAGATCACGCTAGCCCGTCGCAGCGTCCCATGAAGAACTGCAGGGGCACGCAAGCGCGTCCTTGCAGAGCTGCTCAGGGGCGGGCTTCCAGCTGGCGTGCTGCCCTGATTGGCGGAGTGCTGCCGGAAGCCACTGGACGCCATTTTGGGTGCCGCCGGACGCCGCCGGACGCTGGCGGCGTGTAGAGCGGCGAACGCACGCTGCTCCCCGCGGGGACGGAGCCACCCGGATTAAGGTAAGCTCCGTTCCCGCGTGCACCGCCCCATTCCGCCGTGTTTCACGCCCCCCCCCCCGTGTGGAAAGGGCCTGAGAAGCAAGTTCCCCTGAGTTTAGTGGGACTTATTCCAAGACAAATCACTTGGGACCTTGATACTTAAAGGAGCACCTCCCACATGTATATCTGCCCAAGCACTGAAGTCTGTGGGAAAGGCCTTTGTTTCTGTACTGCTACTAGAGGTAATACACTGTAAGAAGATGTGGGAGGTGTTATTCTCTATTGTGGCACCCCAGTGGCGGAATGCTCCCTTTGGAAGCTCATTAGCATCATGGCTGGTTTCATTCTACCACCACGTCAAAACCATATTCCAACTGTCTCAATTTGGAAGGGATTAATCCCCTGTTAAGAGCCTGTGTGCTGTAGTGGTTTGAGTATTGGCTGGGACTCACTTGGCCATGAAAAATCCCTGGATGACCTTAGGCAAGTCATATTTTCTCAGCCTCAGAGGAAGAAAAAGGCAAAAAAGAAAAAAACCCAATGCATCTTGCCAAGAGAATCCCAGATAGGTTCATCCTAGCGTTTCCATAGTCAAAAAATGACTTGAAGGCACACAACAACAAATTGCTATCATCCCAGGTTGTTTGTTTGTTTGAATTGCCAGTTCCTTTTTTTCTTTCCTTCTCCCACTTCCCATCTCTGTCCTCAGCTTACTTCAGTTGCTGCCAACTGAATTCAATTTGCAAAATTAGTTTGCAGCTATTTAACTCATCAGGGGAGAGAGGAAGAAGGGATAGCATTTTGCCCTTTCCTGTAGGCTCAGGCAAAAGCAAACTGTAGCAGCCACTCCTAGCTTTGATGTTCTTCCTCATTAAAAACTTTTTTCATCTTGACCAGACTCTGATTTTGCTAGGCCAATGAATGTCCTCATTTTTATCTGTCAAATGTTGGAGAGTATGCAAAACATGCATGTTTATTAAAGCTTTGGGGCTTAATAACGCCTTCCAAATCTGTATATGTACATGGTTTTAAATTGTTTCAACTTTTTAATTGTTTAAAATGGTTTTAAAATATTTAAATTAGTTTACTATTTTACATTTTACATTTTGCTACATTATTTAAGCTTTATTGTAAGCCATCCAGAGATTTCATGATATATAGGAAAATACAAATACTTCAATAAATAACTAGATTTTGTTATTATTGAAAATTTAATAAGTATATATTGGATTCTAGTAATAGGCCAGAGCAATTCTACTGAATTTGTGAGCTGTGTTTGAATGAATAAATTAGTAGAATAAAAATAGATTAATCTAGCGATGTATGAGGGCTACATTTTGCTCGAAGACTCCAGTTTGCAGTTTGGGTGTTTTCTTATATTCATCCCTTGGCTGTATCTGCATTGCACATTTATAGAAGTCTGATATCAGTTTAACTGCCATTACTTCATCCTAGGGGAAGCCTGGGATTTACTTAGAATTCTCTAGGACACGCCCAACCTATATTAAGAGTCCACTGGCACAGAATTCTAAGTACCTGACAAAACTCCATTTCCTAGGATTCCACAGTGTGGAACCATGATAGTTAAAGTAGTATAAAATTGTTATAATTGTGTTATGTGGATGGACCCTTAAACTTGGATGTCCGTATTTTTAGGTGAACAGGGGTGTATTTGTGCACTTAAAGGCAGTGCACCAAGAACACCAGTTCTGGGATATGTCAGATATTCCATTTGTACTACTGTAACTTGAGGTAAGCCCACCTTTGCAAGCAAAGATATTGCAGAAAACAAACAAAATCACAGGAGCAGTAGGCAAAAAGAGCAATAACAGTCCCAGCATAACTTGAATTGACTTAGAAGTAAGAGACACAGTGATGAATGACATGTTTTGCATGAAAGTAATCCATGAAGCTGATTTAACACCAACATGCATTAAAAACAAACAGTGGTAGAGCTTGGAGTGTGTAGAGGGGAGGTGGGAGGAGGGAGAGCACGACACAGGGGGCATGGCCACTGTGTGTGGGGGTGGTACATGGGGGCATGGCCAGGGCTCACAAGGGTGGGGCTACGGGCCAGGACGCCCCAAAAACATTGCTGCCTGGGGTGATCCGTGTCCATTGCCTCCCATCCCTACACGACTGAAAACAAAACAAAGCAAAACTTTGGCCATTCTCACAGTCAGACTTTCCCATAGTGCAGTTTCTTAGGTATGCATTTGACCCACATTATATCCTCTTCCCAGCCTGCTTCTTTTTACTTTCCTACTTATCTTTTGTATTACTTGAGTAGAGAATAGTTGCCTAAGCTAAGTTCGTTCAGGTTGCCTCATAGGAAAAAAAATGCCCCTAAAATCTCAAAATAATATTTTAAATCCCAGATTTCTATGTATTGCTAATTTGTAACACCTAGAAATTATATATCAAAAGAAAGTAAAGAGAACAATTATTTTGAAAAACTTACACACTTTTTTAAAAATCACACTCAGTTCCTTGCTTCCTTGATCTTCACCTGTGATATTTTTTAAAAAAACTGCTAGAATATATTCAATTGTATTTTCATGTTATCATTACTCTGCATGCAAGAGAAGGTACCACATTTTAATCAGTACAGATTAGTATGAATATTGTGAGGGTTCGCCAAGCATGTCCTCTTTGATTCTGACTTGCTGCTGGGCTCCTTCTTTTCATTTGCTGTTTGAAAAAAAGGCCTTTATATCTCCATTAGCATGCCCAAGCATGCCCTATGGAAAGGATTACACAGGCATCTGGGCAAAATTTTAGTCTTCAGGAAGAAACAGAATGCCTAGAAAGGGGAAAGAAGGCCTGAAAAGAACAAACCAGGCAGCTGAGGGCAGTAGGATAGACAAGGATGAATAGATCAGGATCATATTTCAGTGTTGTTAATTATACTTTCACCTAATATTTTTTGTGTAAGCACCTACCCTACAAGTGTGTATGCATGCATATGTGTGTAGTAGATTGAGCATTGGACTACAAGTCTGGAGACCGAGACTGAATCACCATTCATCCACAGAAACCCACTGTTACCCTAAGAGGTGGAAGACATTGGGGTCCACCCTTAATGCCGGCATCTCCTTAGAATTTGGGGACATTATAGCTCAAAGGAAGCCTATGAGAGAAGAGAAATGGCAAGATCTTTTCACCTATGTATACCAGTACTAACTGTAGAGAGGACTCCAGTTAAAGTTATTTTATTTGAATTGACAAGGCTATGGGAAAGTGAGGCAAGAAAGGTTGGATAGAGAAAGATTGGGTGGAAAGAGTGATAGTTACCAGTCCTGAAGAAGGGATCATAGTAGAGGGACTCAAACAGTGTCTGAGGGTAGCATGGAGGAACAGAAGTTTGGGGCACTACATACCACATACTACAAATGGCTGGGGTCAAAGCTAGGGTTTTTATATCCTATTTCACACTCTGAATGGGTGAGTTGACAAAGCCAGAATGACTCTCCCATGGGACTGACAGAGGGCTCCAGAAGTTTCTGGTTGCTTAACTCTGCAGTGAAAAAACATTGATGGGACTCATGACAATTTCTTAATGTTCTGTCAGGTACGGTGTATAGGGAAGATCTCTGTAGGGTAAGATCGAGGGATGGTTTCTGATTGCTCATCAATCTGAGCAGTTTGTCATTCATTGTATTCAAAAATGCCAAGAGCCTAAAGCAGTAAAAAGATTAGCACAAACCCATCAGCATTGGGTTTTCCACATAATCCTATGTGAACATTCATGACCCCAAACACATCTCCAGCCAGCATGGCCCTGGCCATGTTCTATGGCCAGCGTAGCCCCAATCATGTTCTAAAGTCACTAATAAGTCCAATTTATGAAAATTACACAGCTCGCAAGAGGGAGGGGTAGGGTATGGTAACACCACTAGGTGGCCTTGGGCAAGTCACACTTTCTCAGCCTCAGAGGAAGGCAAAGGCAAACCCTTCTCTGAAGAAATCTTTCCAAGAAAAACCTGTGATATTTTTGTCCTTGGGTCACCAGGAGTGAGAAACAACTTGAAGGCACATAGCAGCAACAACGCACACCTGCTGTGCCAATTTGAAGTCTGAGACAAGGACCAATTCTTGGACCAGATGTTCTTAGTGGAGTCCCTTGTTGAGTTTACCCATTTCATCTCACTACTGCTGCCATTGACAATTTCCCAGCTTCCTCCTCTAGGACCATTTGTTACCACCTTCCAGGGTAAGGTATATAAGAGGTGCTGAATTGTTGCTCCTTCTTGCTGCATTCACTAATATAGCTTACCACAGAAGTAACGCATGCTTGTACTTCAAGTTCTAAAACCAACTGGTATTGCTGTGCTATGCATGCAAAATATGCAAAAATTTTGAGGTTGTATTAAGAAAGACCTCCATTTAAAATCCCAGTGACCTAATGAAGCTGGATGGACTGGAACCTGATTCAGTATTATGTAATTTCCAGTGCTCCATACTTGGAGAAGATAGGTGTAGTGCTGGGAAGCATTAGGTTTTTCATGACTGTAGCTAGAATCTCCTAGCCAGCATGGCTATGGCCATGTTGATTAGGGAATTCTGTAAGCAATAGTCCAAACATACCTAATATTTCCAAATTTGGAGTAGGTGAATACCTTTAAAACAGCAATGTAGATGAACAGAAAAGGCTAGGGGGCTCCAGTGAATAACATATGATAATCTGGGTATGGACCTTGACAGATACCCCATGAAGGTGAACAAGATTTTTGAAAATGGGAACGTGATGAGCAAGTGCTTGGAAAGCTGATTTATTCTAGTGTAAGTCTGCAGCAGGGTAAATAATTCTAGCTGGATCATAGGATTGCTTTGCAAGTTGTTTTCATTTAAATCACAGCCTTATTAACACAGCTATTGCTTCAAACAAGTACTGTAGCCCCTCCACATTCATGAGGGTTTGGGGTATAGAACCCTCAAGAAAGTGGAAAAACTGTGAATAATCCCCCTGGCAATTCCCCTCTCATTCCCCTCTGGAACTTCCCCTCCTATTCCTTTGCGTCTGGCTCTTGTGTGTTTGGGGGGGGGCAACCTAAAAGGCTTACAGGTACTTTCCCCTCAGACAAAGAGGAGGGGAATTCTGAAGTTCTAATTACTTCTGGCAGTCCTCTTGAGAAAGGAGCACCTGACCAATCGTCAGCCAATACATAGCAAAATGTGCAACCACATGACAGAGAGGTCACACCTTCAGCAATTGAAGGGGGCTTTGTTAACCCAAAAGGCAAAAAATGTCCATTTTAAAAATAAGCCTTTCAAGCCTGGGGTGAGGAATGCAAGAGGGAAAATGGGTGGGAGGCAAGCACATGCCTTGCAAACAATCAAATTTGCAAGGGTCAAATCCACAAATGTGGAAAGAGGACTGTATACAAATCCTAAAGATGGATGGATGGCTGATAAATGTAAAACAATTGCTTTGTATCTGGGTCCTGCCACTGATATGGCTTATACTAAGCTGACACTGACCATGGTCCTACATTGTACAGGTGGCACATATCCTTCAGCCTAGTGCCATGTCCCTTCTGCCCTGGAAGTCACCTTCTAACTGCCAGAACATCTTTGCTGAAGAGGAGAAGAGAACAGGAGATGCCAAGGCACCACCTGGCTGCAGAACTATAGCTGGTATCACTTGAACACCTTCCCCCACCCCAGGCAGTAAATGGCTGTGACGTTACCCTAGTGTTTGAAAGTTACCTTTCAGGGGATGTTGCAGAAAGAGGTACCTCCTCTGCCATATCCAAAATAGATATGCATGCATACCCCAGGTTATGCGAACCTTTGTCATTGATGGAGTCCTGGCCATGAGGTCTATATTTTGTTCAATTTGTAGGTCCCTGTCTCTTATCAATGCTGAAAATTCTGTTTGAGGATTGATTTTCATAGACTGTGAGTGGGTATGAGTTGATGGCTCCTTGCATATCCACTTATCTTTACCTCAGTACTTTCAGGGGGAAAAAATTCATCTGACTCATGATTTATTTACATGAGTTATTATTTTATTAAAATCCAGAGCATGAGATGTAGTATTTGCCTTCTCACAAATATCTTATTACACGCTCAGAGCCCACCCACATTCCCATTTTTCCGTTTTCTCTGCAATCTTTCATGCCCATTGACTTTTCATCTCCAAATCCCCTTTCACATTAAACACCGACCCACACTTGCACCATCCCATTTTTCTTTTAAATAGATCATACTTCCATGCCAGAAATGACTTGGGGTGTTCTTCAGAATTTGTAAACAGAATTAAAGTCTTGTGGGAAATGTCACAGAGCATTGGTCTGAATTTATTAAGCAGTTTCTCAGCTTTAATATATATATTTCCCAGTGTGCATTTTGACAGCATTTTCCCCTCTAAAGGATTTTTATCTAGCCTTGATCACTTTGAACATTTCACAACTATGCAGCAAAGATTTTGAGAGCTTCATGCATTGCTGAATAAATCACCAAGTAAGAAAAATTTATGCCGGTGTCTATTTCTTTGCCCAGACCCATAGGACCAGTGTGCAATATGGTGGCAATCCCTTGCTTAAGTGGCTATAGGATTTGTCAGAAAACATACAACATAGACAGAACACCAGAATTACCACTACCATGACATATATTTTGACAGGCATCTAAAGAAAGGCTAGTAAGGAAGATCTCTATATACTCATAGTTTCATACCTTCTTAGAGGCTCATGAATGGGTGGCATATGCAGAACTGTGGAGATTCTTGAAGATTTTGTGGAGATTTTACAGATTTCTGCAGAGGCAGGAGGTTGAACTAGATGGCCCTGGGACATTTCCAACTCGATGATTCTGTAATTCAGCCTAGCTATTTTCTTGACAACTTGATAAAAAAAGGTCTGTGGAATTCACTGTCACTGAAGTAAATAACATAGGAATATGTCCTAAAGTTCATACGAAAAGACATGGCTACCACTAAGGAAGAATTGCTTGAAGACTTGCTGTTTGTGACTTATTTGGTATGCACTTCAAAAATAAAATTGCTCCTATTCTCCTTTGTCTACATGCAATGGATTATGTAATTCAGTCAAAAGATATGTCTAAAGCACCATTTTTTTCTTATTTACCGTATGAGTTTTGATTATTGTGGCCCAGCATGGCCTCGAAACACATCTGGACCATCTTTGTCAGCAAGGCTTATAAAATTTAGCAGACTGTGACTAACAAAAGGATGTGATAGACAGCTTTTTGCAAGGGCAAAAACTCTCATTGCCTTGAAGGAAGGGTTTATAGAATACTCCTAGGTGTATATGTGGGAGCGAGCCTTGTTGGATTCTCTGATGGGTTTGCTGCCCCACCTGATGTTTGCTCCATGTAAATCATAGTATTAGTCATAGTTCACAGGACATTATTGAGTGCCATTTGATTCATGAGTTAGCAGATTTGTACAACACCTTTTGGACTCCAGCTGGGTCTTCAAGCCCTTATATAGTGAGTATAACAGATAAGATTTCCAGCTCAATCATTTCTCAGATTTTTTTTCTCAATGAGCTCACACTCATGCTTCTCTTTTTCTGGCACTTTCCGCAGCTTATCTTTTTTCAGTGCTGGGGTGCAGGGATTGCGCAAGCAGCCTCCAGCGACAGGTTCTCGCATCCCCACTGCTTCAGCTCCACACAAGCTGCCTGCTCCCAAGCAGGTAGCGCGAGAGCCCCACCTCTTCCTTCCACTGAGCTGGGGCAGGAAGCGTGACTGCCGTGGCTCCGGAGGCTCCGCACGCACAGCAAGAGCGTGTGAGGCCCTGGAGCAATGCGTGGTCATGCACCATTTTTGCCTGAACGCTGAAAATGAAAAGTGCGCGAGCGGCACCTGCCCTACCCTGGAGCATCGCACGATTGTGAGTACGTCGTGCAGATCGCTCCTCACAATTGCGCGATGCTCCAGGCGCCCTTTCACGTGGCAAATGCCGTGCAAATAGGGCCTCTGACATGCCATGACCCCAAACATGGTACCCGTTAAGGTGAGGTGAACTCACCAAAAATAATAGTCTCTCAATAGCACTTCCTCAATATTTTAAGCAATGGAATCCAGGATTGTTGATGGAACTTTTCAGGAGCAAGGGGAGAGTAGCAGCACTGGGGTGACCTGGGTGGCAGGAGCATCTGCCTTTGACCATGTCATCTGACTGTTTTGATCTCCCTCTGCTAGTCCTGCCTCAGTCCCATGAAATCCATCTGAGTCTAGACCAGAGCTCAAGAGCACGCCCACCCATTCAAGCATTCTCTCTTTTGTTCTCCCCATCTTGCTGTCTTCCTAGATGTTTGCTTCTACTCCCCTCCTCCTGCCTTCATCTGCCTTCCTTCTGCTCCTCTCTAGTTACTTCTTCACAGTTATTTTTTTACTGCCCCCTTGACTCTTCCAGGTCTGTCTATATTTCGTAGACTGTGAGTGAGTATGAGTTGATAGCTTCTTGCATATGCACTTATCTTTACCTCAGTACTTTCAGAAAAAAAAATTCAGCTGACTCAAAATTGATTTATTTACATGAGTTATTATTTTATTAAAATCCAGATCATCACTATCCTCAGCTTGGTTTTGTCCTCTGCTGTTACCTCTAGCTCTCTCCCCTCCGCCACTAGTTTTCATATCCTCCCCTCCCAACCTGTCCCTCCTCTCTCTTCTCCTCCTTCTCTGTGTCTCTTCTTTCTCCTTTGCTTCCTTTTCCCCCATTTTAAATCCCCCGTGCCCCATGTATCTTTTCTTCTTTCTACACCATGGCCCTTTCCACACAGGGGGAGGCGAAACGGGGGGAAATGGGGCTGCGCATGCGGGGATGGAGCTTACCCCGTGGGAAGCAGCATGAATTCGCTGCTCTAAATGTCAGTGGCGCTCGGCGGCACTCAGTGGCGTCCGGCGGCACCCAAAATGGCGGCTGGCAGCTTCTGGCAGCGCTCTGCCAATTGGGGCAGCGCGCCAGCCAGAAGCCTACCCCGGGCAGCTCTGCAGAGACACGCTAGCGCATCCCTGCAGTTCTAAATGGGGCGCTGCGACAGAGTAGCGCGCACAAGTTTTAAAAAGAACACTTGAAAAGTGGTCTTTATAAAACACGTAGCACCACCCCCGTGGCTGCACGAGGGCGGTTTGAGGTCTAGAACCTCCCCTTTTCACCGCTCCAGCGCACCCCATGGTGTAGATGACCTCCATGTCCAGTCGTCACAGCGCGGGGTTTTACCCCCGTGTGGAAATGGCCCATGTCTCTGACTACAGTTGCAGCTAATTTCTTGTTCTGAATGAAGCTGGAGGTGCACAGTATCTGTGCTGGACCTCATTTAGGGATGTCATCATTCCCCAAGGCCCAGGGCTGGATCTAAGGGAGAGAATCTTGTATTACCATGGGCACCTTGCTTCTACCTTCATTCAACCACAAGACATCTTTTCTTAACTATTATTTTAGGATTGCTAGGCGAGAAACATCCCATTCCCTAAAATTCCAAAGCCAACAAGGGCAGGTCCTAATTTTGCCAGATTGGTTGGCCCAGGGCAACCAGGGGGCAGGACTTTGTGATAACACAGAAGCAGGGCATGTTTAGGAACAGTTTCTGGGTCAGCTGATTGTAGAAAAAGGCTTGAGGGCAATGGACACAAGATTTAGATAAAACCCAGCTAACCATGTAATATGGTAATCCAGACCCAGACAGGGGAGCAAAATATTTCATCAGCCAGATAGACAATAATATGCACTCAGCAGTAAGTAGTGACACACTAAGGCCATTTTCACACTACACTGTTATAATGCTATTATTCCACTTTCAACAGCCTATGGAATGCTGGGATTTGTAGTTTAGGGAGAAGCTTTCAGAATTCTCAGCCAGAGAGCTCTTTGGCCTCAGCAAAATACAAACCCCAGAATTCTGAAAGTGGAGTATTAGCAGTATAACAATGTGATGCAGAAATGGCCTAAGCCTCAAGTCCCACAGAGTCTCATCTACAGAACAGATGACACTTGTTTTGTTTTTGTTTTCAGGCCCTGTAATCCTGCTGGAGGTTGTGGAATGTTCACTGCTACCCCTTGGGGAGTTTTTTCCCCAGACCATGTGGCATTATTGGCACTCCACCCCCCTCCTTGTTGAAATACACCCAGCAGCAATCTTCACAGTGTGCTCCTCTTATCCCTGGCTTTTTGGTGCACTGATGTTGCACAAGTGATGTTGCATCTTTGCACTGAGCAGATGTGCCAACTGAAAGTGGGTGGAGAGTGCTGCTACCTTGCATGCACAGATCAAACTTATACTTCCTCCCATGTTACTCCAACTGAGATTTGGCACCCTATCTGGAAAAAAAAGTGTAGCAATTCTCCAGGACAAAACCAAGCTGACTCCTCGAAACACAAGCCAAGTAGTGCCTGAGAACATGGTATCTGTGCAAACCTTGGATGTTTATTAGATCCATTTCAATCTGTTTAGGATCAAGTTTTTCTAATACAAGCTACCTTGGTCACATTGAGGAAATCTATACACTGGGGAAAGGATAGGAGGAGTACAGCCTTGCTACTCCTAGATCTCATGTCTATCACCCATGATTCTGTGTGTATTAAAAAATAACCAGTCCAGAAAAAGATTTTTGGGCCTGGCCAATATTAGATCTTCATTTATGGGATTATTTTGTATTATAATTACTCCTCACATCTGTGCTACTGGCCCATAGTATGGAGAGAAATGCTCGCAATAAACTTTTGGCTGTTCCTTATGATTGGTTCCACCCAGGTGCTAACTGGGAGCAGTGTGCAAGAAGGATCTTTGAGCATTGTCCATGCTGTTGCTGATGGCGTAGGAATATGGTCTCACTCTCATGCAGGTATGGTGCAAATGCATTTTATAAAAATAAGCTCCTTTGCTGTTACCAACCCCATGCCTTGTTAATTGAACATAATTCCAGTATGTGTGTTTCTGATACCCTTTGTGAACATGGTGGCATCATCTCTGCTACAGCATCCTACACAGTTCTTTTCCCTTAGGTTTTTGTTCTCTCACACAGGGATTGTTCATTCATTGAGTTCTTTACATATAAGAAAGGAGCATATGCTGTATGTGAGTTATTTTCCATTAGGGGGTCAGAGGACCTATAATTAAAAAGAGGCAGGAAAAAAATCAAGCGTCAGCCTACAGAAATAGATTGCTTTTCTTTATGCCAGAACAGCTCCAGTTGGCAATCAGCAAGGCATGGGGAAGGCCCATCAAGTGCATGACATTTCAGCTGGGAATGGATATGCCTTGGGAAAGTTTTACTGAGCTCTTCTTTGGGACTATTAATTAAAAGTTCCCATAGATAACAATTCTGCCATCTTTTTAAGGGTCTTGCTGAAATATTTTGGAGCAGAGAGAGAGGAGGTAGTTAAAATAGCTTAGTTCACATTTCATTTCTATTCTCTGTAAAACAGTGCAGATACCAAAATAGATAGCTCCCTTTTCGACTGACAGTTAACTTCTTTCTCCCCTTGACAATTTTTTACCTACTGCAACTCAAAAAGGGACAAAAGCTGGAAAAGCAGATTACAACCAGCAAATACTGCCTGAAGGTTGGTGACTTCTTTCTGGCTTTACATAGGTGTCAACTAAGGCTTCATTAGTCACACAGACATTTCCAACAATGCAGTCTGTGACTTTTGTTCTGTGCAGCTTTATGTGAAAGAAAAGCTGAGATGGAGATAGAAAAAAATAGCAAATGGCTGTCTCCTTCACAAATTCTGCTTGTACTTTGCTTGTTGGATTGTATCAGGAAGGCCAGTGTGTGCGCTGAGTAGCTGCTTTTTTACCCATCTCTGCTAGGATCAGTCCCTTTCAGCACTATCCCCTATCAAGCATATCAGTTCTAATGGGTGTCTAGAATTTTAAAATCAATGCTTACAAAAAAGCCCAAAAAAGAATGAACAGAAGGCTGGAGCTTAGGGAGGAGGCAAATTGACATGCTCAACTCAACCATTATTCTGCTTTTGTCATAAATATGCCTTTCAAAGGTTAAGTGTTGCTTCAAAATTCTAACAGCTTGACATATACAATATGGACACTGTCACATACCTGATAAGTTGGTTTCATCAGCCTCTCCCTAATTAGTGCAACCCAGCAACCCTGGGTTTGTTGCCGGACACCTGGAAACACTTTTGCTACCTGGACTGATGATGTGGGCACTTGCATGCCAAGACTCACAACACAACAAATTTACCAGCTTATAAGGTACCACAAGAGTCTGAAAGGTTTGCTGCAAAAGAATAATTCAGCCGACATCTTCTTCTTCCCTCTTCCTCTTCTTTTTTTTTCTTCTCCTTCAACATCATCATTATTATTTGTGGTTTAACCTATCTGAGGGCCATTTCTTCAGAGTCATTTTATACTGGCACTAAATGTAAATTTCATGCCCCAATGAGAAGAAATCCTTTCAGTGAAAGAGTACCTGGTATGTTAATACCTATGTAAGTTCTGTAGGCATTTTAGGTCTACTGTAATAGGGAAGAACAATAGAATTTAAGTCCTGATTGCCCCATCAAAAATAGATTCACAGCATTATGAAATCCTTCATTATACGTGCCAAGCACAACAAAGAACATCTGCTTTATGTTTTAAAAGAAAGCTTACAGTTTATATATGCCGACACCTTTCCTAAGTGATATCAGATGTTTGTATTTTGTACCTGAGTGTTGCAAACCAAGTACTGAATGTTTCACAAAAGGTAACTTCTAGATATGTCCACTGATTACACAAGAGAATAAGTATTGTTTCATTATCCCATCTGTTCTTCTTATGTTAGCTTAGGATGCACCAAATGCACTTCTTCTCCATGAAAGAAAGTGAACAGAAAGCTAGTGCTGAAGATTGTATAAAGAAAGCTAATTTGGCACCCTTCCCCCCACCACAAAAAAATAGTTTAAAAAGAGCACAGAAATGCAAACCTGTATTTGAAGAACTATATTCATTCTAACCTATGACCCTATAGGATATAATGCATCTCACCCTCAGGCTGTACAGCATTATGGGGGGAGAGGGTGACATCTTTGCTGGCTTCCAGGGGAAGAAGTCAAGTTAAACTGTGTTACAGCACTGTGCACCATGACAGAGGGCATGGAGGGGGGTCAGAGTCAAGGGTTTCATAAGCTTTTGCTGCCCTCCCCTCTCCCTTTTGGCTTGAAAGCATGGACCCAGCCTCCAGTCTCTGTCACAGTATCCTGTCATACAGGCTATGCTAGGTTGTGCTGGTCATTTCAGGGTTCCACAGTTGATACTGTTTTTTCTCTGACACTACACTGTTGACTGGGAACAGTGGCAACTGGCTTGTGGTGGTGCCTAAAATAGGCAGCCGTTTGGCAGATAGTGAGGAGACAGAAGTAATAATTTGGTGAACACCTACGGCACTTATTTGGTAAGGACAAGGGCACTGGAACTGCCTCTTTAAGTCATGTGACTAGAGCGGTGGGGAAGGAGACTTCCCTTGATTCTGGTCTGAGGTCTGAGCCCTCATTTTAAGTCACGCAACTTGAGGGAGGGGTTCACAGGTTGGCCTTCCAGTTGCAGGCTGGCTCGGAAGCAACTCAGCTTTTGAGTTCTCCTTCTGGCTTAGGTGTATCACCCAGGGGAAACTGAGGAGAAGGTCTAGGGGAGATCACCTGGCTCAGCTGCTCCCAGACTAGGTTGACCCCCCCCCTTTTGCAACTCTCAGGCATTAAATGGTTCAACAGGTTTACAGTTAAAATCAAGTGGCCCATTTTCAACCCAGTCTTTGTGTTTGGTCTTGTTATCCTCGTGGCTGGTCAGCATATATATAATTAGGCAATGAAACGGCCATTTTGTCACATACTAGAATGACTTAGAAACGTATCTGAAATGATTTAAATTTCGAAGACATAAGGATGACTGCAGGCAGATTAATTACTTCAAAGGGATAGATTTTAGGAGAGATATATGGTTTGATGTTATAGCCCAAGTCCCAGATTTTCCCTTTGCAGAAATTCAAAGTCAAAGTTTCATCACAGCACAATCTATATAAATAAAATTAAGTTTCTGATTGTCTGTTGCTGCATGAGGTATAAATGGCTGGATGGATTTTCATCTAATTTGGAAGGGATTTTGGGGACAGTCTGGCATATTCTCCATGAGGTCTGGGGGAGGTACCCCAATTATTATTTCATTTATGAAGCATTTTTTTGTTTGGAAACCAATCAGAAAATCTCAATCTCTTTATCTCTCTCCCTCCCTCCCTCCGTCCCTCTCTCTCTCTCCTCTCAGACAAATAAGACTTGCATACAACTTGAGAAATGTTTAAGAGAGATATAGGCACTCACCCTTTAGAGCAGTGGAAACTGAATGCAGACTAATAGGCTGTTTGTATTTATGAGCAATTTATGCATTCTTCGCTGGTATTTTATTTTTATTCTCTGGTGGTCAGGACTCATCTGGAGTATTGTGTTCAGTTCTAGGCACCTTATTTAAAGATACAGAGAAGCTCCAGGGAAGGACAACAAGGATGATAAGAGGTATTAAGAACAGAACATATGAGGAAAGGTTGAAGGAACTGGACTTGTTCAACCTGGCAAACAGAAAGCTGGGGAGTGACATGATTGCATTCTTATACCTCAAGGGCAGTTACAGAGGAGAGGAGACAGGCCTGTTCTATACTGCCCTGAAGGCAGAACTATGTCTAATGGCTTTAAGTTATAGGAGAGTAGATTTTGACTGAATGTTAGAAGAAACATTGTGACAGTAAAAACAGTTCAGCAATGAAATAATTGTCTAGAGAGGTGGTGGGGGTCTACTCTGGATGTCTTCAGAAACAGTCTGGACAGCTACCTGTTGGGAATGCTTTAGCTGCAGATCCTACATTGAGCAGGAGGTTAAACTTGATGGCCTATGAGGCCCTTTCCAACTGTATGATTCTATGTAGTACAGTTATATTATGTGAACTGTTCTGTAACATTTTTATTATGCAAGAAATGGGCACCCAACTTTGCCACTGTGCCAAAGCTTAGACAGGCATACATAGTTTGTATCCTATATTATTTTTAGAACATCTAAGGGTGTTAATACCACTTGAAAAAGAGAATATGCAGTAACAGTTCCACTTTTTCTGTACAAGTGTAACTAGAGACTGCATGTCCCTTAATGGATCCATAGAAGGATGTTGACTAAATTGATGCTATTCAACTGCTTAGCAGTGCTGTTAAAAACAGGATGTCTTGAAGGTCTTTCCTTTATAGACTGACTATCATTCAAAGCAATTAATAATGGCAATTAATAAGAAAAAAGTTCCAGTGAGGGACAATTCAGATCCATTTGTCATTGTGGGGAGTGACATTGTTCCCTCTCCGTGAAGAATGGTTATCACAAAGGAAAAAGCAGTTAAACGTCTGTACGCAGTGTTACCATGGTTTTCTATACAGAAGAAGTGTTTCAGTGGCAACCCTATGTCTTCTCCATGCATATCTCCTACAAGTGTGCCTTGTTCAGTAGAAGCTGGCTTCCTTTTGTATTTTATGCATGGATCAATGCTATACGGGAGAGTGTTTTGATGTTTTGCACTGCAGTGAATTTATTTATATTCACTTATGTATTCCATGCTTGACTAATATGGGCATCATGATTGGTGGGCTGTGGTTGAGATTCCAGGAAGACAATGGATCTATGTTGCTAAGCCAGCTTTAATTTACATAGTGCTTGTTTTGCCTTTGAACCTGCTGAATAAAATCATGGCTGCTGGTAACTCTGTCACTGTGGCCACTATGATAACAGAGTCATAGGTTCAACCTTCACTGTACCAACTTTTATCCATGTAGAATATCTGAGAGTTATAGGGATTCAGATCAAATCCCTCTGATCAGAGATATTTCACTGGATCTTTATTCATTGCTCCCTCAAATTCTTTTATGAGACATCCTCTTTCCAGTATCCCTATTCATCTTAATGGCCACTGACTATAGCACCAGGTTTCTCCTATGATTCATTTTTAGATGCGTCCTTTTTGTACGCATGCCTTCATTTCCATTCAGATGTTAGTCACTGACATCCAAAAACAGAGCCTGAAATATTACCAGCTGTGGTGGGATTTTATGATCTTCTTTTCCATATGGCTCTGCTGTGAAACAGAGTGCCAAAGAATATTGCTTTCATGTTACATACATTATGACAAAATATGTGGTTTTAATTGGTCCCCTTGGAATGTACTACAGCACAATCTGTCCTCTTGGCAGCTTGAGTGGATACGTATGCAATGTGAGGGTCAAACAGGTGTTAGCCAGTAGCAAGACACAGCACTGTATGACCGTGCCATGGGGACTTCCTTCAGCCAAGAAGACTGTTCTGCAACTTCTTAGGTAAGCTGGAACCACATTCTTTATTTGATTGACATTTGACTTTAGCAGAACAGGCAATATTATATCTGATTGGGTGAAGAAAAAAACTGAATGGATGAAGGAACAGATGGCAGTGGCTGAAACCATGCACTGGGCTTTGAGTATATACAGTAGAGCCAAGATTACTGAGACAGCCAATCTCCTTCAAGGTACAAACCTTCAAGCAGAAATATGCTGGAATATTGTGGACATTTGGCTTGTGGAACACTTCTGCAACCTGGTGAGTAAGTGGATTAAATTAAATTAAATCAGATTAAGATAGGATGACTTTTTCAGCTCAGTAACTGTACTAACCCCCAATACATCACAATCCCACTCCACTTCCAAGGCCCATTTCCTTGTTTCTTGCTGCACTTATTTTTTTTTCTTCCTAATGTATGGAGTACTGTTTGCTCTGACATGCTGAAAGGGAGACACAAGACAGAGCTTTGGCTTAACTTAAGCCCTATATTTCTGAAACCAGTTGATCCAAATTGCCATGAGCACTGCATCTGTTCAATCCAAATGAAGCATGAACTCCTAACCCATTGCAGACAAAACTCCCAAATGTCTCAAAAGTGAGAGGGTGACCTCACCTTCATTTCACTGTATGGAGACTGAAGTCAAGTGGCCAGGTGGAAACAGTGAATCAACCTCTGAAAAGAAAACTGTCAAAGATAGGTCAGCAGACCCAGCTAAAGTGGTCAGATGCACTTCCAGTTGCTTTGCTCCAGGTGCAAGTCACACCAAGGGGAAATGTTAGGGTCAGTGCATTTGAGATCATGCTTGGTGGACCATATCCCACTAATCTAATGCTGACACATGGCAGTCAAGTAGAAGTGTTAAATGACCAAGCAGTGAAAAATACTTGCAATGTCTCTTTGGTGTATTGTCTTCTCTTCACAGGTACATTCAGTGTCTCCTTCCATTGCAGCTGGAACTCAGTCAATTCTGTTGTGGTGCTAAATGCCTTTTCATACACGTCTCTCCAACATCTCTTACCAAATCATAAACAATGCAGGAACCCAGCACATAACTTCTGGATGGTCTATATGCACTCGGTGAAACAGTTCAAACCCAGCACGCTATGATAGGTCATGCTTTCCCACATGTAACAGCAAAATGTCTGGCACTAGGCCAGAGATAGCCAACAGGTTGAAAGATCAAGAGTCTCTCTCCCAGTCCAATTTTTTGGTGACCACCTGACCAAAAGTAACTTGGGTCCCAAAACTGAGCAACTCACAAGCCTTTGTCCTCAAAAGACTATGGAATGCCTACAGACGAGAATGTAAATATCTAAACCCATCTGTGTGATCTATCAAGAAAATAGAAAGTATTGGCAACTAAAGTATCTCACAACCATCACACCATACAAACAGAAGTAAAAGGCCAACCCAACTCAACTATCCACACCAGCAAGAAGGCAGTAAAAGTAGAAAAACACAGAAACATGGTGGGCTTAAAGACTCATATGCAGCCAGTCAGACATCCCACCACTTTTTCCAAACCAAATCTACTTAGTACTTCCATGCCATATAGCCTGAAAGAGGATACGAGAATGACTGAAGGTCTTATAAGGCCCCTCAAGTATTTTAAGACCTATGGGTTCTGTGAGATTGGCTGCATGACCAGAAGTCTCATGAGAATAAACTATTTCCAATTGCCAGTTGAAGGGAAGGCAAAATGGTCCTCAGAGGAGCAAAATTCTTTATATATCAACGCCTTCTTCCCCATCTTAGCTGATGTGCAGGATTTTTAGCAGAATAATCAGGTTCAGGCTAGGTTCAATTATTTTACAATTACTATTTCTAAAAGAAATAGGAGACTATTTTATCAAATGGTTCCATCTGAAAAAGTCACTCTATTAGAAGGAAAATGGGATGCAATATAATCCATCCTTCTGTTTCAGAATAATGTTTGGCCAGAGGCTCTTGGGAAGCTCAAACACAATAGCGTTTCCAGTTGTCTGTCCCCAGCAGCATCTGGCACTACCAGTTTGCATGTGTTCATTCTTGGTTATATTCTGTCTTATTTTCAGGATCTGTTTATGATGTTTGAGGAGAATGAACAAAACAAAAATGTTGTGGATATTTTTTGGAAGAGTTTCTTTTTTTAACAAAACATTTCAGTATACATTTTAGCTGAATTCAGTATACATTTGTATAAATACATTATGCTAAAACATATATGTGGTCTTGCAGGAGCTGGCCAATAAAATACAAAAGAAAAATG
Source organism: Iguana delicatissima (assembly GCA_948472985.1). Lineage (NCBI taxonomy): Eukaryota > Metazoa > Chordata > Lepidosauria > Squamata > Iguanidae > Iguana > Iguana delicatissima. Next base: position 987,889 of record CAOKZL010001390.1, on the reverse strand, counting down.
TTACTTAAAGTAAGCCTTGTATATTCATTTTATGATAAGAACAACATTGCAAAATTTGAAACACACACACACATATACATATATACATATATAGTATATTGTATTAGTTTGGGAAGTTCAAACCATGTCATTTTGCTTTAAAAATATGGACAAAACAATACAAATTGCTTTGTATCGCTATCAATATATTCTGTCCTATGGACAAATTGAAAAGGGATAGAACTTGGAAAGGGGCTTTTTCCTGGTCTGTAGCTCCCAGAATCCGCCAATCAGTATGACCAGTCATCATACTGTTGAGGTATTCTGGGGTAGTGTAATCCAAAAATTACTTTTGCAGATTCTGAGGAGGAATAGCTATATTCATCTGTTGCTGTAAGAACACCAGTCTGCTGTGTACACACACACACACACACACACACACACACACACACACACACACAACAAACGCATGAATATGGATGAACAAAAATGAGGACTGGTTGTAAATTGAATCCAGTCAGTCCCTGAAATTGCTGTATCTCACCACTGGACACAGCAGAAAAAAATATGGTGGAAAGAATTAAAGATCCAGTTAGAATGGGTACAGTCCATTCTGAATTGTAATGATTTAGGAAAGCAAGAGTAACAGCCATGAATGCCTAATGAGAAACAATTCCCTTTTTTGGGGGGGAGCTGTCTATTCCTAGTCTCTACTCAGTTCTTTATATCATAAAACAGAGAGACCTTGGACAATGAAAAGAACGTTCAAGGGTATCTGTTTGGCCGTGTACCAAAATAAAACAAAATCCCAAATTCACAAGTAGCAATATCTTTTTGGGGTCAAGTCCAAAGCATAAAATGCATTATGCAAGCTTTCAAAGTTCCACTGCCTTCTTATCAGTCAAGCATGTTAAAAATCATCTGGAGAAAAATGGTGAAGATACTAGAATCACAGGCCTACATTCTGTCCAAGATCTTCTCAGTTAAGATGGTATTGAGGAATTTCAGTGCAGACAGAGGCCACTCTCCTTATTGGGAAGGACAATAATTCAGTCTTATAAAGACAATGCTATGAACAGACTGTTGAGCTACTATTCTGTCTTTTTCCATCTGTTTGTCATAACTCTGTGAATCTGATTAACATTCTACCAAGTCATCACTAGAAGAGGACTTTTCTTTTCAGAATTTACTCAGATCTTCAGAGACCAAAGCATTGCCAGATCCTTCAGAAAGAGAAGGAGAGTATTTAAAGTATCCGATAGTCACATAAAACATAACAGTTGTAAAATCCAGACTCACCATCACAAAAATGTGGATACTTAGATCTGATATCACATCAAATTTCAAATGTACACAGAAAAGTCTGAAACACAGCTGCAGAGTTAATCAATGAGCTCCATGCTAAGGAAGCTTCTCCATCCCATGTTCATTGTAGACTGCAACACAAAATGGATGGGCCAAAGATCTCCCAGACTTGGTGATCAGCAGAGAGGTTGCCTTTCTAATCATGCTGTATTTCTGAGGCACAGAGCCTCAGAAGTTTAGCACAATTGCAAGAACAATTTCGCATTTCTTAGTACCAGAGTGAGAGGAGGTCTGTAGCTGGTAGCATACATGAGAGATGAAGAAACTCCCATATAGGGAGTGACTTTGTCAGTACTTCATACTTTAGAATCCAAATAGCCAAATACAATGGAAGACAGGTTTCCTCTAAGGAGATGAAGAAGCAAACATGACTAGGATCCACAAAGTAGATTAATAAATACAGACCAAAATGAGGATAGGTGAAAGAGAAAATAATTATGACAATTATGATAGAACCTAAAGTGAAAACATTTTTGAAGAAAAGCGTGCAAATACCACTCATTTTGACACCTCTTCAAGGATCAGAGAACACGTAGATCTTCAAATGATTTTAAAACTGTATTTCATAGTAGCATGAACTTGAATAAAGCCTTCAAATTGCATCCAACATATTGATTGAGTCCTTTCTCTCTGAGGACCAAAAAGAAATTCTTCTTTCCCCTCAAACTACCAGGTGACAGGCCATTACTTCTCCCAGACTCGTGTGGCAGTTCCCAATCTGATAAGGCACTCTGTCTTTACCACACAGCGATGCCTCCTCCCTTATAACACAATCTTTGTGTAAAAGGGTGAGGGTTTTCAAGTATTGTTTAGAACCAATTAATAGTGTTATAGTAACATGTTTTCTGTGTTACTATATATACTATATACAACTTAGCCAAGTGCGTATTTATAAAAATAAAACTGTAATATTTATTATGATAACAATCAGAATAAAGTAGCATTTCAGATTTCAAATGCAGTTCAAGGTTGATGTATTTCCTCAGTACACTTTTTAGACAATTCACCTATATCTTTGGATTCTCATGCAAGGCACAAGTATCATGTTAACAGCCCTTTGGCTATGCTCCCACCAAAGGCTCAACTTCCAATCTATATCACACTCTCTGACCAAATTCTACTAGGGTTTAATTTACTTTTCTGCCTCCATGCTTCCACTGAGAATTAAACTTCTCAGCACAGTCACACTCTCTGGGTGCCTAAGGGACTCAACTCCCTAGCTCTTTACTAGAATGCCACTGAAGGAATTAATACCAACAGGTACTTGAATTATATAATATTTTCTTTCAGCCACCAGCCCCTCCCACACAATACTGGGCTGGGTTTCTCTCCTGAGGAGCTATTCTGGTTGCCTGACAACCTGTTTCCAGGCTGCACTGGATGTTGTGTCTATAGCAGAGCAGGCAGTAATTCACAAGCAGCACAACTCCTACTCACAAGGTGAGAGTCTAAGAAAGTCCAAACAGAAAGGCAGCCTAGAGCAAACAAACCCGAAGGGGCAAATCCAAACCATAGTCCAACAAGGCAGAATTCCAAGACAACCAGATCCAAGAGCACAGTACAGAGTTTCAGGACCAAAGACACCAGTTGCTGACCCTGGGAGGAAAGGCCAGCCAGAGCCCTCTTTTATCTATGGCTGCTGTTGCCACAGGTGTTCCCTCATTAGGGCTCGCTTACTACTTAAATGGGCCGAGCAACGCAAGCTCTCCCTTTCATAGCATCTCTGCTGCAAGGTAGGTGTGTCAGCTATGTCTTCCTCTCTTTGTTCCCCTGGTTCAGGCCCTTGTTGTTGTAGTGTATTATCTCCCTCTGGACCAGCTCCTGGGGACACTTCAGCCTCTGGGGAAGCCTCTACCTCAGAGTCAGATTCCTCCTCCTCCTCGCTGCCACAGTCTCCAAGGCAGGGCATGACATGGCACTTTAGATAGCCATGGCCCCAGAATTTCATCACAGACCAGCATGAAGGTAAATTATCATTTGTCAAGTGCATAATATTTACTATATACTGAGCCAGAAACAGCCAGAAACAAAACAAAACAATGATAACAAAAGCCCTCCCATGCTCTCACTAGCTAAAAATGCACATGGTAGCATGTAGTGTTGCTAATCTTGTATTTCCTCTTAGCTAGTCTCCTGTACTTTTAGCTCTGTGCAGGGATTGAAACTTTAGTTTAGTTGAAGTGATCTTGTTTCCTGTGACTGCGTTTCAGGAAAAGCAGATGAACTTCTAGTTATTAGGCAATTACTAAAAGCTTGTGAGCTTTATTACTGGACATGCTGGCTGGGAAATTTGGGAGCAATCTACCAAAAGTATTTATCTCAAAATCTGTAGAAGACAAAGGGAAAACTTTGGTGAGTCAGATGAATCCTGCAAAATTTCATTGTCTATCCCACGTTGACTTCCATCTGGTGCACTCTATCAGACTTTCTAAATCTGCCATATTAAATATGTCCATTCCATCAGAATGTTGTACACGTAGTTGACATCAGAAGACATGATTATAACTCATTCAAGAGGAATCCCACTAGGAATATATTAGCTGCATGGACCAGCACTTGTGGAGAGTTCATTTTCTTTGACTGCAGTTCTTGGAAACAATGATCTATAGAATAGTGTTGGTGGAGAAAAGGAGGCAAAAACAATGCCCCAACACTGTTTTTTAATGGAATTGACTTATAGCCAGTATTTCTCTTTAATGATTTTACTATTTAGGCCACAGAGTTGACAGTAGGGATATGAAAGTCTGTCAGTTTCATTTCTATTGTATTTCTCACAAATCCCAACAGTATTATTCTAGTCACGTTCGATACTGGAATGACACAACTTTTGCTTCCCACATGGGAATTTGCCTGTATTTGCATTTGCACTTTCCTCATATATGTTCTTTTTTCTACATTTTTCTCAATATGAACATTTTTCATGCATTTCCTTATTGACTAAATGTTGTGTGTAGCTATTTCTCAAATATACTAATTTTTAATGGCATATTTTTACTTTCATAAGTTTCAGAAAAGAGTGTGTCCACAGAAGCATGTCCAGAGAAGGGCAACCAAAATGGTGAAAGATCTGGAAGCCATGCCCCATGAGGACCAGCTTAGGGAGCTGAGCATATTTAGTCTGCAGAAGAGAAGGTTAAGAGGAGACATGATACTATGTTTAATATTTGAAGGGATGTCGTGCCGAGGAGGGAGCGGGCTTGTTTTCTGCTGCTCCAGAGACGAGGACAAGGATTCAAACTGCAGGAAAAGAAATTCCACTTATACTTCAGGAAGCACTTCCTGATGGTCAGAGCTGTCTGGCAGTGGAATATGCTGCCTCGGAGTGTGGTGGAGTCTCCTCCTCTGGAGGTTTTTAAACAGAGGCTGGATGGCCAGCTGTAGGGAAAGCTTTGATGTGTGTTCCTGCACAGCAGGGGGTTGGACTGGATGGCTCCTGTGGTCTCTTCCAACTCTATGATTCTATGATTTTATCTAACACTTGACTTTTCACTGTATGACAAGTAGTCTCGCAGATCATTAGCTGGATACATTTGTTAAAAAAAAAAAAACTTTTCCATCTCTAGTTGATAGATGCACAGTTGGCAGCCTGACTATTAAGAGTGATGATTGCCAAGTGAAATGTTTCCATTTAGTAATGTCATATAGCCCAAGGCAAGCCAAAATGGAAGAGCTAGAATATTTAGCCATCCATAAATCAGAATACACAGGATCTCAGGTTTCATTTCTAAAACTTTACAACAGTAAGTAAGTCTCCTGTTTGGAAATATAACCTAGTTTCTTTTCTTTGTATTAATGAAAAAAGTATATTATGGAGGACTCTCCAAAAGAACATTATAGTTCCCATTTATGTGATACCAAAGGGAAATAAAACTTCATTTATAAATCACATTATTTTTCCAAATGTACCAGAATTGTGAGCAACCACTACTGTAAGCTATATGGAAAAATTTTACAACTTTAGCTTTACATAAATGTGATGGATGATGGAGGAAGCTGTAATGCAAATTCATCTCCCTTTGCTCATAGCAGTCCTCATGAGCCCACGTGATTCATGTGGATTCGATTTCTAGAAGACAATGTCAAGAATTGGTGTACAAAGTTCTACTTCTAAATGGATCAGGAAGAGGGGAAAGGCAGCTTAAACACAGCTTCAGCGGAGAACCCCACTACAATAGGAAGGTTTGAAGTCTGAGTATCAATACTGAAAAAAAAATAAGAGTACCATCACAGAACTGGACATCATATTGCAAAACTTGTAATGTGACTATTTCCTTTTCTATTTAAAATATAACCATTTTAAATGCCTATTTTAAATGCCAATGCCAGTAAGAGGTGGGGAGGGGGAGCTTCCTTCCATAGAAGTCTGGGTTGGCCCTTTCTGCATAACCCTATTACCAGCAAGCAAAGACTTTCTTATGCACACAGCCGTTTAATGATTTAGTTGGTTGTCGGGAGTCCTATTGTGGGAAGGGTGGTACTGTATTTTTAATATTGCTACAATTTAAAGTACTTTACAGTGGTGTTTTATATTAAGATCACTTGTTTAACTTTCAACTTTTTTTTAATTTCAGGTTCTTGTTTCAGTCTCATTGTAAGCTACCTTGGGCCCCATGATGAGAGAAAAGTGGGATATAAACGAAAGAAATAAAAACAATAAGAACCATGATGAGGTAGGCAAAATAATGGTGGGAGATCTCTGGAAAATGTAGCCCCAAAGAAGAACCTGGGAGCCATTTTCCTTGCTGGGAACTGCATCTAGAGTCTCTTTGTTTCCTGAGATATACTACTAGTTCTTCATAATCCCATGATATACCTGATAGTTTTAAGAGAAAGAAAATAACAACATTTTTTCAATGGCTATTCTCTTTGCTCTTGGAAATAGTTATTTCCACAGCTAAGCTGTCTGAAAGGCAAAGGAGGGCTTTGGGATATGTTATGCCATGAAATGAATCAGTAATTGCTACATTACTGCAAGTACAGAGGTCAAACAGCATGAAGAGGCAGAAAGCACGACAGGATAAGCAGAGGTCAGCCTCTAGGCATTTGTCTTAGAGCTGCCAGAAACGAACATGACTTCCTATTAAATTCAAGCCATCTCATCCATGTCATACATGTCTCCAGTAATACATCTTAGTGTCTAGCTGTGACACTACTATATTGCAGGAATGTAAATGCTCAAAAGAAGAATAAAAGTCCAAAAATGTCTTCGTAAACATATCACATTGACCTTGGGAGTCAGAAGTGCTCATTCACATTTCCTGCTTGGTTACTAGATCACAAAAAACCAATTTTTCACCAAGATGACCTAACATCTACATATCAGTAAACATTCTGTTGGAATTTCCTGTAAGTGACCATTAGATCTGGATCTTTACATCACCACAAGATGACCAAATTAGCCACCAATAAACAGTAAAGGAATTTGTTAGAAAATAAGAAAAATTAGTAAGAAAAAGTGTGAAGAACCAGGGAGGGCAGGAATTGTAAGATGTATGAAGAAATGAAAGATATCACATCAAGATGATCTTCCCAAAATAGATATTGAGGCATGATTTTGATGGGATAGCTTGGGGAAAATTTAAACAGTGATTAAAAACTTGGGCAACATCAGTACTTACTGAGTTAATATTTGTAACAGCCCTGGTGGTGCAGTGGTTAAATGCCAGTACTGCAGCCACAACATTGGGAGTCTGATCCTGCAGGGCTCCAGGTTGACTCAGCCTTCCATCCTTCCATAGGTGGGTAAAATGGGTACCCAGCTTATTGGGCCCAGGTAGCTGAAACACATTGTAAACCACTTAGGGAGAGATAAGCAGTATAGAAATGTAATTGTTAATTGCTTACAAAAAATGATATCTGAAGAAGCATTTAGAGCATGTGAATGTTTTTCAGATGCATTGTTTCATTCTCCACTTCCACCATCATAACTGCTACAACACATATTTCCACAGACACTCACAAAACTGTTTCTGAGAAATAAACACAACTTTCCTGAAAACATTTGCATTCTATTAAAGCATTGATTTAAAATCAAACGATGCTTAATCCAAATTTTTAGAAAACATTTTCAGAAAGTCCAAATCATCTATTTTCACTTGTTGAATGAGCAAAATTGTTCCATTTTTACTTGACCGTGCCTTAAAAAAGCCAAAAAACATAAGAGGTCAAATCTTGGTTGTGTTTTTATGTTTTTAATCATTTTTGCTGACACAATGAATTCAAGGCCAAAGAACTCTCTGACTGAGAATTCTAAATGTCCCTCTCTAAACTGCAAACCCCAGGATTTCATAGGAAGTAGAAAGTGAACTAATAGCACTATAACAGTGTAGTGCAGAAATGGACCAAGTGTGTCCAAGTGAAATGGCTCACATATGGCTTTCCATCAAAGAGAAAGATTTTGGGGATACTGCATAGTTATCTCTTTATCTTGTCCCAGTCTATTGTTAATAAATGAGAAATGAATAAGAATACATGGAAAGCAATGCTTCTGGTGATGCATTGTGGCCATTATGATTGGGTATTATGCAGTCACTGTGATGGACCTTATTCAGTACAGGTGCCTTGTGAATTGTCCTCATGATGTGATGTAAAATTCCAAAGTTTTGCTAACTTGTAAACAAGTAACACTCACCACCACATTTGGTCAGCTGCCAGTGGATGGGTAGGATTAGGGACACTCTTTTTCCTCCCACAGTATAGCATAAATGGAAACTCTCTTTCTTCACCTCTTCCTGTGCTTCCACTCCCACTGCACACCCTCAGCTGACAAGATTGCGGCAGCAAAGGGGGCCATTACTGGTTTTTTTTTTCCAGTAATAGTATACAGGGCATCTACAAGGGATGAGGGTGCAACAGTACCTGGTCAGGAAGTAGCATGTTGCCATGCTAGGATGGCAACATTGTGCGGTAAGAGCCTTAGTTGAGTTCTGCAAAATTATACTGGCAAATGTTTGTGGTTGCCAAATTGTTACCATCCGTAAGTTAGGCTGTATTTTTTTTTTTTAAAAAAAAACACACATTCCAGAGTTTGCTGTCATCTTAAAAAGGAAGAAAAAATCTGGCTGTCTTTCCCTTCTAACTGGCTGCTTTCCATTCTATATCCTGGTATTGCTCCACATTTAATTACTTTGTAAGGGAGAAATACTCAGCAATGAGTTTTCATCACACTTCAACTATTGTTGCAAAGGAACAGAACCTGCTGCAGAATGTTCATAAAATATTTGGATTTAGTGATTGGCTCTGGATAGATGATTTGCCACCAGGCAGGTTTTTCTTTTTTTTTTTCCCATCACATAGAAGGAGATTACATTTTTATTTTTGGTATAAGGAAATATACATCATCCAGTTCAGAAGCACAGTTGGCTGAGATTTAAGTTTTCTTTGGCTGTACATCGAGCATCAATTAAATCTTCTGAGCACCTCAAGATGGTCTAAGAATTGTCCATCAGCCAATCCAAATTTCTTTTTTCTCTTCTGGTTTTGTGGTTTAAAGCCCAAGCCCAAGCCCAGAATTCTTTGCAGCAGAATCAAGGGGAAAAAATCACATATTGGACTTACGCATACAGTGTCATATTCCATTTCCTGATATACTATAAATTACATAGGATCTGCTTAATAAGATGTTTAATGGCTCCAAAAGAGTTGTAGATGGCCATCATGCAAGCAATGTGGAGCACTTTGGACATAACTGGGAAACCCAAACCCTAGGAAGCTGCCAAAGCAAAGCTTGGGCTATAGCGCCAGGAATACCTGAATGGTTACATGTGTCCAGTGTCCACTGTCAATCCATCTGAGAAGCAGAAAGAGAAAGGTTCTTAGAGGAAATGTATTTTGGATTAAACAGAGCAGTCCAGATGGGATAATTGCTAGAATTACAGTCTTAAACCTTTTCATTCAGTAGCAAGATCTGGTCTGTCACTGGATTGGATCCAGAGTGGCACTTAGTGCAGTGCACTTATGCTACTGGAAGGGGATGAGAGCAGACTTATAGAATTCAATTTGCCGTACAGCTCCCTCTGCCTGCTGAAAAAGATGCTCTGTAGAGTTAGGGGACCTTGTGGACTACTGACACTGACATTGGAAGCTGCAGAGAAAAGAAGCCATTGATGAAAGTTACTCCCCATCCCCAGCATCAAACACAGATCCCACCCGCCAGAATATTGTCCCCTCCATGAATGGGAGAAGATTACATTTGTTCATTCAATAGCCAATCAGGAATAATAGAATAGTAAGAGAATGCTGAGATGGCAGACTGGATCATACCATTTAAACATTTAAAGAAGAAGAAAAAAGTTTTCCTGCAAGTGAGGGAGGGCAGAGCATCTGCACTATGATCTCAGACTCAGGCCCTTTCCGCACCAGGCAATTAGAACGGGGCAGTGCATCCTCTCACGGAGGTCATCTGCACCTTGGAGTGGACTACTTACCGGATTTCTGCACCTCAGCCCGCTCCAAAACGACCCCAAGTGGTCCACCAGTATGTTTTTGAAAGACCAGAAAAAACAGGTCTTTATTTTCCTGGAATGCGCCATTGCGTTCTTGTTCCCTTGTGCAGATTCGCAGGCTCGCACCAATGCGAGCTTGAGATCTACAGACAGCGGGCTTTAGGCGTGGCAAGTTTCAGCGGTTGGTCAGGACCCACGACCAACCAGAAGCCACCATTTTGGAAGCCGGAGCCGCCATTTTGGAAGCTGGAAGCAGCCGTTTTGGAAGCCAGAGCAGTGCAGATCTACAGACCTCGCACTGCTCCAATTCGCCCTGGACAAAGGAGGAGGCCTGCAGAAGGGCTTCAGGGACAGTCCACGTTGCTTCGGACCCCAGAAGAAGCGGTAGGTAACGGCAAGGAGCAATTCCCTCGCCTCGTGCAGAAAGAGCCTCAGATTCTACCCCCTCAGGTTTGGTTTGGTTCTTTAATTTTATATGCAAGGGAGAATTTAAAAGACAGCACCAACAAACAAATGTGGTATAGTCCATTTTAAGACCTCAGAGCTCTACCACTTGGGCCTTACTCCTCTGCACACAGCTGGGGGAACCATCCAGTATTTCAGATGTTGATGAACCAGTACTTCCATTAGCCCTCACCAATAGATGAGCAGCATGAGGCTGAAGGGAACTGGAATCCAACATTTGAAGGGCAGTAGCTCCTAAGCCCTCACCTAGAAGGTGTATTTTTTTTCTTGTAGGGTGTTTTAGAAATCTTTCATTCATAGGGTCACCATAGGTCAAAGACAATTTGATGGTGATTGGCAACAACAAAGCCTGAGAGTGTCTATAATAACTATTGGCTAGTTCACAAACTGAACTGTTTCTATGGTAAACCTTCCGCTAGTTTAGTATTTGACATCTTTGGAATGCAGATGGGAGATCAAATGTTTTGAGACATACCAATATTTAAAATAAGAGTGCTGGTTCTGAGAAGTAGCACCTCAGACAGCAAGTCTCCATAGTTTTTACTATGCACGTTTTTCTATATATTCTCTTTTTTAGATGAAACTTGAAAAAGTTATCAGTTGGACCACAGTGACACTATTCCATATTCAAAGCTTTGAAAAGTTACTTTTTGAGACTGCCGCAGCCACTATGAACTTTAACTCTACCACTAATCTAAACAAGTACAGTCCCAGAAGGATTTTCCTGAAAATGAATCTGTCCTGGACTTTCCATGTGTGTGCTTTTGTCTGTGTCTGTGTCTGTGTCTGTATATATACACACACATACATATTTCCACTATGATCTACATAGTCTACATTTGTTGATTTACAACAAATTGGACAGTATGGATGAAAGACCACTCCATAGGAATGATAGAATCCAGCTAACTTTCCCTAAGAGAAGAAAGCAATAGATGTGAGTATTTAATGCAGTGGTTCTCAACCTGTGGGTCCCCAGATGTTTTTGGACTTCAGCTCCCAGAAGCCCTGAGCATTGACCATAGTGGCTGGGGCTTCTGGGAGTTGAAGTTCACAAACATCTGGGGACCCACAGGTTGAGAACCACTGATTTAATGGAAACAGAATTTTGACCATGGGATGTTTCTGAGCTGTTCTCTTTAACTAATCTTACATTGTTACTCAAGACTTAGTAAAAATTGACCGTGCATAATTCTCCTCTAAGGCATAAAATTCTATAGAACTCCATCAAAACTTTCCTGGCATAGTACTAGGAGAATGAGTTTTATCCATTTTCTTGTTACCACAGTTTCCAGCCAGACTTGGGGGATACCAGATATCATTTTGATATCAATAATTTGGCCTTCCTCACCTATTCCTTCCCACGTGCTTGCGAGGCCCCTGGACAAGCACGCAAACAGGCTCGGTCGCTAATCACTGTAATATTCCAAATCAATACAGGCAGACCAGAAATAGCCAAACTGCCGCTTCAGGAGACCTCACGGCAAGTACCTCATTATGTATGCACACTACTTACAAAGAACTCCCTGCCCCGAGCAGGCAGCTTGACGAGCCGAATACTCAAGCGTCAAGCACTCTGCGTTTGCATACTGGCTACCCTATTGACAATTCGGACCTAACTCAATCATGCTAAATTCTGACCTTTCGAAAGCTTTGTCTCCAGTCCAAAACTCATTGTTTTCCCCAAGTACGGACTATGCTATGGTCACATTTTCCCCTATAAGAACCCCTAACTTTGAGAGCTTCCTTGGATCGCTCCCGACTTCCATACCGCCTTGCTGCCACTTTGCTTGGTGAGCCTTCCCCTCAGTCCCACGTACTGAGAACCTTCATATCCACGAACTCTATCTTCAGACTACCCGGGCTTCAGGACAGGTACAGTATTTCCTATACCAAAAACCTCCTCTCAAAATCCCTCTATCCAACTCCAACCTTTATTTTTCTAGTTATCTGTGTGAGTGTGTTGCATACACTTGTTTGATTGTATTTTAATAAAAACAACAATTATTATTTCACTTCCGTTTGCTCCTTGACTGACCCCGTAGACGCTGGATAAAAGATCTCCCTCCGTTGCCCTGCTCTTGCAGTGCTAACTTGTGCTCTTTGACTAATTTCCCCAACTTGTGTAATTTGGAGAGCATTTAGGTGTCCTTCATGGGACTCTCAGAAATCAGGGTAACATTCTACCTGAAACTGCGTATTATTAACAGCACATTAGGCAGTTAGTACAAAAATGAACTAATCAAAAAGAAGCATACAGCAGCATTATTATTTTTTGTTGTTGTTGCTATTGTGTGCTAATGATTGATGCCAACACTTCCATTAGATGCCTAACAGGATGAAAATGTGGGAAGAAAAGATAAATGTACTCATTTTCCTTTTATGGCTTTCTCTTCTGAATTGCAAAGCAACTGTGAAAATTTAGCAGCATTTTTTTTTAAAAAAAAAAACCCTTTTTTTAATACTGATGCATTAAATCTGTTCACCCAGGAAGGTATTCCTGATAAAGCACAAAGGCTTCAATCTTATTAAGGCAGTTACAGACATTTATAATTATAAAGTCTATTAAAGGAACTCCAGTGAGTTCATCCTGGACCAGATTAGCCATTATGCTAAGTACATTGTCATGCACAACCACACACACGCAACCAGTCTGCTCTCTATAGTTAAAAAAATCATTCCACCATTCTTTTTTACCATGCCTCATTTCATCATATGACAGAAGATGTCAGACCATGTTACCACTACACCTTTTGAGTGCATATTTCACTGAAGATCTTTGTCTTATTTGCTCTTCTTATTAAAATCTCTTCCTTCAATGGTTTTGTGTTGTCCCTTTATGTTAATTTATTCTCAAAAGTCCCACAGTCCTTTGAAAATTCATTGTGCTTTATCAAAAATGGAGTATTTTGTCATGATGCAAGCCACAGAAATGGTATGCTGCTGACTTCAGTAGGTAAATGAGTGTACCCTTAAAGAAGCCTCCAGTCTTTCCTGAACGCTGCCTTTTTTTCTCTTAATGAGATATGGAACCATAGAAAAACTTGTTGGAAACCCTCACACCAAATGGATTGCATGGTGAAGGCAGAAAAATGGAATGGAAAGAAGAAATAACACTTGGATAGGTATTGGCACCTACAAAATATAAGGCTGAAAAGGGAAAGAGCCTTCTCTGTGGCTGCTCCCAGTATTCCCCATCAGGGAAAGTTAGGTTGGTTTTCTCTCTGTTGTCTTTCAGCCAGCAGTTAACCTTTTTGTCCACCCAGGCCTTTAAGTACTAACTTCTTGTTACAGAAGATCTTTTCGCTGAGGTGTGTTCTATATCTATTTTTATCATTATTATTTTATTTTAACTGTCTTTTAGAATTATTTTAAATTAATGTTTTTAATATGCTTCCTTGTTTAATTTTTTAAAAAACCCTGTGTACTTTGTTTTAATTGTATTTTTTTAATTTGAACTGTGAGCCTCCTTTGGTTTCATACTGGGAGAAAGACAGACTATAAATTAAATAAATAATCCAGAACCTGAAATAATACCAATGGGATATGCTGGCTTGAGTGTTGAGATCAGGTACTTGAAACCTCTAACTTCAAATCCTAAATGAGCTGTAAAGAACAGTCAGTGTGTCTCCCAGGTTAACATACCACAATTCAACTAAGCATAGATCCTCAGTTTCTTGGAAGAAGGCTAGAAAGATACGATAAATAGGGCAATTTTTGCCATAGGAATGCATGTGGACTGCATATTTCCCACCTGTGGACTAAAGCATACTTATATATATAAATATATATATTTACAGTTGTACATATTTTTAGCCATTCACATTTTTAAAATGCATGCACGGTTTAGTTACCTCACCAATTTGTGCCATTCTGAGGCATGGGAGGTGTGAAATGGATCATTTCTTTGAGAATCTCAGAATCACCCAAATTCTTTTTATCTCTGTGACTCATAATACTCTCTTCATTTACAGTTATTGATCAATAATTCATTTAGTCTCACTTTCATCTTCATCTCCAAAACCTCTACCCCCGATACGCTTTCATTGATACTCTGCCAGGAGATGGCCAGTAGAGGAGAGGGAAGTCTCTCTCCCTCCTCTGTTTCTCATTCCCAGTATGATGCTGCATTCCAGGCACAAGGAACACCTGGGAATTTTAAGTGGCAGTGTTGTCATTGGAAGCACTATTTGTTTCTGGCCTTCAGTAATCATAAAAAGGAAGCAGAAACTAATCATTTTTGCTGGAACAGTAAGAAAAGGAAGGTTTTCGTGTGGAAGTTCACTGAGATATGCTTTCTCACTTTTCCATTGTTGCACAAGTGATACAAACCGGAGGACAATCCATTCCAATCCCCAGCCTAATTTCTGAACCCCCTGCTGGATTTCTCACCAGCAGGTAACAAAGATAGGAATGTATATTCTGTATCTCGTCCCATCATTTTCAAGCAAGCTCCTGTGTCATTTGCCCAATATACTGCCGAGGTTATGTTCAAAACAGATGTTTGAAGTCAATCTTCGTCATAAAGGGCTCTTATTCATAACTTTTCCTAGAATCTCAGTCCATTTCTGCCCAACATTATTTTAGTGCTATTATTCCACTTTCAATATCCTATGGAATCCTGGAGTTTGCAGTTTAGGGAGATGCATTTAGAATTCTCAGCCAGGGAGCTTGTTGTCCTCAGTAGACTACAAACCCCAGAATCCCACAGGATGTTGAAAATGGATTAATAGCACTATAACAACGTAGTATGGAAACGGCCTCAGTTAAATTCCCTTTGAGTGGCCAGAACAACACAAGCTGGTGTCCTAACATTGCCTCTGGTCTGAGGCCAGTTCCACTGACATTTGAAATGAAATCTTTCAAGTGCATATTCATAATTAAGCTGAGGGTGCAGTATATCGTAAGTTAATTATATATCATTAAAAGACATTTATAGAACTGTAATATGCATATAAGAGATCAATCTAATTGTCATGTAGTTAACCCCAGTTTTTTAACCAAGTAATATACTGTGACATTTTAATTATCAATTTCCACATAGGAATTTCTTGTTAAAGCCTCTCCTGTTTCAGAAAGTCATGCGGAAAAGAGCCACAAGCATGGTTTTAAAAGAGCAGTAGCTTCGTTCACGCATTGGAATTCTGGTGCATATTCAGTCAGTATGGACAGAAGAGAAGGCTCTGTTTAACTGCAGCCCTGAAAAGACTGAATTGTTTAAGAAATCTTTCTTCATTGGCTGATGCCTGCCTATTGTCTGACAAATTCCTAAGAAAATAGATATTTACAGAGAGAAGGAGGACTGGATATTTTGCTGAAGAGTGCTAGAATGTTAACCTCATCTCCATGAAAATGTACATTGGAGAACGATTGCTGACCTCTGCCCATCTTTTCTGCCAACAGCAGATGCCCATGTTTAAATTTCATAACAGAAGTGACATGTTCTATAGTGAGAGGACAAAAGAAGTTAGTGGAAAAAGGTGTTGGATAACTTATAAATAACTGTTTGTTGGGGAGTGGGAGAGACAGCAATATATTTTACAAGCATAGTAACTGATGTTCACAAGCAGAAGTTGAGCAGGAACCAGTCCCCCACCCTCACCCACAGAATTAGCAGAGGTTCTCGTATGCCACGGCTTTCTCAAATACTGCTTTGTTACTGGGAAAAGCAAAATGCACCCGGAACTTGAAACTGTGATGCCCTTTTCTGAGACAATCTTTGAACAGAAAGAAAAGAAAAGAAAAAAGACACAAAGTGAGGACAGGCGGGCTGAGGAATTTTAGAATAATGCCTCTCAAAAGAAATACTGCTTTATAGAGTAGGCACTTGGCCCCTACCATCAGCTAACCCATCTAAAAAAGCAATACTTTTGCAAGATGAACCTAATTCTCTCTTCTTCGGTACTAAATAAAGCCAGGCACATTTAGACGCAACGCTGTTGCTGACGAAAAAGTATCTTATAAAAAAGATATAAATATCTGCACAGTAGTGTGGAATTGTTTATGCAGGTAAACTTTAATGGGGGAGTTGCAGCCACAGTTATTACTGCGGTAGTCGTCCTATAATTTTCACAGGTCTGCTGCTACTGACGTGTGTAAGCAATGCAGTAATGCATTTGAAGAAGACTCAATAGATTTAAGTAATAGCTGGGACCTAAACATTCTAGCAGGGATCTCTAAAACAATTCAAATTTTATTGCCAAAACACAATAAAAGAAAACTTAATTTTCCCCAGAAACTAATAAAAAAATTATTGTCATTTAGTCAAATGAGTGGTGGATTTATTACATTTTTGTTATTTACTTGAAAATGAGAGAAAATCTAATCAAGGAGGAAAAAAAGATGGCAGTTATGAGGCACAGTATGACTGACCAAATGGCTGCTTCAGGGGTTTACTAATGCCAGACTTAATTATTTTGAATTTTAACAACTTGGTTAACATGATAAATGCTCAGGGTAAAGACACATGATCTTCAGCATTCAAGTATACTCAGTATAATTCCTTATGTGAGGTCAGGTCAATTATTACTCTAAATATGGTACAGGGTAGGCCTGAAGTCTTTTGGGGGGAATGCTTTGCTGAATAAGTGGGTACAGCCACCAGCAGCTGGTGATTTTTATATCACGTTTGAGTCCCAACGTTAATAGCAATAGCAGTTATTTCTATACCGCCTATCAACTAGTGTTATCTAAGCAGTTTACAATGTATTTTAGCTAATTGCCCCCAACAAGCTGGGTACTCATTTTACCGACCTGCGAAAGGATGGAAGGCTGAGTCAACCTTGGAGCCTGGCAGGATCGAACTCACAACCTTGTGGTTGCAATACTGGCATTTAACCACTGCGCCACCAGGGAGGTGTCCAGGGATTGCTCCCAAATAGGTCCAGCCCCTTAGATAGCCCATTTCAATTAATATCCACAGTACAGTCACCACTCCATTGGCATGAAAACTGCCACTGGATGCATCTTTCTCCTTAAGAAAAATAATAATAGTATCAGCTGTAACTCTTCAGGATTTCTGAAAGTGTATCCCAAGAAAGGCATAGTTATGTACCTAGGCATACATTGTCATCCAAATATACTTGCAAACCCCTTTCAGGTAGGGAATGAGTGAGATTTTCTTTTTATGAGATTTTTTTTAAAATCTAAAAGTTTCTTCTCCAGGGAAAAAAGCTGATTTTTTAAAAAAGGAATGTGGTTAGAAACAGAACTGATAGCCATTTCTACAGTACGCTATTACAGTGCTATTATTCCATTTTCAACATCCTTGGAATTCTGAGGTTTGTAGTTTATTGAAGCCAAAGAGCTCTCTGGCTGAGAATTCTAAATGTCCCTCCCTAAACAGTGTAGTGTGGAAATGGCCTATGTTTGTGTTGCTGAATTAGGGTTCTCACCACCTTTACCTGAAAAGAGTCTTTGTCTTTAAGAGATGAAAGACATGGCCCTTCCATTCTGCGAATTGCTGATGATTGAGAATTTTTTAAATGCTGCTGCTGCTTCTAGAATTTACCAGACTGAGGTAGAAAATACTTGAGATTTTAACAAAGGCCCTTTTCTCACGGGGGGGCCTCCGAAACGTGGCCGCGCACGCAGGGGCAGAACTTACCCACAAGCGGGTTGCTCCGTCCCTGCGGAGAGCGCGGATCCGCCGTTCCAAACCCCGCCGAATTTCGGCGGTGCTCAGCGGCGCTCGGCGGCGCTCGGCGGCGCCCAAAATGGCGGCCGGCGGCTTCCGGCGGTGCTCTGCCAATTAGGACAGCGCGCCAGCCAGAAGCCCACCCCCGGGCAGATTTGCAGGGATGCGCTACCACGTCTCTGCAGTTCTTCATCGGGGGCTGCTACAGGGCAGTGCGGGTAAGTTTTATAAAAACCACTTTTGAAGGTGGTTTTTATAAAACTCACAGCACCACCCCGCGGCTGCGCTAGAGCAGTTTGAGGTCTAGAACCTCACTTTTTTTAACTGCTCTAGCGCAGACCCCAGTGAAGAAGACCTCCAGGAGAGGTCGCTCTAGCATGGGCAATATGCCGGTGTGGAAATGGCCAAAGTGTGAATTTGCAAGAAAGTGAAACTAACACCAACATCATCATCATCAACAACAACAACAGCAGCAGCAGCAAATGGTATTGGGGATGGGAAAGATTTTCTGGTCTTCAGATCCTGGAGATCCACCACTAGTCATGGCAGACGGTGCTGAGGCTAAATCCACAGATTGTCTGACCTGTTATCAGGCAGCTTCCTATGTTCCTATATGAGGATAATCTACCTTTTTTAACCTAAATGGCCCTCTTCATTTTGCAGAATAACATTTTAAAAAAAAATTTAGAGAGAGAGCAAGTGCTTTATGTGCTCTTTGACTTCATGCCCGTTTCGTTATCACCATAATTCAAAGTGATGAGACAAACAACATGTATGGAAACTGTTTATCCTTCAGATTGTTGCAATTTGCTTCTATCACCTTTTTTGTTCTTCTACAAGACAAACTCTAGCAGAGAAGTTTTGCACACAAGCCTAGCTGAACTCAGTAAGAGAGAGCTCTTTTTTTGTTCTTACTAAAATTTTTCATAGCTTTAAAGCTCTTTAAAAAGAAAAGAAGTGAGTCCTCTCTGTGCATGGAGGTTCTCTGTGTGATCAAGGTTCCAGATCATGCAGAGAGCCTCATGCATAGCAGAGGCTATCCTCTTCAGACTCCCATTCTCCATGTGAAGAGAACAGTTATAGAGGTAGTAATAGAGCTAGCACACTCCCCCTCCTCATGGTGAATTCATGATGAATACCAGCATTTGGTTTACACTGTGAGGATGTCATAATGTGAGGCACTCAGACTACATTTTGAACTTGGGAAATGGGACAGTTGCCACTTCTTTACCAAAGTAATGCCATACACTTTTATGAGCCTTTATTTAACTTAATATTACTTGCTATTGTTGTTGTTATTGTTGTTATTACTACTAAGAGAAGAAGAAAAAACTCTTCATATTTTCTTTCTTTCTCTTTCCTGTGTTGGTGACCATGTTTAGAAATCTTCCAAACATGACACAGGCTAGCAAAGAACAGCAGCAGCATAGGTAATCCACCGTGGCATTGCTTTCCCTCCTTCCTCTCCATGCCACT
The DNA here is from genome assembly GCA_948472985.1 of Iguana delicatissima. Lineage (NCBI taxonomy): Eukaryota > Metazoa > Chordata > Lepidosauria > Squamata > Iguanidae > Iguana > Iguana delicatissima. The sequence goes on along the minus strand of CAOKZL010001390.1, from coordinate 968,524 downwards.
TCAGTGTGGAGATAAAATATTGTACGGCTGGCACTGAATGCAGTTAGGAAGAGGACAATTTAACTTATAGAATGGCCCTGCAAATGTGAGTTAAAGATGAGCCAGAAAAAAAATGTTTGTATTAAACTAGGAAAGAAATATGAAACCATTCCTTTCTTTCAATAAGTAATATTCATAACCAACAGAATTGCATTTTACTTCACCCATAGTTCTGTAAACTATCCTGGAACAAATTAGGATATTAATATACGGTTAGGACTGCTGTAAAATCTCCTCCTCCAGGTTTTCCCTTCAGCCATTCACTGACTGGGGATAAACTTCTGTCTTAGCAGGCCAACCTCCATTTTGTTTCTATAGGAGCAGTATATTTTTACATTTTGAACATCTCACCTTCATGTTTTTTTCCTTATCAGTTTGGTAAGGCCACACAATTACCTAAATGATCAGAATCCTTCCTACCCAACCCATCCACTCTCTAAAATACCAGTAGCCTGAAAGTTGGCTCACCAAGTCCCATCTTACCCCCATACCTAAATAATACAAGTTGTTAGCTAAGAATTGTGGCTCAGCCCTATCCAAAAGCCGCTAAATGAATTAGAAGTCATTGTAGCCAAATCATTTGCATCTAATGAAGAGTGCTGTAGATAAATTTGTTGGTCTTTAAGCTCCCACTGTAATACCACAGGGCTCTTCATTGTTTACTAAAATTCATTTATTTATGTATTTAAAGTATTTCTCCATTGCTTCCTAGCCCTCAAGGGCTCCTGAAGCAATGAACAAATAAAACCAATTAAACAATACAGAGATAAAAACATTTTAAAATCATATTAAAATATTCTTTAAAAATTATTTAAAGCAGTCTAAAAATAATCATATTTTACAAAGATTTCCTGTGATTTTTCTAACTCCTGTTCTGCAGAAAATTAAAAAGGAGGGCATCATTAAACTGATTGGTATGATTCTGTTTTCCTTAAAGTATTGGCTTTAAGGAAAAACTGGATACCTAACTTTGAGAAAAGAGAGTCTCTAAGCATCCTCCACCATGATCCAAGAGGTCTTCCTCTCACACACAAATATATTTGCTAAAATTGAAGGAATTTCATGCAGTTAATTATTGTGCCACTTATAAGTGCAAACTAATGAAATTGTTCGTGGTAATAGATAAGCCTTCAAGGACATGTTGACTGTGATAGACACACTGATACAGAGACCAATACAGGTGATAATTACCTGAAAATTGTCACCGTGACAAGTCAGACTGCCACCCTATGATCTTCTTTCCATCCCCTTGACTGAAAATAATCTAAGTCTCCAAGCAGAGGTTTTCTGGCAGGGCTCTGCTTTATGTTATTCTTTTCACTTTCAATTTGTCATGATGTCTGTCCCAAAGCAATGATTTTGACTCCAAGCTGAACCAGACTTCCTAGTTATTTTTAACACAGCACCCTTCAACTCATTTGCTTTCTAGATGGGTTTGGCAGGACCCACAAAATGTTAGGTTACCAGAAAGTATTGCCTCATTAGAAGAAAGATAGCATCACAGAATGTATTGGCAAGTGGGTTGTCTGGCTGTCTCAGAATGACTGAAGCAGAAATACGACCAGATTTTCAAAGTGTAAAGCAATAGGGGTTTAATGTAAAATGGCAATATATATATATATACTACTGCAAGTCAACATTTTGGAGGTTAACCAGTTCAGTAAAATCCAGGATAGGGAAAAATGTTCTTCCACGGAACCCTCCTTCTCAGGTTGGTGTGTGGCTCCACTGTCAGTAGATGGTGCAGTCCATCCCAGGTTTTAGGTTTAATTTTAGGAGCTATCCCCAGAGTGCTGAATTTTATCCCTACACTAGTTTGAGCACCTTGGATAGGTTTTCAAACTAAAACCCAGAGACTCCCTCCGTCATCTGTCTTGAAGCTACCTCCTCCAACTCCTTCAATACTGGAAGATAGCAATAGCATGTGTATTTCTATGCCGCTTATCAGCTAAGTGCTCTCTAAGTGGTTTACAATATGTTAGTTAGTTGCCCCCAACAAGCTGGGTACTCATTTCACCAACCTGCAGGAGGATGGAAGGCTGAGTCAGCCTAGAGCCCGGCAGGATCAAACTCACAATCTTGTGGTTTCAGTACAGGCTTTTAACCACTGAACCATCAGGTTCCTGGAAGAGGAAAACATCTAGGTTTCCAGTGAAGGTTTTCCTGAACTGAATGGTGTTTCCAACTGTCCTCTGCTCTGCTACCCTTCAGAAAATCTCCTAGTTTTACTGCAGCCATTTCTTGCAGCAGGGAGAATACTTATATGGCTCATCCAAGTGGGTGAAACTATTTCTATGGTTCTTTCTCTATATAACAGTCATACGTGCATCTGGCACAATGTGGATACTATAAAGAAGATGGCTGTCATAAAAAGTCCCTTCCACGTGGCTGAGCCGCTTAAGCATTATCTCAGATTCCCAGGTTCACAGAAGCTTGTGAACAGGGATTTCCAACCTGTGGCCAGTGTATTGAACTTGTGTTTGAGAAAGATGAAAAACTATGAAATCAGCAAGCACTTCAGGATGCATCTCTCTCTCTCTCTCTCTCTCTCTCTCTGTGTGTGTGTGTGTGTGTGTAATTTCATTAACATTTGATAAACTCATGTGATGCATTTCATAAAGATTAAAAGCAACCAACTTGAGGTCCCTCAGGACTAAATAAACATGAAATACATTGTATTTTGATCAGGAAAAACTACTATGAATCACTAACTAACATTCTGGAAAATAATGTCCTCTTTCTCAGGCTGCTGTATTAAGGAAATAACAACAATATAATAAAGGTATCATTAGCGTCAATATCAACTAGTTATGTTGGCTATATATTGCTCAAGCACTGGAGGGAGCATGCCTCTGAACACCAGCTGCTGGAGGATGTAAGTCAGAGGGTGTTATTCTACCCATGTCCTGTTTGTGAGCTCCCCATAGGCATCCAGTCAACTACTATGTAATCAGAATTCTGGGCTAGACATGGCTTTAGTCTGATCCAGACTGATCTGTTCACAGTAGTAACATGAACAGAACCACTGAATCATTAAAATTTCTATAAACATTGACTCACTATTCAGCTGTTGATTCGATGGGTCTCATTTTGTTGGGGCTACCAATAGGATCCAGGCTATAGGTGTAAGTCTTCAACAATGTCTTTCTTGAAAGAAGCAATGAGTAATTGCATTTTCTATGCAGAAAACAAGATTTCTGCACAGAAAACACAGTTGTCTGCACCAAAAAGTTAAAACACTTGGGGTATATAGAATAAAGGATGGGGGACACGTGGCTGGATAGCAGTACGTGTGAAAGGGATCTAGGAGTCTTGGTAGATCACAAACTGAAATGAGTCAGCTGTGTGATGCAGCAGCCAAGAAAGCCAACACGATTCTTGGTTGCATCAATAGGAATATGGTGTCTAGATCAAGGGAGGTAATGTCACCACTCTATTCTGCAGTGGTTAGGCCTCATTTGGAATACTGTGTCCAGTTCTGGGCACCTCAATTCAAGAAGGATATTGACAAGCTGGAACATGTCCAGAGGAGGGCGACCAAAATAGTGAAGAGTCTAGAAGCCATGCCCTATGAGGAGCAGCTTAGGGAGCTGGGTATGTTTAGTCTGCAGAAGAGAAGGTTAAGAGGGGACATGACAGCCATGTTTAAATATTTGAAGGGATGTCATGTTGAGGGGGGATCAGGCTTGTTCTCTGCCACTCCAGAGACTAGGACAAGGAGCAATGGATTCAAGCTGCAGGAAAGGAGATTCCACTTGAACCTCAGGAAGAACTTCCTGATGGTCAGAGCTGTCTGGCAGTGGAATATGCTGCCTCAGAGTGTAGTGGAGTCTCCTTCTTTGGAGACTCTTCTCCTTTTTCCTTCTCCTCCTCCTTCTTTCTTTAAGCAGAGGCTGGATGGCCATCTGTTGGGAATGCTTTGATGTGTGTTCCTGCATAACAGAGGGTTGGACTCCATGGCCCCTAGGGTCTCTTCCAACTCTATGATTCTATGATTCTATGTTTCCTAGGGAATTGTCTTCACTGGGTTTTGCTTACACTCAGGAAACCAACTTTTCAACCACTGATTGACTATTTTGAATATTCATTCCATCCCCTTTTTAGACTCTTATATTCTTTGCAATGTCTCTTGCATAACATTTCAGCTCTCTCAGAACACTGTTTGTCTCCAGTCTAAGTCAATTTCCCTGTGTGCATGGATAAAACCATAGCAGATAAAATGCATCCCTACCAATGTTGTTGGTTTGCCACTCCCAGCTTTCCTCACCATGGACCATGCTGAGGGAACTTGAAGTTGAACAACTGGAGGACCATATGCCTGAATTAGTGTAGGATTCTGCTCATCATCAGTTTCAGCAAAGGACATTTCCCAAGAGATGTGGGAGGTCCATTTCAAGGACACTAGATATTTTCAGTTTCTTACCTTGGGCAGAAGTGGAAAGTAACTTTCCTTGGAGAAATGCCTCTCAGATTTTATAGCTTTGTATTGCTGCCACTAGCAGTTTTCTTTTTTAAAAAAAAAAAGCTTAGGGTTAAAGAGACTAATTCAGAGAACCAAAGAACTGGTGGAAAATTGGTGTTCAGATCTTACATAATTTCACATGGATTTATACTGCATTTCCCAGTTGCTTTGTTTTATATGTTTTGCTTTCACCCAGAGAGTTTGTAACTCTATCAATGAGTCCTTAGGGAAACAGACAATGTAATGAAGTGATCTCTAATGGGTTGTTGTCAAATAGGTGGGGGAAGGGATATCAAGTGAACTCAAGTATCAAAAACATGAACATCTTTCACAGATGAATATCTGGCAGAAACATAAAAAGTAGACAGAAATTAAGGGAGAAAGTTGGAAAGGAACCTGGCTTCTATCTGCAATTCCTTACAATGCTGACAGACAGTGTATTACCATCTATCTATCTATCTATCTATCATATCTATCATATCTATTTCAATTTTAAAATATTTGAAAAATGAAAAGCCCTACCTAGAGCTTGGAAAAGTTAAGTATTTAGACTACATCTCCCAGAATCTTCTAGCCTGCATGGACACTGGTCATGCCAACTTGTGGAATTGTAGTTCAAAAAGTAACTTTGCCAAGCTCTGAGACTGGCTAGAATACTTTTTTAAAAAATAGAAATATAGAATATTTGGAGGGGAAACAACACAACAGACAAGGACCACAAATTCAAATTTCTGCCTATGTTCATTTCATGCCTCACATAGTTAAAGGCAGAACTTGGAATTATTGCATTATGTACTTGTCTACTAGGTTTTCTAACAATTTTCCCAAACTGAGCACATTGCCTGTTTAACACTGGAGTTGAAAATATGCTTTAGTGAACTAGGTTGTTAGAACCTAAGTCTCCTCCCATCACATTCAGTAATATAGGAAGGTTTGCTGCCTCAAGAGAAAAAAAAAATACTAACATGAGAAGGAATGCATTACATGACTCACTTGTCAGGTGGCCTGATCTGTGTGATTTCTTTGGGAAGACAACGGGGGACAGAGAGAGAAAGCTTTTTGGAGCTTCGGTCAGAGCAAGAGAGCTGTATTTGTGGAACAGAAAAAGAGCTGAGCTTGGGAAAGTATGGAAAAGAAGAAAAAAATGAGTTTTGGAATAGAATGAGGTTTGGGTGGGGAGTGATTTGTTTTCTTAAAAGGAAATCAAGACCCTCAAGTACTGATGGCCATTTCAGAATGCCAGGCATTGTGACTCTCTGTTAATTATATTCTGGATTACTTTCTATTGTGTATTTTTGTATAACTACATCATCTCAAATACTATTATTATTATCATTTGAGGTGAAATACAATGAATCCCTTTGTAATTTTGCTCACGCAATGGTATGCATTCAGAAAATTAAGTAAACTTTTTTTTCCTTGAGCCCACCTTTCTTTTTTCAGTCTTTGGACTTATCTTCTATTTTCTGTCCCCAAGCATGCCATTCTGTTTTTTACTAACCGGTTTTATTCAATCAATGTAGAATGGATTTGATCATTAAAATGGATGGTGCCACAAACTGAATTAGGAATCCCTGGATCCTGCATGAAAAACATGTCCTCTACTTATGTTCTTTGCAGACCTGACTTCTTGATTGGAGTGGGGAGGCAGAAAGGATGTAGTCACTCACTTCTGCAAAAAAAATGTTCTACATATACTCAGACACTCTCAAAACATTTCTGAGTGAGCATCTCCATCCTCGATTCACTGACTAATCTTCATAGGTATCCATTTATTTTTGTACATCTGATGTGTCAGTGCCCTCTAACAGAAATATGCTTCTGCCACAATGACTTTAATGATTTGTCCGATAGGCCACCAATTCATTGGTTCTGCAGGACTCAAAGGCCCTTTTCGTATGGCATTCGCCAGGATTCTGGGAGATGTAGTCTAAATACTTAACTTTTCCAAGCTCTAGGTAGAACTTTTCATTTTTCAAATATTTTGCCATGTGAAAGGACTTCTGGAGCATCGCACAATTGCGAGGAGTCATCCACATGACATCCTCGCAATTGCATGACGCTGCTGGGGTTGGCAGGCGCCGATCATGCACTATTTCATTTTCAGCTTCCAGCCAAAAATGATGCACAATCGTGCATCACTCCAGGGCTCTGTGCGCACTTTCCATGTGTGCAGAGCCTCCGGAGCCACGGCGCTTGTGCTCCCTGCCCCAGTACAGCCTGGCTGTGCTGCAGAAGGAAGAGGAGGAGCCCTCACACTGCCTGCTCACTAGCAGGCAGCAGCCGTGGAGCTAAAGCAGCGGGGGCGTGAGAGCCTCTCGCAAGAGGCTACTCGTGCGATCCCCACACCCCAGTGCCGTGAAAAGGTAAGGTGCAAAAAGGGTCCACATGTGGGCAGAGGCCATTCCTCTCCTGGCCATGTGGTTCACTAATTGCCATCTGGTTCAATAATTCTGTAATTCTAGTAATTACAGATAGGAAACAAATTTTAACAAGAAAAAGGAGGAAGCAACATTTAAATCCCCAACATTCTTCTGCTCACTCTCATAGACTAATGGCCCTGCTGACTGGAAGGTTCTGGGATATGTAGTCCACATAAATAATTTTCCCAAGTTCTGCAGACACACAACTGGCATGTAGCTTCCACTCTGATGATAGCAATCTTTTTCTATTTCCTGTTAGATGTTAATGAGTCTGTCAACATTAAACATTTAAGAAATGCACATTTGGATGAACCTGGTATGAAATCCTTTTAATCTCTTTTTCTTCAAATGAGTTTCAACATGTCTAATAATTAGAGTCATCTTTGCCCTCTCTAGACCCCTCTAATTCTGTGGTATCATTTTGAAATTCTTCAATCTTCTTAAAAGGCTACTAGGCTTGTATTTTCAAGGTGAATATACAAATGCATGGAATCTATACATTCTGATAAAAGCAATCTGGGCTTCTAATCAGATGGATCTATAGCTGTGAATAACCTCCTGCAATGGGTTGGTCCCTCAACTCCTTCTCATTCCCCTTTTTTTAAAGTGTTTCTTTTTTACAGCTATAGTTTTCTGCCTCTTTCAAGCATGTCCTTGGAAACGGAAAATACCAGTTGATCTTTATTCTGCACTTATAAATAAATGCCTTCTGTTGACATTGCCATCTTTTTAGTTCCAAGCAAAAACATACTTATTTTTCCAGGCATCTGAACATCAGTTATAGCCTGCCGGCTATGTACTGCTTTTGTATTGTTCATTGGAAGCTGGGTGCTAGGGTGAGGGAGCGATTTCTATATTGCGGGTGGATACTGTTAGTTTTGTATCATTTATAGATTTTGTTTTTCTGGTCTGTATTTTTATCTGTTGAGTTGACTGTGGTTTATATCAATTGCATTAATAATGAAAATCTTTGTGCTGTTGTATGTTCTTTCTTTTGAAGCTCCTTTTGCCAGTGGGAAGCAATGCACAGCTTTGATTAAAATGTTAACAATAACAACAACAGCAACAACAACAACTGAGATACCACTGTGCATTTCAGCCTAGAGAGTATTATTAAATAATATACCAGGTTCACAACAAAACATTGTACAGTCAGCCCTCCACATTTGCAGGTTTCGCTTCTGCGGATTTGATTATTCACGGATTCTTTGCTGTCACCGATGCTTCCTCCCTATGCCATTTTTAATAGGCACTGCAAGCCTCATGAGACCGAGAAACTGCAAACGAGGCTTATAAGTACCTATTAAAAGTGGTGTGGGGCAGCAGCGGAGGTGGCACTTCTGCCTTGGAAAGGAACCCTGATGCCTCAAAGGAATCTATGGTGGGTTGAAGGTGGCGATCATACTTTTTTTGTTGTTAAATATGGTTTCAGAGGGCCTAGAATTATTCACAGTTTTTTTACTTTCACGGGAGTCCTGTGCCCCTAACCTAGTGAATGTGGAAGGATAACTGTATTGTGAAAAACTTTGGTACAGAGTTCTACCAATTCCATTCCCTTCTCTTCACCACCTGGACTCAATCTGCTCTCCCAGGTTTCCATCAACATACTATTCCCACTAACCATGCTCAGTTCTCAGTAATTGTTGCTTTCCAGTAATGATGAGAGAGTGGGGAGGATCTAGGAAGCCCTTTCTACGGATTTATTTAAGGTTCCATGTGTTTCCCTAAGCATGATGACATCTCTGCTTTATGCATGGGTAGCACCCTTTTGCCTGCATGAAAGACTGTCCCTTAATGGCCCAAAACATCTTGTTGCTAGTGTCAAATGACCAGATGGTACCCTAACTACCAAGTGTGCATACAGACCAGCTGCCATTGCAACTGAATCTTAGGCCCTTTCCACACGCGCGGGAGAGAAATGGGGGGAAACGGGGCAGCGCACACGGAAACGGAGCTTACTTTAATCCGGGTAGCCCCGTCACCATGAGGAACACCGCATGTTCGCCGCTCCACGCTGCGGCAGCATCTGGCGGCATCCGGCGGCGCCCAAAATGGCGGCTTCCGGCTTCCGGCAGCTCTCCACCAATCGGAGAGGTGCGCTAGCTGGAAGCCCGCCCCCCGGCAGCTCTGCAGGGACACGCTTGCACACGCCTGCAATTCTACACGGGGTGCTGCGACAGGGTAGTGCACTTGTGTTTTATAAAGACCACATGAAATGTGGTCTTTAAAAACACGCGGCACCACGCCTGCGGCCACGCGAGAGCAGTTTGAGGTGTGGAACCTCACAATTAATAATCGCCCTCGCACACTCCACGGTGTGGACGACCTCTGGTTGAGGTCGTCCTACGCCATATTTTTTACCCCATGTGGAAAGGGCCTTAGTTCCATGCTGACAACACAAAAGTATCTGCTACCACAGTTGAAGCAGTAAGCTAGTTTAGAGTGTGCCAGCCATACTGAATGGTACACACTCATAGTTCTGATCTTCACTAAAGCTCCCCACTCCTCAGATCAACCAAACAAAGCCATTTGCCTAACTGTGCATAATGGTTGTGCCAGCCCTGGCTATTCAGTCTGCTGCCTAGGTATTCACTATTGAGGATCAACTTCAAGGTTCTTGACCTGCTTTCCCTTTGTAAAGTTTTTGGCTCTAAATTGGACACACACTGCTTCCTCTGTACAGGCAGCTGGATCTGGCAAGGATGGTGCCATGGTGGTCTTGGGCAATAGCACTACCATGCTAGGGGCAGGGGAAGAGCACATATCCTGTGGATATTTCTGAACCCACAGTAGCCATTTAGATCACCTCAACAACCTTAAAGGAATGAAGCAGGAGATACAGTTTCCTCAAATGTGGTGTACAGTTCATAAAGATTATTTTTGGACTACATCGACCAGGCTGGCAAGGGAATTCTGGGAGTTTTTGTCAAAAGTAACTTTTCCAGAGTTTTATGTGGTCAAGGCAACTCAATATATCCAGCTAGGATACATTAAGCTCTAGGATAGAACTTAAAGTGTTCTATAGATGTGTTCCATATTAATAAATTTTGTTGAGTTTAATGTGCTGTGTTTCCCATCTGAGCCTTCAAAATGCAGCAAGAAAAGAACATCTAAATGTTAGGAATCGTAATGCACATTTTCACTTCACTTATTTCAGTGCACGAGAATGGATGATCTAATTAAGAAGTTTCTCCCGCACTACTTTAAACCAAGAGAAAATGCCATAGAAAATAAATGACTCATAGATATCTATCCAGTAAATAATTTCATCATAATTTCCCTATTCCTGAATAGAAATCTGATTATCAACGAGGGAATCAGGAAATGCCACTGGTATTTACAGCAAACATTCGTAGATCTTGTTTTAATGTAATTTTAATCTTATACTTACTGTGAAAGCGTACAAAAGTGCTTGACAGATCTCTTTAAAGTGCATCCAGAGTTAATTCCATCCATTTCACAGCACTGCTGAAATCACATAAAAACTGCAGGTCTATGGACCTAGGAGACCTTGCACCAGAGCATTTGAGGTTTGTTTGTTTTTTAAAGAAATCTCTCTTTGCAAGTATGAAAAGAAAGATCTGCTTACCGAGGAGGTAGATTTGGCCTAAGATTCTTCCTCCAGGCCCCTTACAGCCTTCACCAGTCTGTCATCTGTGGCCCAATGGCCCTTCCTTGACTCTGATCAACCTTTAGAGTGCAGGAAGATCTATCCCAGCCCTGGAGCTCATATAGTTTGCTTCTTTCCCATTGGCAGAGGGATGAAGAGGGAATGAAGGGAAATGAACAAGAAAGAATGAAAAGGGAAAGGAATAATAATATTTTCAAAACCCTTCTGATCCTCCCTCCCTTCTGATCTCTCAGCCAAAGCGGAACAGGGCTTTGGATTTTCCAGAAGCTCTGACTTCGATGCTCCCTTTCCCAAATGATAGGATTGTTCTGTCAACATGCCAGTTCCATAGTGTAAGTATTTACAGACAAGTGTCCAACAAATCCTGGAGAACTGCTCACCATAATTGATCTTATGGATTTGTAGCATCCAAGATTTTGAACTGAACCAGAAGAATTCCAGCCATGCATTAACATGAAAGAAACAGGAGATATATCTGCAAGATAAGAATATCTGGTCACAACAGGTATCAAAACATAGCATAATCAATGAAGACTTTAGGTAGCATATGCAATACCTAGATTACCAACCAGCTACACTTTTTCTTCTTTTTGGTAGCATCTTACAGGGTTAGGAAACTTAAAGATCTAGAAAGCTTGCACATTTTTATTACTTTTTTGGTTCACCTAATACAGTCGTTGCACTAATATGGACTTCATAGTTTCTTGTACTGTGCTGTTGATGAATGTTTGAATTTTTAATTATGAATTTTCACATTGTTTTAATGTTTTTTGATTATTTAATTATGTTTAACTTTTGTATTCTATGGGTTTTAACTATATCTTCTTAATTGTGAAAGCTGCTTTGAATCCCAACCTGGGAAAAGGTGGGTATAAATAAAGGTGATAAGAAGAAGAGGAGGAGGAAGTGGAGGAGGAGGAAGAAGAATTATATCAACAAGTGTGGCATGATAGATCAGCATTCATTACTACAATCTCAGTTCATTCCTTTAAATACCGAAGAAAGAGATACGTTGCAAGAAGGGGGTGGAACTGTTAACTAGAAGAGACAAAGCTCACTACATTCAAATTGAGCCTATCATTTTCTTGGCAGGCAAGGAGAAAGGTCATGGTTGTGTCCCTGTCAGCAAATAGGGACAGAGGTATGACAGAGCCTGAGGTACTTTCTTGTCAATGCCCCTCACGGAATTCGACTTCACACCTTCTGGAAGCCATAGTGGTGTGATACCACAAGCCACACTCATCCCTTTCCCAAGGCAAAGTCCCAAAACAACACAGGCAGTGAGGAAACTGTGTGTCCTCCACCTTTCCTCATTTGAATTCTTCCATCACACAGCTGATCTAGATATATTCATGCTGCACTGAATGCAACACATAGGAGAAGACCGATTCTTCCACAGTGTTTTGGTGCCTGTTCCAGAACAGTATAAGAACAGGAGGAAAAATGCAGAATCTCTATATGCATCCTGAGCTTGTTCTTGGATTAAAATGAAATGTGTGAACCCCAGGGCATTCCACTACCTCTGGTATTGCAGGCCCACTGTGAATCCAGAGCCATTTCCACAATACTATACTGTTATAGTGCTATTTATTCCACTTTGAACATCCTGTGGAATTCTGGGGTTTGTAGTTTACTGAGGCCAAAGAACTCTCTGGCTGAGAATTCTAAATACCCCTCCCTAAACTGCAAATCCCAGGATTCCATAGGATGTTGAAAGTGGAATAAATAGCACTATAACACTGTAGTGCAGAAAGTGCCCAGGCTCTGTAAGGGTAGTGACATTTTGAAGGAGACCAACAAGATCCTAGTGTGACAAACACTGAAGTGGCTAGCAAAATAGATTAAACAAATTCACAAGTATCAGAAATAAAATAGATAAATCCATGCTTTTATTGGGCCAGGTTGTATAAGCTTTCAAGCTTCAGAGCTATGAGACAAATTTCCTCTCCAAAGATTGATTGGCATTTAAAGAGAACTTAAGAGGTTAGATGTGCACTGTGTGAATTTGTAAAATTTGCAGAATTAGAATCTTTTGTTTAAATATTCATTTCATCTCTGCACTACATCTACAGCAAGTCAAGCCCAGTGGGAGACACTGAGCACATAGATAGTGTGGCGAGACTTGTAAGTATCTTTCAGGCTCACCCCATAAATACCTCAGGGCAGATCAGCTGTGCCGTGGAACATCTCAGAAACAAATTTTCCCACTAGCATTGAACTTTGCTTTATTTTCTTCACTTTAACAAAAGTTTCTTCTCTGTGTGTGAGAATAGTAGGATGTAAGTGCCAGCAAATCAGCAATTAAAGCAGCTGTAACCAGTGGAATCCCCACCCCTTCCCTAACATTGCATTGACATACCATCCTCTGACTCCTCAAAATAGCCTTAAACACAGAGTGGAGGAAATTTTAATTGTTACTTCAGTTTTGTTGTGTTCCTTCTTTATAAGGGGAGGGAGGCATGAGCAGAAACAGCTGTTTGCTGACATAGCCAGCCCATCTGCTGTGGTTAAAAAAAAAAAAAAAAAAAGCTACCTTGGAATTGATTTGAGTTTCAGGTGGCTATAACTTCAAGACAATATAGAGTCTTAGTTGAGCCAATAAGCCTGCATCAGATTCTTTTGGCTCTTCAATTGCAATGAGTTACAGTGCATACAGATAGAAAATATGTTTTGTGATATTGTCCTGAGGCAATCTCCATGTAGGAGGGAGAAAGCATACTCCTCTTCCACGTATTAAAAGAGGAATCATCCTTTATTTTGCCATGGTTCTGTCTGTATCAGGGAGCAAAAAATACCACAAAGAAGCTTTGGAGTTTTGAAATAGCAAAATCCATTCCGTCCTTTGAGGCTGCCCAGTGAGGCCCAGTGGCCACTTACCAAAGAATAAGCCCAACTGAACTCAATGGGATCTCGAACTTAGTAAACTCTGAGAGCCAGCATGGTGTAGTAGTTTGAGCACTGGGCTACAATCCTGGAGACAAGGTGTCAGAGTCCAACTCCTGCCTGTGCCTGTCCCAGCAAGGGAAGGAAGACAATAGTGCTTGCCCAAGAGGAGGAGGCAGTGGGGAGTGTCCAGTGCAAACAATCAGTAGAAGTGCTAAGCCGAGAAGTCAAGGTCAAATCCAAAAGGTCCAGAATGCCGAAAGTCCATCCAAAAGGGTCAAGAGAGGTAGAACACAAGGGTCCTGAGGGCTTGAGTAGCGATTTGCAACAAGCAAACAGCAAGCTATGCCGAGAGACTTATATAGCCAACAGAAACAGGTGTTATTTATCATCATTCTGTTTTCTCAACCTCACCAAAGTGGTTTCCCTCTGAGCTGCTATTTTTTTGTCTCTTCCACAATTGGGAGCTGCGGGGGTAAAGGTGGATCTAATTCCTCTAAATCACTGCTGGTCCCTTCTTCCTCTGGCACTAGTTAGAACAACTCCATCTCAGCTTGTCTTTCTGCTGATGAGGGCACTGGCAAGGTAGTTTGGTCTATCACTGGCTCTGTTTCTGGCACAATCAATTGCTCATCAACCTCTGAGACATCATTTATTACACAAGGGCTGGATTCCCAGCTTTGCCATGGAAACCCACTGGAGAACCTTGGGCACATCACATACTCTCACCCCCAGAAAATCCCATGACAGGTTCACCTTGGGGTCATCATAAGTCAGAAATGACTTGATGGCGCACAACAGCCATATGTAAAGTTGCACTGTTATACAGCAAAAGCTAGTTTAATTTCCTTCAAGAATTGCTGAGAGGGAGATAAACCAGTCTGAGAGGTTCATGGAATGGTTAGTGCTCTGCTGATCCTTTTCAATGTTTCTTTTCATTGTGTGTGTTTATTTATTTATTAGTTTATTTATTTCTTACACAGGAAAAAAATGCTAAATTAATAACCATCAAATTGTGGAACAACTAAAAAGGATAACAAAAAACAAAATGGAAGTGAATGAGATTTTAAAAGAATGGACATTGTGTTAAAACAAGATTATACATATCACCTGTTAAACAGATGCCAAAAGAATAGCAAGATACAATGTTAGGGATTATCATATAAGTTTGTATTTCAAAGGTGTCAGAGTTTCTTAGGTCTTTGTACTTGCTTTGATGTTGACTATGGTTCAGCTGCAGGAGGTGGTGGATATTTCCACAAATGCTTTTGAGTGGTTCCACTTATTCCTGGCACTGATGTTTAGCAGATTTTTACATACTTTGCATATTACCTCCACATGTTACAGAGTACACTCATCTCCAATTTATCCCTTCTTTTGCTCATGATGTATACAAGAAGTATGACATTAGGTACCATGAACTTTTGGCCACTGAGATTAAGCAGCTAGGATATTATTTTAATTCCCACATACAATTTAGGCTACTCTCTTATGCATACAAGAGTGGAAGTCCAATGGTGGGGCTTCTGAACAAACATCAGTAAGATCAGGCTGCTGGGGTTTTAACTGGCATTTTAGTGGTTGTATTGAATTTCAATTTTAGAGTTAGCTAGCAAACTAATTAAATATATGAATGAATGGCTATGGTCTTGTGTTTTTTAAAAAAGAGGTCAGTAGGATAGTTTTGGATGGAATAGGGTGGTGGGGAAAATCTCTTCCATTATTCACTCATTTTACCAAACTGGACACAGCTGAGCCACAAATGAATTCAACTTAACAGGCCTGCTGTGAATTACTTTTAATTGTAGAGTTCTGTGATAGCCTTCTGCTATTCTTTTAAATTATTTTTGACAAATGTCGGGATATTCACAGTTTTAATTAGTTCCATTTCTATCCTCTTACTATATACATTAAAAATAAGTCTATAGGTCAGCATTCAAACAGGCCCTTTGGGCCAATGTCCTCCTATCTGAAATTCAGGTTATTAGATCATGGGATTGGTGTATCCACACTGTCCAATTATAGCACTTTGGTGCTAATTTAATAGCTTCAGCTTGCAGATTCCTAGAAACTGTAGTTTGGTACAATTCTCTGCTCCCCTGAACTATAGCATTATTATTCCCTACCAGATAAGTGCCTTAACAAAAGTACAAATTCCAGGGTTCCATAGAATGGTACTTTGGTAGTTAAAATAATATCAAAAGTAATATAATTGTGCACTATGAACCCAGTCTATATCAGCAGTGCTCACATTTTTTAATTTTATATTCTGTTTGAAAACTGCTGGGTTTTCAAGTTAACCACCCAGACTGATTGAAAAGTCCCAGATTTTGTTCCCATTCTTTCTGGGTTAAAATTAATTGACCTGGGGAACTAGTACAAAAGATCTCTGTAACAGGCGCTGTAATAAAATATTCTAGGATAAACAAAATGTGTATGGATTGCTAAAATAAAACTTAAAAGAACAGGAAAAAAACCTATTTTTTTTAACCAATGTGGATGCACCCTCAGCGTGCTGCTTTGTTGCATTGCATAAATGTGTGTCTTCATAATAGCTTTTCTGCACCTCCGTTATCATTGTCAAAACCAAGACTATCATGTAAATTGCAGGTCAACTTGGGCCCAGCTGTGGAGAAAGACCCTTTAATTGGCAGTTTTAAAGGGAAATATTAGTGGGATTTCCAGAGAAATATTGTGCATGAGCACCATATTCTTAAACCCACAGTTCTTAAATCAGGTCTTTGTCACTCTGTTTGGTAATTCAGTTCTGGTCATGGTGGCCTCACTCAGAACCCTCCAAAATCAAGCAACTGTTCTGCAGCTTTTCCATGGATCACCTACATGGAACTTACAGATTGCCAGTGGTCCTTGGACCAAAGTTTGAAACTTTATAAACCACTTGCAAATGCCTGTTGCAAAAACCACTGTTGGAGTAATGAGTCTGTTTGGGATCTGAGAGATTTGTGACTGTTTGGGGAACATTTATATACCACTATCATGGGGCAATGATTTTTACATAATGAGTTACGGTTTTCAGTTCTGTGAAATAGACACTTCTGACCTGATCCCTATAATGTTTTTCCAAAGACAAACACAACATTCAGAACAAAAGGCCTACCAGTCAATTTGTCACATGATCTGAAAGTTGTAAAGTTTAAGGTTATTAAATTGTAAAAGACAATGTACACCAAGCCTATATGAAAGGAGTCAAGAAGGCATCCAACTAGCTTTCAGTCAATAGCCAAGTGTTTGGTGGGGGTTTATTCTGGAAAGTAGCAGTAAATGTGACTCAGAATGAAATTAGAAAGTTCAGGTAATTTAGCCAGATGCTAGAGGATACTTTTCTGGAGAAGTTTTGTAGTTCTTCAGGAAGGGCTTTTCAAATGCATTTTGACTTGTCTCTGATAAAGGCATCCCCAAATGAAAAATGAGCTGTATAAATATTTAAAGAGCAATAATATGAAGCGAGAAAAGTGCATTGTTATTACCAGGGGAAACGTAAAAGATAGTCGGAACTGCTTTGCTGGGAAGTGAGAGACATCACTGGCTGCGTGGAATGATCAAATTTTAAACTTGGCACTTGTTGCCTGTTCAGGGCTAAAAGGTGTTACAGACATTAAGGGTAGATTTGAAAGGATTGTGATTGTGATCTATGCCAAATTGTCTCAGACTTTAACATAATATGGACTTCCATCTGGGAAGGAGGTTGATATATCCAGCCTTCTGTAAAAGTAAGTAAAACTTGGACTCATCATTAATAATCTTCAGAGAATACATAAAGTACATCTTTAGGGAAACCACCTGTACTGGTTTTACAGGCCCAGGGCAAATGAACACTTTTTATTTAATTTTGAAAATAGTTTTCATTGTGAGTTCCCCATGTCCTGGTGATGATAAGTGGTATGTTGCACTACATGAATTCCTGCCATTATAATATTCCCGTCCAGAGTATAGAAAAATTATTTCTTCAGACTACAATTCTCTCTTTTTTCCAGATGGAGATTCTGGGAGTTGTAGTGCAAAACATAACTTTTCCAAGCTATAACTTTTCCAAAACATGAATTTTCCACAGTTATGTCCCCAGAAAAGCAGCAACTGTAGCATGGACCACTCAGACAAGCAGGATATTGGTTTTGACAGCATTTCCCTGGCAAGAATAATATGCTCCCCAGATCTTACAAGTCTATTTTATGCGTAGCCATAGATGCCATTTCTGTATGGAATGATCCCATGATGCTGGGGAACATGTTTGAATACCAGGCGTGAGAAGGTGATCTTTTCCATTCTATCATTGCCCTACTGAGAGTCATAAGTCTGAAATGTGATTGGATCATGCCACCCAAATAAAATGTGTTTTCTTATTTTCTTTCTGTTCTACCCTTGATCTGAAAGCTGCACTTCATGCAGAACATGCTTTCAAAAAAGGCTGTGAATAAATGTGTGTGCATAGCTATTGCACCCAGGTGAAGAGTCTTCAGTGGAAACAAAAACTGCTCACGTAAGAGACAGAGAAGAATAAAATAAGCAGCCTTGAGAGGCATCAAAGTTTCTGTACATATTAAGTAATAATATGGAGTTTTGTACATAGCGCTATGTCTAAGTAGGGGAGATGTACTTTTAAGTGAGGAGTTTGTAATACATGGATTGGATGCCAGGCTAATTAGAGACTGCTTAAAGTTACTTTTGGCAGGGAGTATGTGGCCTGTAGAGTCATTCAGATACTGTTGTTGCAGGAGACAAAACAAAGACCCTAACTAGACTATATGCAGTCCTGTTTCTCTCAATGTGATTTTCTTTTTATAAAAATAGCTGTAGTTCTAATGTGGATCAGGACCATGACAAAGGCATGATTCAAATGGCAAAGGCATGATTCAAATTGACCCCCTCCTCTATGTTAGGACATGATGTCAGGAATCTAATTATGCCCCCCCAAATAATGTTTACCTAGGCTGTAAACTCTGATACTAAGAATTTAAGATATTGTGAAAGAAATGAAAGGCAGAAATTACCATATCCTTTTTTTTAATCAGATATGAAATCCCAACTCCATAGGATGGCAAGTTTTTATAACACGTTGAAGTACATGAAGAGGGTTAATGGGGCCATCCCAAAAGATTAAGGGGGTCAGATATGTTAAATACCATTGGAGCCCATCCTTCTAATTTTGTGGTAATAATAAAAGGGTTTAAGGATTCCTCCAGAACTGGGGACGTACAGCACTTTGCAAGTGCTACCCCCTATTCTCCAAGGGCTGAGAGGTACTGTGGGTTGTTATGTCTGAACAGATGGAATTCTGAATAACAATGAGAGAAGAGATGACAACTCTAGCTAATAAGGCTAAGTACCGTAATTTCTCTGACAAAGTGGGACACTTGACAGAGGCATATTTCAGAAGCTGGCATGAAAATTTGAGCACCCAGATAGAGGGATCACGAGTAAAGCAAATTCTCCACCCTTAACATTCTTCTATGTTGCGACAGATCTGTTCAAAATATCTTCAAAATATTGGTCACCCATTGTAACTTGCTCAAGCCCAGAATGCCATGCACAAAGATATATTAGCCTCACTTTGCTTGACTTGCAGCATCTTCCATATTGAACATGACAACGTTTGCCCTTTCTTGCTGTCACCTGTGAGGATTGGGGGACTGCTGAATTAATTAATTGATGCATTATGTCAAATCGAGTTTGAAAATTCCCAGGTGCCAGCTGGTCTACTCAACATTATTTTCATCTCATCTTTTTAATCTTTTTTTTTTAAAAAGCAAATATTCTCTTGAAGTCAGTTTTTTAAAAAATAAAGGACTTGTTTCATCCCCTCAGAGGGATGGTGCTTTTGTATATAGATTGGTTTTTAAATGAGTGGTTACTCACTAGATAAAAACCAGACCTGAATGGTGATTACAAACAAAACATTGCTCAGCACTTGTTGCTAAGCTACAGGAGAGCAAAGGTGTCCTTGGATAAGAAGCAATTATTTTGGAGTCTTACTGTATTCTAAAAAAAAAATTTCTCCACCCCACCCAATCAAGATTTGTATGTTGTTCTCACATATATTACCTTTTGATTAAGCATTTATTATTTGCCATGTTATCTCAGAACACCCAGCACTAGAACAGGAAAACTGTAAGGGAAATTATCACAGTGTAACCTTATTTGGATGTTCTTTGCTTGTTGCAACAATAAATCAGACACTGAAGTATCTCCTTAACGCTTATTTATGGCCGTATTTAATATGCAGGCCAATTTATGCAGGACAGTTGGAGTGGGGGCCTTTAGCTGAATAATAGATAAACCACTAGCGCATATTTCAGATGTACGAGGAGCTTCCCTTCATTTTCCTGAAGGATAAGGTAAAGATTTCAGAGGTCAAGAAGACTGCATTCTGATAATAGACACATGTTAATAAAATGAACCTTTACTAGTTTAAATATCAGTTAAGGATTGTATACAGTTAAGGACTGCATACAGGCATACCTCAGTTAACAAAGAAAGCCTCTGTCAAAGAAGGTCCTTTTTATAAGGTCTTTGTTATGCCTGCTCAACTCTGCCTCCCTTTCCTTCCTCTAACTAGCTGGAATTTTTTCAGCAGCATCAGCATTGGGACGATGGTGAAGAAGGGCTGGAGAAACAGAGACTTTCGGTGTTGGTTTGCAGCAGTGTGTCTGCAGCAAACAGTGCTTTGGCTGAGAGAAAATGTAATTCTAATTTAGCATTTCTTCCGTAGAATGTGGGCCTGCCTAGCACAGACAAGATAAACAGCAGCTGCCTTAGGAATCTCTCACCGAACATGTGCAAGCAGCAAAATAGAGGGGAAAGCAGAGAGCAGGTAAGCCTGCCTCACCATCTACCCCTAGCATCTTACGAAAAAACCGCAAGGTTTGAGAAGCAAAATGGAGATCCTAAGAAAGTTGGAGACTGGGGAAAGAGAAAAATGGAATCATCCCAGGATATCTGTTGGAGGAAGTTTTTGAGCAATCTCCAGAACGTTTGCAGTGTTTTTGTGCAGTTATGGAAGGTGTTCCTGGCCTGATGGCTTCATTTCACACACACACATTGTTAGTTCTTGATGAAAGTTTGCTGAAATATGCTGCTCTTCTTTTTTAAGGTACAGGAACCTATCCTTATTCTTTCCATGTTATCCTTGAGTCGGGTGCCAAATTTTCTGCTAAATAGTAATGTCTAGGAACACAACTACTTCATTAACTGAAGAATACCTGTGTCCCTGAATGTCTTCATTCCTCCTTATGGGAGAACAACTGTCCAGTGCGAGAGACCTGGAAGATATTGCATCTCAGGCTTTAGTTTAGAGACTGATACACCAGGGGACCTTTCACAGTACAACATTAATCACACAGTAGTGGTATGGTTCTAACTGTTATGTCTGCATCCTATTGTGATTTGTAATTTGATGAGACACTAAAGCTCTCTGACTGAGCATTCTAACCACCCCTCCCTAAACTGTAAATCCCAGGGTTTTGTTGAATGGAACCATGGCATTTAAAGTGGAATCACTGGACTGGAATTGTACAGAATTATACAGTTACACAATCTACCTCCCAGTGGATACTCATATTCCAAGAATATGAAATAAAATATTTTTGCTGGGATACCATAACCATTACGTGTAATATGAAGTTTAGTGTGGTCATTTACAAGCAAGTACTCATTTTCCATTATCGATGAATGATGAAAATGGAAATGAAACTTGGTTGTTTACTCACACACATGTGCACACATCAGAACCTTGAGAATTTGAGTCCTAAAATGTGGCTGTTGGCCTCAAATAAAAGTCAGCAAGTTACAGTTCTGGATATGGATATTTGGTTACAAATGCAGAGAGCCATAGCCAGCCATGAGCTGCATTTCAGCAACATCTGGAGGGCTACACTTTTTGCACTTTCCTGGCCAAAAATGTGCCACCCCCCCACCTAATTTCTAAAGCCTTCTAACAAGTGATCAATTCAGACCTCAGACAAAAAAAGTCTCCATTTCCACAGCAGAGGTGTAGGTATGGGAGTGGGACAAAATAATGACATTTTCCTGCAGTCTCCCCCCTTTTTTTTTTTTTAGGATTGCAGAAACTAAAAATCCTTCATGCCTAGAACCCTTCATTTGCTACACTCACATTCCTTTAGTAGTTTTTCCTGACCTGGTTTTTTGGATGCCTAAACTGTATTTCTAAACACTTAACTGAAGATTTAAGTTACTGCAAAGTTAGAAATTTGGAGATTAAAGAGAACTTCATGAATGGAAGTCAGAATTCTTACTGGGGGAGCAATGCCCCCCCAATCTATTCCCTGTCCCAGAGTACAATATGTATTGTTATCAGAATGATAATTTTTTTCTCATTTCTTTTATTCTGCTGCAAATTATATTAAACTTTTGGTTTTTAAAAATGGTTTTTATAGACTCCCCCAGATGAAAAAAAATGAAGCCCTAAACTGTAATTTGTTTATCTTGGGCATAAATCTGGCACAGTGCCCATAACTGGCATTTTCCATTCACCATTTCCACCCTGAAACATTGTCCCTTGGGAAATGTGATCCTCAGCAGGCTCTTCTCCTCCCTTTCCTTAGAGGCTTGTGAAGATACACTAGAGGGATGCTCTTAAAATAAGGCTTTTTACATTTTCTTTTGAAGAGCCAGAGCACTGTGTTGCTTCTTCGTGGGGTGCTTCAGTGATGGAAACCGAAGACAATGAGGATGAGAGATGGAAAAATGGCTTTCCTCCAACATCCCAGCTGCCAGGTCTGAAAACACCGGAGATTCTTTCAATGAAGAAAGCCTGAACAGCACTGTAAACAGAATGTCCCCCTCTCTCTTCTCCCAAGGGAGCACAGAGAAATCAACAGTGTTTTTTGAATCAATAATGCAGACAAGAATCACCTTGAGAGGAAAAAACAACAAAAACAAGGCTCTAAACAAATAAGCCCAGCTCCAGATGCTGCTACTTCCAGCCTAGCAATGGTGTGGGCATCTGTTTTATGATGATTTATCATTCCTTGAGTACTTTTTAATGTATGCTTCTGCCTCTACAGCAACCCTGCAAGGTGGGTTAGCTAAGAGATTTGCTTATGGCGGCTCCTGAAGCCTCACAGCTGAGAAGAGGTTTTTAAAGCACTAAGAACAGGGGGTGAAATATGTCAAGCATGCAAAAATATTCTGTACATTAAAGCAACAGTCCTTTGGATTTAATTCTACTGAAACTGTGTGTACATATTATTCAGACCTCAGGAGGAAATTACTGATTTGATCTGCTCAGTACCCTTTCATGGGATTAGTCACCATTAAATATAAATGAGAAGGATATTTGAAAATATTCAAAGGAATGTTCAAAAAAAAGATGTGAATTGTTGAGAAACTCTGGTGAGAAGAATCCTGGGCTAAAAAGAAACTTCACAGTTTGAGACTAATTCTACGCAAAATCTGTATTTAGTTATTTTGTGCAGAAAACATCATTTTTTTTCTATACAGAAAATAATAATGTGTGTTCATAAAACAGTATTTTTCTGTGCATTCTATCCTTCACAGGATATGCAGCCTATGTCTCTGCAGAAAATGCTGTTTTCTGCACAGAACAACCACATGTGGACCAGAACTGCTTCCTGATCAACAGGGGAACAGACCTGCATTGAGTGCAGTGGCTGCTGCCTGGTAAGTGAGGATGGGATCAGGATGAGAGTCACTGCATAGTATTGTAACTATAGAGCATTCATAACTCTCTGATAGGATTCCAGACATGATTTTTTGTTCTCACACAGTTTTTTAAAAAGTTTCTTGCAGTGAGCAGAAAATTGCTAAAATTACTTGCTTTTAAAAGTGTGTTTTCATAATTTAAATAAAAGTGTTTGATTGGGTGGTCAGCTCAGGACTGTTCCAGGCCCAGGCACTTCTTTGCGATGTCATGGGGCAGGCAGACTCTAATGACATCATTAAACATTATACCTTAAGCACCACCACAGTTGCACAAAGCAAGCCATTTTTTTAAAAAAACAGTCCAAGTCTAACAAATGAGGAAAATATATATGTATGTACTTTTCAAGCCAGTGTTCTTGCCCTCAGATTCCACCCCCCGCCCCTTGCCCTGAAGACCAGAGAAGAAGGACCAGGCTTTGAGATATGGAACCCCTACATTTCATGGTAGCAGGAATGCGGAAGACTGACCAGGAGAGTTGTGTATCTTCTCAATCTACTGTCCAAGAGGAAACTATCAATAGGCAACTTCAAGGCCCTTGCTCTCTCTTCTTGTGGTTCTATATATTTAATCCAGCATTAAATGGGACAGCTCTTCAAAAAGAAGATCTATTCAGGCAGAAGGATGAACCTTGATAGCCATTCAAACAGAGGGCTAAATTCTAAGAATTTAAGATGGATGAATGATCGCCATAAGCAAAAACCACTGGGATCCTGAGATCTTTTGGTTTATCAGATGTTCCCGTACTTAGATTGTTTGCTTGTTTCTGTCATTCAAGATGTTCTCAAAATAGCTCATGATAATGACTTCAGATCTATTTGTTCTCCATTGCCATCATCAACTTTGAATTATTGTGACTCTAGGAATGAGAGATGCCCAGGTCAACCTGTTATTAACAGCCTTGCTCAGATCTGTAGGTATTTTATCTATTATGAATTTAAATGTTTTAAATCTTTCCTTCTTCCTTGAGAGACTGGGGTGATATGCAAGAATATGACAATAAAATCAAAATGGCCCTCATATTAACCAATAGGACATGTCAGTTGGTGTTAACCATGTCAGACAGTGTGATTACATAGCTCCTTTTCCTGCTGCCTTGTAAGGTAAAATCCCCAAGAAAGTTACCAAGCAGGGAGCAGACACCTTTAGCAGATGGTAGCAGTGGGAACTGGAAAGCCAGCATGGTGTAGTGGTTTCAGCATTGATTATGACTCTGGAGGCCAGGGTTTGAATTCCCATTCAGCCATGTAAACCCACCGGGTGACATTGGGCCAGATGTAGGCCATTTCCACATTAGACAGTTATAGTGCTATTATTCCACTTTCAGTATCCTATGGAATTCTGAGGTTTGCAGTTTTGGGGAGGGACCTTTGAGACAAACCTCAGGATTCCATAGGATGTTGAAAGTGGAGTAATAGCACTATAACAGTCTAGTGCAGAAATGCCCCTACTCTCTCAATCTCAGAGGGTGGCAAAGGCAGCCTCCCTTAGAACAAATAAATAACAATAAAAAGGGCTTTTTTAGATATGTCCACAGCAAAAGGAAAAACAAGGAAATGATAGGGTCACTGTGTGGAGAAGATG
Source organism: Iguana delicatissima (assembly GCA_948472985.1). Lineage (NCBI taxonomy): Eukaryota > Metazoa > Chordata > Lepidosauria > Squamata > Iguanidae > Iguana > Iguana delicatissima. The sequence goes on along the minus strand of CAOKZL010001390.1, from coordinate 943,805 downwards.
ACCAATTAAAAACGAGGGGAAGTGAGAAGGCAGAACTACTCAACACCTTCTTTGCCATAGTTTTCTCCCAAAAGGAGAGAAGTACTCAACCTGGGGCGTGGGGAGCAGATGAGGAAGTGAGGGAAATGCAGGACAGAATAACTAGAAAAGTAGCACAGGAATAGCTGGCTAAACTAGATGAATTCAAGTCTCCAGGGCCAGATGAATTACATCCAACAATATTAAAAGAACTGGCAGAAGTCATTTCTGAACCACTTGCAATAATCTTTCAGAACTCTTGGAGAACAGGAGAAGTCCCAGCAGACTGAAGGAGGGAAAATGTCATCCCCATCTTCAAGAAGGGGAAAAAAGAGGACCCAAATAATTATCATCTGGTTAGCCTGACATCAATACCAGGAAAGATCCTAGAGCAGATAATTAAACAGTCAGTTTGTAATTACGTAAAATGAAATGCTGTAATCACTAAAAGCCAGCATGGATTTCTCAAAAATAAGTCATGCCAGACTAATCTTATCTCTTTTTATGACAGGATTACAAGCTTGATAGATAAAGGGAATGCTGTAGACATAGCATATCTTGACCTCAGTAAGGCCTTTGACAAAGTTCCCCATGACATTCTTGCAAAGAAGCTAGTAAAATACGGGCTGGACAGGGCTACTGTTAATTGGATTTGTAATAGGTTGACCGATCAAACCCAAAGGGTGATCACGAATGGCTGCTTTTCATCCTGGAGAGAAGTGACTAGCAGGGTGCCACAGGGTTCTGTCCTGGGCCCAGTGCTGTTCAATATTTTTATCAACGACTTGGATGAAGGAATAGAGGGCATGCTGATCAAATTTGCAGATGATACCAAATTGGTAGGGATTGCTAATACGCCAGAGGACAGGATCAAAATTCAAAATGACCTTGACAGATTGGAGAGCTGGGCCAAAGCTAAGAAAATGAATTTCAACAGAGAGAAATGTAAGGTCCTGCACTTAGGCAAAAAAAAAATGGAAGGCACAAATATAGGATGGGGGACATGAGACTGGATAGCAGTACGTGTGAAAGGGATCTAGGAGTCTTGGTAGATCACAGGCTGAACATGAGTCAGCAGTGTGATGAGGCAGCCAAGAAAGCCAACACGATTCTTGGTTGCATCAATAGGAGTATGGTGTCTAGATCAAGGGAGATAATGGTACCACTCTATTCTGCATTGGTTAGGTCCAGTTCTGGGCACCTCAATTCAAGAAGGATATCGACAAGCTGGAACATGTCCAGAGGAGGACGACCAAAATGGTGAAGGGTCTGGAAGCCATGCCTTATGTGGAACAGCTTAGGGAGCTAAGTATGTTTGGTCTGCAAAAGGGAAGGTTAAGAGGGGACATGATAGCCATCTTTAAATATTTGAAGGGATGTCATGTTGTGGAGGGAGTGGACTTGTTCTCTACTGCTCCAGAGACGAGGACAAGGAGCAATGGATTCAAGCTGCAGGAGAGGAGATTCCACTTGAACGTCAGGAAGAACTTCCTGATGGTAAGAGCTGTCCAGCAGTGGAATGTGCTGCCTCGGAGTGTGGCGGAGTCTCCTTCTTTGGAGGTTTTTAAGCAGAGGCTGGATGCCCATCTGTTGGGAATTCTTTAATGTGTGTTCCTGCATGGCAGGGGGTTGGACCCTGGGGTCTCTTCCAACTCTATGATTCCATAAATCTTTCCAAGAAAACTCTCTGTTAGAGTCACCTTACCTCAGTTTACTGAAAAATATATCACCAGGGAATATTTATTCAAAATTCATACACTCATTATTTTTGAATAGCAGTTTGAAGCTTCCCTTTTTACTCTTCCCCTCCCCTTATTTTTTTCTTCTTTGATTCTTTGGTGCTGCCACTCCTCCCTCTCCCCTTATATAGATTAAGGCATTTTAATTCATCACACCTTGCCTTACTCCTGTCAGATCAAACGTTTTTCTTGGACAACCTAGCTCATCAGGTTCTTACAAATAAAGTGTGGGAACTTCCAGATTGATTCCAGCATTACATTCCTGTCCTTTTTCCTTGAAAGGGTGAGTCACAAGAGAAATCTCTGAAGATGTCTTTAGCATTGTCATTAAGATCACAAGTTAGACTAACATGTGGATTGTGCAGATCTCTTGTGGGAGTTTGGCAAGATGTTTGTGCTAGAAGCACTAGGCCTGACCTTTGTGATGGGATGTGTTAATTTGTTTTCACACTGTGATGTACTCATGCATTTACACTGGAGCAGACAATTAGTGGCAAATAAACATGGTTATGGGACTAATATAGTAGGACTTGAGATTTTTTTAGGACAGAAAGCTAGGGAGTACTTCAGGTGTGTGTTTTTGTTTTGTTTTGTTTTGAATTGCAGACAGAAGAAATTGCTGCAAAGTCCAGTGGATCAGGCTGGGTTCGAAGCTGGATGGGAGAACACATGCGAATGCTGTCTGCTGTGGATTACTCACATAACATCCTGAGTTGTTTGGTTAAAAATTTAATGAACTTAACTTAATGAACGCTACTCATTTTCCATATTATTTTACTCCCCAAGCCTCTCCCATGTTTACTTCTTCCAAATGTAAGGACAGCCTTATTAGAAAAAGGAGATTTAATTGCAAGAAACTTCGCAAAGCTGGGAGCCTGATTTTCTTGAAGTGGAAGTGTTACAATTCCCTACATGTGTAGTTCATCTGAAAAATCAATAAAACACAAACTCGTCTAATTACTGTAAAATATTCTGCAAAATCTGAAGTCAGATTAGATTTTGTTTAAGCATCAAATGGAAACTTTAATGTCTGCCAAAATCAGTATGTTACCCACGGGGTCCAGAGAAATTTCACTTACATGCTTCATCATACATTATAATGAAGGTGTCTAATAACATTAACATTGTATTGAATGCATTTTCTGTATAATTTGCTTCCACCTCCTGCACTACAGAGATGCAAATATAATTCAACAGAGAAATGATGCATAGGTTTTTTTCTTATCTATTGCACTATTACGAACATCAGCCTAAAATATGTTAATGCTTTAAATATACTCTCACAATGGAATTTTAGAACACATTCATTTTCCTAAGGAGATTTAAAGGGATCACTGTTACAAATAAAATAAATGTACCTTATCCATGAGGATGATGTAATATTTAACCATATGCAATGGGATTTTAAAAGTAGTCTATGCACTTGCTAGATGCATTAAGCCAGATGACACAGTAAGATAAATATAAAGGAAACAGTGGACATGCACCCAGCTGGAATCTCCATGAATTAATATATCATATGATACAACAAAATTCATTTTAAATAATCACACAAATACTTATTTGTTGCTTTGTGGTTTGATGGACTTCTTTTCTCTGTGATTCTTCACTTCAGGTGATCTGAATCCTGAAGGAAAGAATGCATTTCACCACAAGTTTTATGAATCAGCATCACAGCACACAACACACCTTCTAGTAGACCTGCTTTCTTCTCCTTGGCAAATCACAGTGTTGACTCCTTTAAAATTGTCATCACAGAGATAATATAATATTTTGCTGTTGTTCTGGGCCTGCAAGACATTTCTGATTTATGGCAACTCTAAAGGTTCAGAGGCAGTTGCCTTTGCTTTCCTCTGATGCTGAGAGAGTGTGATTTGCCCAAGATCATCCAGTGGGTTTCCATGGCTGAGCAGAGATCTGAACCAGAGTTTCCAATGCTCAAACCATTATACCACATTGGCTCAATGTATTGTTAATGAGACCAATTATATTTAGGTTCCCAAGGCATAGTTTTGTACTTAGGAAAAGGTAATTGTACAATATAATTGTATATAGTACAATCTAATTGTACATAGAACAGGTTAGGATAATCCCAAGAATAGTTAAAATTGAACCAGAGCTTGGAGGGGAAATGTGGTGGTTGTTTTTTTCTTGTACTACAACCAGTGATCATTATGGCTGATGGATTCTTGTAGTCCTAAAAAGTAACTTTTCTAAGCTCTGAACTGAATTTCTATGAAGTTTTTTTAGAAGAGAACAAACAAACCATGTTCATGATTATTTTACACTGATAGTTCATTCCTGATATCTGGATATACATTCAGAATCATCAGCCGTATGCTTTCTAAAACTCAGTGATATTTTGCCTTATTTCTTGATCATGAGTGTGGACTTCAGAAATACACACACAGTATGAGAATGTGTTCACTACTTGGCTTGTACTGAGTGTCACAGCAGTTATTTATTATTATTAATGACTGTTGGGAAATGTGATAGATAGTAGTTGCTCTCAAACAGAGCAATCACGTTGGTAATACAGAAACTGAACAACAACCAGTCACATATATACAGAGAGAGAGAGAGTTTATCAGAGAACAAGCTTAGTCTTCTTTGAAAAATGTGTAACAGTATCTTTACTTACAAATTACTTTTAAGTAATCAAATCTAGAAGAGAAAAAGAAGACTAAAGTGGCTGCAGGTTAGAGTGATGCAGAAACAAATAAGGTATGGTGAAATGAATAGGAGGTCTGCAGACATCCCAGCTAGTAATTACTGAGTATAGGCATGCACAGGTTTCTAATTCTAACAATGGCAGCAAGAATAGTGCTCAGTTTTATCCATGATATTTCAATTGCTTGTCTACCAGCCACAGATGTTGATATATGGTTAGAGAAGTCTATCGTCTATTTTAATGTTTAAAGTATTTATTAACAACTGATATTTAGTTAGCAAAATTGCAAAAATAAATGGTGTCAGTCAATAAATCAGGTAACATAATATAAATTTTGTAATTTCATTGCTCTGGAAAACTTATAAGATCCAGAAGTAGCGGCCTTCTTTTTATGCACTTGTTTAATAGATCAGAATTGAAATTGTGATGGAGCTTATGTATGTTTTACTACCATTCTCACCTAGGCCCTTTCCACAGCACCCTCCCATCCTGCCACAAGGACGTGAGAAGGACAGGATGCTTCTGCATGGCATCATCACAGTACCACTCCTCTCCTATCCCCAGGCAGCTCAATTGTGGGTTAAATCATTGACCCATAATTGCACCACAATCCCACACTTACCTGTCCTGCAGAAGGGCAGGAAGCACGATGGTGGTGCTTCTTGCCCCAACACAGCCTGGGAAAGCACCCAGCTGTGTTGTGGAGGGAAGCAGCATGTCCATCGTGCTCCCTTCTGCAGACAGCAGGTTCCATGCAGAGGGGAGCGCTGGTGTCATGCTCCCTTCCCAGCACAGCCACTGCCCGGATTGCCACTGGACACCGCTGAAAGAAGGTAAGCTGCAGTAAGGGTCCTAGAGATCTTTGTTCAAAGTCAGGGGCATATTGTATTTTTGCTATTTAATGAGATACAGCTTAAATGTCTTTAAAGATGCTTGTTTAAAGAAGGAAAACTTCACCCAACCAGCACTGGGGCAGAACCACAGAGGGCAGTCTCTACCCTGTATAGGACAGAGAGGCAGGGAAAGAGGGTGAAATAAGGCTAAGAGCTTTCTCCTGTTCTAGTTGTACTTTCTCTCAAAAGTTGGATAGATTACTTTTCTGGACTTCTGCTCCAAAAATCTCTCAGCCAAGATGATCTGGGAGTGGTAGTCCAAAAAAAGCTGTCATGTAAAAAAGTTTCTGATTACTTTTCATATGTTGATATTGTTCATTGTGATTTTATTAATATATGCTTTTGTGACTTCTAAACTATCTTAAGAGTGTTTGTATCCCCAAAAGGTAACTGTAATAAATAAATAAATAAATAAATAATAATATAATGCCCTAGAACAATAAAGACATGTAAGTGAAGAGAAGCTGACAAAAAGGGCAGATACTGTTAAGGAGGTAGAATACATATGGGAACAGAATATTGGCAAGGTGAGACATGTTCCTAATTATAAAAACATGCAGGGATCAGTGCCTGCATCAGTGCCTGATCTTGGCATACCTAACTCCAGTTTTCCCCAACACTGGATACTATGACTACTGTTGGACATCTTACCTTATGTGGTTTTTGAGCAAATGAAAGAATCCCATCATTTGACAACTTCTCACGAGCCCAGAAGTTGTTACTGAAATTTCCAACAGGAATGCTTATGAAATTTAGTTTGTATACCATATGCCAGTCATTTCAGGGATAGATTTTCGTAAAGTTTCACTGTACAACGTAAGAGTTAGGAATACAGACAGTGGGAGGCTGACATTTAAACACATGATGGAAACAACAAATACTAATGTGTTATCTGAAACTGCAGAATTGTTTCTGTAACACTATAAGGAGTCTGCTTACTGCAGTTTAATTACATTGCCCAGTGGCTGCTTTGACACAGTGCTGAATCTTGTGGTTAATGTCCAGTTCCATTTCAGACAGTCAAATGCAAGACTGTGTTACATTTGTACTCATAAATCTGGGAGAGAAGAAAAAGGGCTTAGGAGAGTGAGATATAACATGAACTTCCTTTCCACATGTGTTGTTCATGATATCTTCACACTTACATCTTTGCCCAGTCTGCAACTTGAGCAATATTTTTAAAAAATTGACAGAAAGGATCCTAACACAGGCAACCTCCATTAATCAGGTTTCACACAGGGAATATGTTTGTTTTTATCAGATAGGCAATCATATTCAGCCACATAATAGTGTCACAAACCTAAATCACACAATAATTTAATTAATTAATTATCTAAATTTCACCTTCCAGCCCTCAAGGGCTCCCAAAGTGAGGAATTATGGCCCTCATTCTGAATATATTTTGTGGCTTATGTCATATAGGCAATAGATCTGACTATGTGATGATGTCATGAATACAATACAAGTGACAAAATGCTTTCCATCCTTACCCTCAAAACATTTTTTGCTCCCATTTTCCAGAATGTCTAAAAATGATCATGTGCATTAGGGGTGCATGTTATCCAGGAGGATTTTTTAAATACGAAAGTTCTCCTCCCCCAAATTGTCTTGGTGTTCTATTCATTTATATTAAAATATTCTCCATTATCTAGTTACTTGTAATACTTATACTGCATGTGGCTCGGCTATTTGTTATTATTAATTACTATTAATTGCCAAAAAGATTGCAATATGTGGATTCAGAAGTTTAACACAGAAAAAGCAGACTTCCTATTTCCCAGAATTACTGCCATATCTACCTTTATCAACTAAATAATTAAACACAGGGATGGGCATTAATTGACCTGAAAACAGAAGAAATGGAAGCTTTCTGTTCATGCTTTCCTGTAAAATGTCTTTTGTCTTTGAAAGAGTACTATACTACCAGGTTTTAGAGATGATATATTTTTATACGGCTCCCATACTGAAGGCATGTAATACTTCTCAAAGGGGTGAAATAACGCATAATCTAGAGTTCAGGAGCTATACTAGAAAAACAGGCAATTTTTCCCCTCAGGAGAAGCAATCTTCACAGCAAGAACACAGCCTTATCAGCCATGGTGACTGGTGGGGGGCACTACAGGCTGAACAAAGATGGACAAGCCCTTCCTCACTCTCCTCAAATTGGTTCAGAATGATCCAAGTCCTTTATAATAACAAAAATGTACAGGAGGAATTGAATCATTTTTTGTGCTAATCTAGGTCTTGGGAAATAACCCTACTTTCCACCAGCTTTTTCCATCCCCCAGACAGCCTTCTGTTTCACTGGAAGATTCTTGAATCCATATTCCTAAGTAAGTTCCTCATGTTCCATTCATCTTTCATGTAGTGACAAAAAGAAGCAGTTCATGAAGAGCAGTCCCTTCTCTCTCCACCCTGCGTCCTGTACACACTACCCCATCACCACAGTTTGGAAGCCTTTGTAATCTATATTGTAGTAACACAAGGGCCTCCATGCATCTCCTCCAGGTGTGCTGTCACTCACCACACCACAGTCGCATCCAGGGTGTAGAGAAGGAAAATTCATCTCCTCCACTCTCCCTGAATGCCACCACTAGTCTTATTACCATCACCAGTAGTCATAAATATGAAGAAATTAGGCAAAGTAGAAGAACTGGCTGAAAGAACTTGGGATGCAGAGTGGGGAGCCCTGAAAGGGCTGAGAGCAAAGAAACTGTGAATTGTTCTCGAATTCAGATCAGACAAGCCAGATATTTAAGAAAATGTTGATCCCCAGAGATTAATGCATTTGCTCTCTTTTCACTCAGTGACCAAATTAGCAGCTTAAGTGATGTTCATCTTACACTGACCAATTGGTAAACAAAGCAGGCTAAATGCAAGGCATTTAGGTGAGGACAATCACATACTATGACACACAGACAACTTTCATCACTTGGGGGAACTATTCTGCAGGTAAGTACTAAACTAGATTGATTCTTATAGATCAATTTTGGGGCTTGCAAACCTCATCTCTCACTTGAAACAGGCTTTGAAGAGCCTTCAGATTTCTTTTCCAAGCATAGCACAAAACAAGCATGTGAAAATCTCTAGGACTGAAGCCCACTACAAAATTCCAAATCTGGTCAATAAGAATGTGTCTGGGAAGATCCAGGAAGGGGAATAAACAGGACTCGCCTATAGGGAAAAAAATGAAAGCAGAGTTTAATAAACTTATTTATTTATTCAATAGAAAAAAATGTATTCCACCCTTGTGTTATGTTCTTATGCAATATGTATGGTGGCTAATAACCATAAAATACAATAAAATCTCAAGCCACAAAAAATGCACAATATAATAAAAACAGAGACAGGTACAATAGATAAAACACAGCCATCTGATTTTTTTTTAAAAAAGCAAACCTTGATCTACTTTATAAACTGAGCATCTGGCTGAACAGAAGATTTTCCCTTTCCATCCAAATGCTATAAGAGAGGGGAGTGACAGGAGGTAGGAGAGAACTGGATTTTGGCCTTCCCATTATACCCTGTGCAATTCCAATCATTCCATGGTGAAGGATGGGAGAAATAAGACTGAATGAGCATGTAGTGCCTTCCTTAATTCTTTCTCCCTTGGCCAGATCATATATTAAACATTCAGCACTACTTCCATTCCCTGGTACTACACTCATCCAGCCCTCATGATCTCAGAATTAAAGTGAAATGGATGCCAGGATGACTTAAGCCCAGAGAGACGTGAGATATGGTATAAGTAATAGATATGGTGATGCTACGTGTATCAAGATGAAGTTCAGTTGAGTCCAGTGTCTCAAACGCAGAGCTAACAGTGCCAGAGCTCAAAATGCTAAAGAAAGCACTTAACCTAGGATTCTGTGCTGAAGAGGAATTAGAGCTTTAATTCTCCATTGTAACTGACTGGTACCACACAAATTGCACATTGGTCATGAACTACGCAGTCGTTTTATAAAGTGATATTTCTCAGCTTTTTACAGAGCTTAGCCACTGGAGGTTTCACTGTAATGTAGTACAAAAAGATGTAACCAGCCCAAGCTTTGGCTTTCTGTTCCAGAACATTTTTCATTTTTCCCTTTAAGTTACTTCTTAAATAATCTGAGTGGACTACATAATCACGTTTTTTAATGGATTCATCCCATAGCATTCCTGTTAATTAAGCAACAGATGTCCCATAGCATGCGGGCAATGCTAATTGTGTGGGATTTTGCCATGGAATAGTCATTCTCTCTTAGCAGGTGCCATTACTTTCAGAAAGAACCATAAGACATCTCCTACCCACACCATAGCAGGACTGTCAATCTTACGCAAGCAGAGGGGGAGGAATCCATGAAAAGGATTCCCATACCATTACTATTCCATGCAAGGAAAAACGGAAAGAGTATAGTAGATGTTTTACACATCACCTGCTGCTTTCAGTGGAGTTCATGCAAAAAATTGCTATTCCAGATGTTTCTGGGAAGAGGATGAAGCACTGAGTGAAATGTGATGCTTCATTCATTTATAGATATTAACCATTAGGCAAGATATATTACAGAGTAAAGCTCTAGCCAAATTGGAATTGCATCTGTAACATAAGGCTGATAAGATCACACACTATGGCAAACAAGAATCTTTCATCGTTTGAAGAAGCAACTCTGTAAAAGGCAAATCTTGTCTCCTTTCTTTTCCCCATACCTCAGAATATTTTAATATTCTGTTGCTTTGCAATAGATGAAGTATTTGCAATAGAGAAATGTTAATGGTCCAAAGTCCTGGAAAACTTAAAATTTTCATTGTGATAAATATCCAGCATTAACAGCCAAAGTGCAGTCAGTTCAGTAGTGATCTTCAGTATGGCATGAACAGGACAGACACATGAAGCCTGATTTGAACCTTTGTATAAGGAGGCAGAAAAAGAAATGTGATGCCTTCAAGAATGTAGTGGTAAAAAGGGTCCCTCCAAGAATCCGGTTCATCCCAGAAGTTGGATCTCTAATCTAGCCTTGGGGGAAAACCTTCTTTCATTTGTAGTTGCGCTGTAATTAGGCTGTTTTCCTCCATCCTCTTCCATGCTTAGGCTGTCAAGACAACTTTAGCATGATTTCTGATTTTTGCCCATGAGCAGTTTGATAAGATGCACAAGGAAGACCTTTGGAAATATCCACAAGTTGCCAAGGCAATTGATTGTAAACAGCTTAACAGTAGCCTTCTAACAGCACACTTCACTGATGTTTATTCTAATTAGTTTGTGTGACTCAGAGACTTGAGTGTATTGCAGCTTGTACCACTACCATGTTTTCTCTTGTCAGTGAGCTGGACAATTAAATCTGTGTTGAATTCCTAAAAACTTCACTATTTTCTTGCCTTTAGTTTAGCCTTGATATCACTCAGATCACTGGGGTGAACTCAAGGGGATAACCATACTTGCATGTTTCCTGCTCTTGTCACCAAACTCCTACTACTAATTCCTCCTCCTCCTCCTCTCCTCTCCTCTCCGTCTCTGTCTCTCTCTGTCACACACACACACACACACAATCTGCCCTAGCAGGTGAAAGGAATTAAAATCCAGTGAAGATATGTGTGGAGTTGCAGAAGCATGAAAATCAGGCAGGACTGTTTTATAACAATTGCACAATTCTCTCTTGTTATGGTTGTACTGCATCTTTAGTTACCCTCTAAAGTGGCCTGAACTATCTCTTTGCAAAATGATGTCTCTACATCATGCCAGAGGTTAAACTGACCAAATTAAAAGATTAAAAAGAACTACCAAGAGAAATAAGGACAAGAAATGGTGAGAACAAGAGAGAGAAAAAGACTGCATGGAGGGGGGGGCTCTAATCCATCCACAGGAAGTAATCAATTAGTACTTTATTCTAACTTGTTTTACAATTTAGTGCCCCCATCAATTAATGTCTGAGGCAGTTCAGAATTTCTAGGAAATCAGCAAAGCTGTGAACAACCATATTTATATTGTTCAGGTATAGATGGATTAGTGATCATTGTAACTCTGCTGGTTTTGCAGCCCTATATAAAATCACTACTGTTAAGAAGAGTTAGTTAAATGGTCTGGTTATTTTCAGAGTGTACAATTCTTGCTTCCCCCTTACCTTCCAATCCAAGGAAATTTACCATCTCTAAATATTCCTCTTGCATAGCTCATACCAATTATTATTATTTCTATTAATCTTTCATTGCCTACTCTCTTTCATTACCCTGAAGAATCTTGTCTCCCCTGCCTCTAACAGCATAGTTTAAAAAATCACTAACAGAAATGTCCTGTTGATATAGGATTCATTTTCTTTTAGCCAAACACAGTACTCTCTATCCCATACATAGTTAACCTTCTTGCTAGCTTAATAAATAAAGCACAGAGCTTCATTCATCAAAGAGATCACATCTCAGATCTCTGTTTCAGTGTTTCTAATGAACCTTTGTTTTCTGGCTTTGTTGGGTTCATCAATCAGTCAATCCAAGCCATTTTTCAGTAAGTGGAATTCTGGTAATTGCAGCATGATTTCTGCCAAAACTGCTGCCTGTTTCAGTTCTCCAGCCTATTAACAAAGTTTCTTCTCTTGCAGCACTCTTCAGTGCTACAACCACCAGATGCCTCACTGTGAAGAAAAAACACATTTGTGTGAAAGACATCTTTTTTTTTCCAGAGTGAAACACTTCTACACCTTCTAAACAGGGATGAACTGAACTCTTGCCATGCTATCACTTATATATTCCAGTCCAGTAGGATCAGCGCTAATGATTAATCTATTCTCATCGATGCTTCTGATTTTGTACACATAATCATCCCATAAGTGAATGTGTGTACGGAAAATACATGTGGGAATAATAGGCATAAGCAAACTCCATGCTGCCAATGCATGTTCACCCAAGTACATGAGTATGGCAAGAGACCATTGTTTTGGAGGGTCCCTGACAGAGAGCAGCAACTGCTAGCTCCCATGTCAGGGGCAGTGCCTCCCCTCTGGGGCTTAAAGGGGCTATCCAAGGCCCTGGACCTATTTTGTGACTGGGTATAGACTAACACCTGAATGGAGGCACCAGTCCACTGACATGGAAGGCAGCAGCCAAAGAATGTATGCACACAGAAGTCACACAAAAACAAACCTATCTAGGTAGTCAAGTAAAAGCACAAATTGGGTTTTGCTGCCTACTTTCTCCCTCCCATGTACGTTCATAATATGTACCAGGAATATATAAAATGTACAGTTTCTACGGGCTGAGAATTCTGCCTCAGAGTTCCCTCACTTCTAGCCGTTTTTCCCCCAAAGTTCAGACTTAGAACAAAATGCTGCAAGAGAGTGTTCCTGTACAGGGTTCTAGCCAGCCATTCCTCTTCCAGAATATTCTATTGTCCATTTGTTTCATTTTTTTTCCCTTCTCCTCTCCCATAAAGCCAGTATTCTGTAGCCACTGAACATGCTTAGACCTCTAGAGTTTTTTCTTTCTCCTTTAGGTTTTTTTTCCTCCTAAAGATTTTTTCACTTCTCTGCAAACCTTAGACTTTCCCTAAATCAGTTGCTCATGCATGGAAGTCTTCCCAGCCTCATAGAAGTCTTCAAGTGAGCCTTTCTACATGTCAAGGCTTCCTTTATGTACATGTTCATAACAATAAGCACATTCCCCCAGGGGTCAAGGCCACATAGGACAACAAAGCCAAGGCTACAGCCACATTTTAGTCTATATGCTCCATGTGCAGTGGTGGTATAGTGGCAAATCTTGAAATACAACTGCTCATTATGATACTCTCCATAGCCTCACCTCAAGGAGAGTCAAAAGAACAGGTCGCTTTATTGGTCCATATTTTCATTTCTGCTAGATAAACGGGATTTTATTTTGTTTTGGTAAATGCTGGCAGACCTTATTTGCCCATTCAAGACCAAGCGTACTTTGGATAACAGGAAAATAGCTGTTTCCCAGCACTATTGCTGGGAAAATTAATTTTCCCTCAGTTACCGTAGGGTTTACAGCTGTTCTAAAAAGTGACACAGAAGTTGAAAAGTGGTAAGAGATGGCATTAGCATCCCTGCTAATTCTTCGGCCTTGTGAGCCCTAACTCTGCTATGCTACTGGAGTGTATACTCTTGGACAACAAGAAAGCTACAATTGATCAAATAGCTGTAAGTTAGAACATATAAGAATCAGAACTTTGAAGTAACTACTTACAAATAAAGTTGCAATTTAATTCCCTTTTTCAGTTATGAAACTACAACAAAGGAATTATAGCCTTGCCTTGATCTAGGATAACATTATTCATTTTACAGTATAATTATGAATTTCAGCTTTTATAATTATATTTTTTTAAATAAATATGGTCCTAAGTGGGAAAATCTGCTTTATGAGTAGGCAGCCAAGAGAAGGAAGCAAGCAGGAAGTAGCATAGTAGAGACAGACAGTGACCAGAAGGTCTCTCTTGAAGGAGGGGCGGGGGAGCGATAGCAAAGCATATGCTGGACTGAAGCAGCTCTTGGAGCCTTTCCACACTACAATGTTATAGTGCCATTATTCCACTTTCAACCTCCTATGGAATCCTGGGGTTTGCCATTTAGGGATGGACCTTTTGAATTCTCAGCCAGAGCTCTTTGGCCTCAGTAAACTATGAACCCCAGAATGCTGACAGCAGAATAATAGCACTATAACAGTGTAGTTCAGAAAGGACCTTATCTGGGCTTACTGCTTCAGGTTGGGAAGGCAGGCTAAGTTATAAACAATTGCTCAGGAAACTGTTGGTGGCAACTGTGCATATGCCTTACAAACCTTCCTCTCCCACAAGTATTGTTTAAGCTTGTCATTAATAGTGCCAACAAGACATTGCAACTGATTATCCATGTCAGTCTCCCATACATTCTGTAATTGCGTGTTAAAACAGAGTAGGCATGTTCCAGAGTTCAGAAACCTATTTTAGCTCCTCTAAGATGATGGAAGCCTGCATAGTGCTGCAAAATCAAGCAATTAGCAGAGACATTCCGTTGTTGCCTGTGGCTTTTGGGGAACATTCAGGATGTTTTTTGGGGGGATCCTCCAAAACAGCATTGTTTCATGGCATCTACCTTCAGAGAGTGCTTTTTTTTTTTCAGTTGAAAAACAGAAATGAGCGACCAAATGGGAAGGAGTGGTCATTTGGGGAACCAAGGGCCACACAGGACTTCCACCCGAAAGAGCTGCGTACAGCCTACCGCTGCTGTGTGCTTTCAAGTGATTTCTAATTTATGATTATCCTAAAGTAAACCTATCATGTGGTTTTCTTGGCAAGATTTGTTGGGGAGGCTTGCTTTTGCCTTCCTCTGAGTCTGAGAGGGTGTGACTTGCCCAAGGTCACCCAGTGAATTGACATGGCTGAGCGAGAGATTCAAACCCTGGTTTTCAGTACTATGCTGCAGAGCTCAAAACCACTATACAATTCTGGCTGTCATACAGGCTGCAGACAACACAATTCCGACTCCTTTTTCTCATATCAGTAACGCAGTTTTTTCACTGTGACAGCAAAGAACACAGGCTCTCCTTTAAATCGCCACCATATCAATCTGCTCTACACAATCTGCACTACAGATCAACTAAAACACAGTTCAGTATGTCAAATTCTAGCTAATTTCACAAGGCAAACTGCTTATTTTTTGGCCAGTCCCATTCATTGAAAACTAATGTTAGGCATTAAATTGGAATGCATGTGGAATGTGATGAAGTGTAAGGAAACACAGTGCCATTATATATTTGAATTTCATTTAAATATCTTTTGAACTCCTTGCTATTTTTATAAAAAAGAAACCTTGGACTTTTCATGGCTTACAGCAAGAAAAGAAATAAACACAGAAATCTCAAATAGTTTGCAAAGTAAAGGACAAAATTCCAGGTGTGTATCCTCCAAAGGCTGACATATCACTTTCTGTCCTCACCATCTGCCTCGTTCATTGACGGTTTTTTTCTCCCTCTATATAAGCCAGGCTTTCTCAACCAATATTCCATGAATGGTGGTATGAGCCGCAGAGATAAAATGAAGCCTCTCTAAAGATGCCATCTAGTGGTCTGGTACCTCACTTGCAAGGCTGGGTTTTTCATTCAGCAAACCTGCAGGTTCTGGATGCTCTCAATGATGGCTATATGTGTCCCATTCAGAATTACACATGGCTGTCTACTGTACAGACTGCAGGATGGATTCATTCAGCCTTACACAGAGCCATCTCAGGGGAGTGCAAAACATTTGTAGAAGAGAGAGAAGGTTGTAAAAACAGAAAGCAGTAGATCACTTCAGAAACATTAATGCAGACAATAGTATTATTGCCATTACATCGTAAGACTTCACTAAATCCAGGGTACAACTGTGTATTTGTTTTAAGGGGTTGTTTGCGCTTTGGTCCCAGCTTCCTACTATGAAATATAGGAATCTTCAAGAGCAATACATCAGCAGAACTTCTGACCTACCAAAAATTTGATGATGATGATGACGACAATGATGATGTTAATAATATTGATTAGTAGTTGATGACCAATCTGAAGCATTATTTAAATATAGCGGTTGAAAATCCCTTTACTTTTCAGGAACAACTGAATTCAAGTTGAAATCTAATTTCTGTTTGCAATAAAATAGGAATAAAAAACTGAAAAGACTGAAAGGTAAGAACCACAGATAATATAGATGTCTGAATCTTATTGTTAGTCCGTAGTACATTCAATGGATTTACATCCCTGTTTTACTCACTATTTAACAATCGATTCATTGAATCTACTCTAGTTGAGCCTATCCAATAGGGTTCAGGAGAGGGTCTTGCTTTACCTGAGAGCAATAATGGTTTCACATTAATTGGAAGGTGAAAAAATAAGCAAGTCCTGCTTCTCTGTGTCAAGACAATGGCCAAATGGGAAATCGCTTCAGAATCTAAACTATTTCAAGTTGTATTCCATCATAAAATACATGATATTAATGTAGTGAGTTCAAATGGATTTAGACACTACTGTGAGGGACTACAGAGGCAGTGTTCTGTAGCAATTTGAGTCCAAGGAGACTTAGAGTTCAGATCCCCCATTAGCCACAGAAACCAACTTACTGACCTCGGGCAAGTCATGCTGTCTTAGTCTAAGGGAAAGGTAATGGAAAACCTCCTCTGAATAAATCTTGCCAAGAAAACTCTATGATGTGGTTGCCATAAATCACAGTCAACTTGAAGTCACACCAAAACAACGAGGACATAGAGAGTTCACAAACTTATATTTTATTTTAACAACATTGTGGAGACATGTGACAATCAATGAGCACCACAACTTAACTTTTCACCTACTCACTAGTTCTCCATTATATATATATATCCCCCAGCTGTTTTTATTTGTTATGGTTGTTCTTCTCAGCTGAACTAAGCTAAAAGCGAAAATACACCTGAATGCGGGGAAATGCTCATAAATATGGAAATTTCCAGTGGAAAATCAGTAGTGCCTCCTTCATTCTGTTTCTCACCTGTATGTGGGCCTACTGTTACCTCAGCAAATGTGGGCTTAGAAACAACAATTAAACAAGCTCCAATCCCACCAAATATCTCTTTGAATAAGAGCATTGTCACTGTTTTCTATAAATATGGTAGATCTTGAAAAATTTACTTTCAGGCTACAACTCCCCAAAACTTACTCTGCCCAGTAGTTATTATAGCTGGAAAAATTTTGGAAGCTGTATTCCATAAGTAACTTTTCTAGACTTCTGATATAACTCTGATTTGTACTAGTGGTCTCTCTCCTTGACTTAAAATATTAAACAGAATGTTATAGCTGCCCAATTTGTGGGCTTCTCTACCCATACAAATAAAGATTGTACCTAAAAACAGCAATGTTGAACTGGAAACATATGCAAGGTACAGAGCAAAGATGGGCAAGTAATGGCCCTTTAGTGGCCTTCAACCCTGATCATCTCTACCCAATACAGCCAATGATGAGGAATGATGAAATCTGCAGTCCAACAGCATCCAGGCAAGTTGACAACCCACAGTCTAGAGGACTGTTGTAAATGTAAGCAAGCACTAGAAGGTAGAAATGTGTTCATGGTGGTGATCAACTATGTGGTTATATGTGACACATATGGTATACATGCTCAGATACAAAAGGTGAATCTTTTTCTTTAAAAAAATATATTCCTGCCCCTGTAGCTTTATGTGATGGGAAAATGCAGCTAGTAAATAAAAGCCAGTGAGAAATATTAGGCTTAATTCTAAATTACACCTTGAGATTCTTCAGGTCTAATGATGTTATTGTCTTATTCATTCATGCATGCGTACAGTTTGTTTCTGGTGGCATGCAGTAGAAATCAAGAGCTTTCCCCACTTTTCTGTCTAACAGTCATCTAAACAGTTAATATGTTATAAACTTTGGATTTGTTCATCTAGACTTTCTGTAGAGAAAATGGGTAATGTTAGTCTTTCCAGGGGCATTCACCTGATAATGAAATTGCAAAACCGTATTTTGATCCTCCCAGAAATATATTTCAAAGCTGCAAGAATAATACCTTATGCTTTTCTTGCATTCTCGTTTGTTCATAGAATCAGCCTTTCTATCAAATCAAGGAAGATCCCTACAGGGCATTCTTTTCTCTCTTGCTCTCTTTATTCTTCAGATGTTCATAATAACATTTTCTATTTCTTTGCCTTTCAAAGATTTTTATCAAGTCTATCATGACTTGAAGATATTGCCCATCTCTTCCCCCATTTTAATAACCTAATTGCAGGTTTGTGTTGATAGACAAATTAGAGCAGATCAGAGAAGAACCAAAAGGAAAAAAAATAAGAATGAGAAGTTAGATGAGAAGCAACTAGCTGTAGAGAAAGAAAAGAAAATCATCTGTAGTTGCTATGTATCTTCAAGTCATTTCCAACTTATAGCAAAGCTATCATGGGATTTTCTTGACAGAATTGTTTGGAGGGGTGTTACCCTTTCCTTCATCTGAGGCTGAGAGAGTGTGACTTACCCAAAGTCATACAAATCCCTGAGCAGAGATTTGAACCCTTATCTCCCAAAGTCATAGCCAGCACTCAAGCCACTATACCACACTGGCCTGAGGTCAAAAAAGCACTTGTTAACAAAGGTTTTTATGGTACCCTCTGTCCAATATATTTTTCTTCAAAAATGTAAACTACTGTTTTACCTTG
This sequence comes from Iguana delicatissima, assembly GCA_948472985.1. NCBI lineage: Eukaryota > Metazoa > Chordata > Lepidosauria > Squamata > Iguanidae > Iguana > Iguana delicatissima. Next base: position 925,360 of record CAOKZL010001390.1, on the reverse strand, counting down.
TTTTATAGTGAATGGATTGGTATTTAGTTTTATTCTGCTGTTCACACTGTTTATTTTATTGGATTGGCTTAAGATTTAGGGGGGTGCAACTGGGCTGGTGGAAATAACCTTCTCCTAGGGATATTAATATTCAACTATTTTGTGAATGAGGAATAATAATTTTCATGAATATTTCTGTGAAGTTATCAACCAGTATTCACACATTCCGAGCAAACTAACAAATTATTCTGTGCAGACATATATGTGTTCTGTGTGCAAGATTGCTGTTGCCTATAAAAAGACAGAAGAAAAAAACATCAATCTTGCGCAACAAAAATCTTGCACAGAAAACAGGAAGCTTACATAACAAAATTATGTAACTATTTTTGGTGCAAGATTTTCCATGTAACCTATTTTTGTCATGCAAGATTACTGGTTTTTGCACAGAAACGATAGATAAGATTGGTGTCTACGTTGATTTGATAGCAACCTTTTAAAATGTTTTAAACATATTTTCTCAAGAGCCCCCCCTACTCCCAAAGAGTATATCTGTAGTTACCCAGGAAAATGATGTTGTTGTTCTTGTGTGCCTTCAAGTTGCTTGTGATTTATGGTGACCCTGAGGCAAACCTATCACAGAATTTTCTAGGGCTGAGAGTGTGTGACACATCCAAGGTCATCCAGTAGAGTTCCATGACCAAGTGGGGAATCGAACCCTGATCTCCAAGGTCATAGTTCAATGCTCAAACCACTACACCATGCTGGATCTGTAGCAAAATGCTACCCAAGCTATAATGAAGACTAAATTAATCAGGCAAATTAGGTGGTGATAATATCACCTATCAAGTCAACGTAAAAAAAAGTCTTACCCTCTCCTTCCTTAACAATTAAAATATTTTTTATTTATTTGTTGCTATGCATTGCTTTTAATACTTTTTATAGGGGTTTGTGTGTGTTGTGCTACCATGGTTACTTCTGTCTTCTCACAATGTACGTTGTGATGAGACTGAGATTAAATTTATGGGAAAGGTTCAGTTACTTGCATCCTTTCTAGCCTTGGACCAGAAGTTATAGTTTTCTAATGCATTCCAAATGGATCTGCAAGCACAGAGGTTATTTCATAAAACAGCAGCAATGTTCATTAACCTTTAATGTTGTAGTGTAAACAAAGAGACAAAGTTTAATGTTTTCATTAGCTTGCATATGCATTCTTTCGTTTTACTTTTGTTTTGTTTCATATCACTCTTTGTCTGCTATTTGGTGGTGGTAGTGGTTGTTGTTGTTTTAAGGAATATTTATTTATAGTTCAGAGCACTCCCCAAGTTTCTTCAGGGAAATCCAATTTTGGCTATGCCACTTTATAGCCTTAAAATATGTTTTTTATTATCTTGTGGCACTGAGAGATGCAGCGAAGAGTGCAGTAAGGTGAACAGGAAAGGGGCAAAAGGATGTGGCAATATCATACCAGGGAAGATTCACCAGAAAAAAATACCCCTCGAGAGCAGTTAGCCCATGTACTTGCAGAGCTCACCCAGGATACAGGTCTAATTAACAGGCCTGGGTATCTATGTAGGGTGATGTTGCCTAGCAACTAAGTGGGAGTCTCTGGATAAAATACAGTTCTGGTCCTTTAATGCTGTGTAGTTGTGTCCGTCTGTGCATCCTATGTGGCTTCATAACTAAGTCAACTGCCAGTTCTTCAGTTTAGGATTCAGTCATTCAGAACCCTTCCTAAGAGGTAAGGAAAAGTCTTTGCTCATCAAAGTATTCATCCCTAATTGTCACTGACTGAAAAATGATTGATTATGGCTCAGTCGCGTAGGGGCGAGGCAATTCACCCCAGGCGGCAATGTTTTTGGGGTGTCATGGCTCGTAGCCATGCCCCCATGTGCCCTGGCCACACCCTCACGCACTGCAGTCACACCCCTGTGCACAGTGACCACACCCCTCATGGTGTAGCCCTGCCCGTTCTCACCCACCCCGCACACACTCCAAGCTCCACCACTGTTATAGCTACACTACACAGTTATATAAGTTTTGTACCACTGTATCTATTGCCACTTTATTTTCTGGAATCCTTGGATTTATAATGTGGTGAAGAATGCAAAATTCTTTGGTAACGAGTTCTAGACCATTCCCCTAACTACAGTACCCAAGATACTCTGACTGCCCCATACTACAAGTTAAATTGATTTAATTCTCGGTTCCAGTCTTCTGAGGTTACTTTTCTACCTTCTAAGTACTTCAACAAATTACAAATCCCAAGATCCTTTAAGGTGGAACCATGGCAATTAAAGTGGTATGAAACTAGTATTAAGGTGTACTACAAATCCATCATTACTTTCTCTTCCCATAGGCTCTTAAATGCCACTTGAAGAACATAGAATGGCATTATAAATATTTTTCTTTTTCATACAAAATAAGAACCTAGAGCCAAAGGGAATATTGAAGGGCAGTTCTCATGATCACTCATTCAAGACTAGCATCACCCAATATTAAACATAGTGATCTAACCCGTTCAAAACGTAGCATATACAACTAGAGCTTCCTTTGAGGACAACTCATTCAAGTATCATATTCTCTGTCAACATATTTGAGGTAGGAGGAGAGAGTAGCAGCCACCTTGAGATAAAATGTGTGACTTAAACTTTGGACCACATTTAGAACAACGTAGCCCTCCAGAAGTTTTTGGACCACATTCTTCACTACTGGCTAAGCTGGTTAGACCTGCTGGAAGTTGCAGATCACCAACATCTGGAGGGCCACAGGATTCCCATCCCTACTTTAGACAAACACGTCGCTCTGTCCTTATCCAGGATGGTCTTGTATCCTACTATTCAAATGACAGTCATATAGAACACGTGAAGAGAAATGATGGCCTTGAAGTTGCCCATCCGCACAGCACTTGGACAGCAGAACCAGCAAACTGCAGTCATCCCTCCACATTTGCTAGGGTTAGGGGCACAGCACCCCCGTGAAAGTCGAAAAACCATGAATAACTCTAGGTCCTCCCAAACCATATTTAATAACACAAAAAAGTATGATCACCATATTCATCCCACCATGGATTCCTTTGAGGCATTAAGGTTCCTTCATAAGGCAGAAGTGGGTGGCTGGTGGGACTTTCTGTCACCTCCACTGTTGCCCCACACAATTTTAATAGGTACTTACAATCTCCTTCACCATTTCTCAGTCTCACAAGGCTTGTAGTCCCTGTTAAAAATGGCATAGAGAGGCAGCAGAGATGACAGCAAATAATCTGTGAATAATCAGATCCACAAATGTGAAACCCACAAATGTAAAGGGCTGACTGTATATAGTCTTCCCTACCATTTTATGTTTCTGTTTAAATTTTAGTAATTACTTCAGCTTCACAGCTACTGATTCATTGTCAGGCACAATCCATAATGCCGGTTAGGACCTATAAAATCCTATACGGTTTAGGTCCTGACAGTCTAAAATGTCCTGTCTCCTACTCAAATCTTAAGATTCACTGGCCATTTCCGCACTAGCCTGTTATAGTGCTATTATTCCACTTTCAACATCCTTTGGAATCCTGGGGTTTGCCACCCAGCCCCTCCGTAAACTGCAAACCCCAGGATTCCATAGGATGTTAAAAGTGGAGTAATAGCACTATAACAGGCTAGTGCGAAAATGGCCTCTGAGTCCTATACAGCTTAGGTCCAGACAATCTGAAAGACCCCTTATATGAATCTACTGATGTCTTAAGAAATTAAAGGAGGGCTTTCTCTTGGTCCTACTAACATCACAGACCTGTCTGGTGAGGATATGAGACAGAGGCCCTTTCCACACGGGGGGGGGGGCGTGAAACGCGGGGAAACGGGGCGGCGCATGCGGGGACGGAGCTTACCTTAATCCGGGTGGCTCCGTCCCCTCAGGGAGCAGCGCGCGTTCACCGCGCCCAAAACGGCGGACGGCGGCTTCCAGCGGTGCTCCACCAATTGGGGCAGCGCGCCAGCCAGAAGCCCGGTCCCGGGCAGTTCTTCACGGGACACTGTGACGGGCTAGCGCGCTCTTGTTTTAAAAAGACCACTTGAAAGGTGGTCTTTATAAAACACACGGCGCCACCCCACGGCCATGCGAGGGTGCTTTGAGGTGTAGAACCTCACCTTTTCAAACAGCCCTAGTGCACCCTGCGGTGTAGACAACCTCCTGGTGAGGTTGTCCCAGTGCGGGCTATATCCCCTTGTGGAAATGGCCAGAGCCTTATCAATGGCTGCTCCCAGGCTGTGAAACTCCTTTCCAGAGGAGGCTTGGTTGACATCCTCTCTCATCAACTTTCCCCAGCAAGCTAAGACATTTTTTATTTAAACAAACATTTGATTATTAATTTGTTATTGCAAGTATTGGCGGGGGGTAGTGTTTTGTATTTTTATTCTTAATATTCAAAATTAAGGGTATTTAAGTATAATATCTTGTTTAATTATGTTTAATCCTTCTTATCATTAGGTTTTAAACTTTATCTTGTTTAGCCTCGTAAGCTGCCATGGTTTCCATGTCGGGAGAAATGCAGAATACACATAGATAAACAAATAATGATGCTTCCACATCATTAGCATGTGCAAATTGCATTCAAATCTATATCCCCTTCTCTCTCTCTCTCTCTCCTTCTCAGAAGATGCACTTCTTTTTTGATGATGACAATGATGTATAAGTAAATCTGCTATCCACAGTGCATCTCATGTCAAAGCTCATTTCAAAACCAAGTAGCAATTTAACTTTAATTGTGACTCTCCAAAAAATGAGGTGATTGCCAAGGATTTCACTTCTTCCCTGGAAGTGATACTCATACTTGCTGGAAGTATGAGCAAATTATTCTTTGGCTTTAAAAGCTGTTTTAAAATTTGTCATTCCTTCTTATTGGCTTTGTACCACCTTCTGGAAGCCCTAATTTTTATGTGGACCTTTGAATAACTGCCCTTTACACAGGGAAAATTGCTTTTGCTTCTCTTTTATTCATTTACCATTACAGGAGTTGTGGGATCATTACTAAATGCCAGGCCAATTCTGTAAGAAACATACCTTGAAATTATACACACATCAGAAGGTGTGCATTATTTGCAGATGGACTGAGTCATAAATGTGTATAGGCAGTATGATATTTCATCCAAGTGAAGTTAAGAGGAAGGTCTTGGACTTGTTCTTAATCTCTCTCTCTCTTTTTTTTCCCCTTGGGTTTCCCCAGATTAGATATATAAATTGAAAAGTTCTGCTATTTGCTACTATAGTGCTTAAAAAAAAATTTTTAAGTAGCCAAATTATGTTTCTGTTGTCCTGGACTATTTGCTGGCAATTCCCAGCACTAGCTGCAACATTTTACTCCCACCATTGAGTGAGTTTCTTTTTAATTCTGATATTGGACAGTCTCTTCTCTTTTTGTAAATTTTTTCAGATTAGAATTGTAGTGCATCACTGGATCAGGAAATGGTACCTTTGCAATATAGCACCACAACTCTAAAAAAAGGGGGGAGGAAGAAGAGGAGCAGTAAAATTGACCTTCAGACTATAGAGCAGTGGTTCTCAACCTGTGGGTCCCCAGATGTTCGTGGACTTCAGCTCCCAGAAGCCCCAGCCACTATGGTCAATGCTCAGGGCTTCTGGGAGCTGAAGTCCACGAACTTCTGGGGACCCACAGGTTGAGAACCACTGCTATAGAGTCTCTTCAATCTCCTCCTCCAAGTAGTATGTGTGTTTTTTTAAAGAAAAAAAAACTTGGGAAGAGCCTAAGTGATAATCCAAGAAATTACTATAAACAGCCCCCCTCCCAAAAAAAAAAAAAAAGAATGGAATGAGTGGACACAAAGGCGACAAATGACAAAACACAATGAACTACACTGTGAAAGCTCAAACTCATAGTTTGGATGAACTCCTTTTCTTCCTTATTATTCTTTTTTTTTCCCCTCAAGCAACTTTCAGAGCCATATGGAATGGGAAATGCCCTTCAGAAATCTCAAGTTCTATTTTTCCAGTTGGCTGCATAAATGGAAATGAAAGTAGATGGGTATAATATGCATACCCATCTTATAGCAAAGTGTGTAGCCGCTAGTTCATAAGGCATCAAATAGCAGCCCTGTTGTAAACATACTGGAGTGAAAAGATGACTCAGGTACCTGCCCTGAATTAAAATCACAGGTTTATGAATTATTAATGGACCTGTAATCACCAAATAAAGGAACAAACCAGATTGTTCAGCTAGCTAGGACTATACTTCTTAAATTCATAATATAAGAAGGAGATTTGCAACAGATACTGTTGTTAATATTGCCTTAGCTCCTCATCACTGCTGCATATGTGGCTTGCTGCTTCCTTATCCCATCCTATGTTGAAATCTGACTCTGACTTGTTTCATCAGACACAGATTGGAAGTCCACATATATACACTCCTAAGATACCAGTGCAGAACATGAAAAAAAACCCCTCATTCTTTTCCATTTTGGTTGATGTCCAAAGAATTACTACAGAGCCCTTAAACAAAGGAGCTATTCAGAGAATGAAACTGCATAGGCAGCTTAACAGTAAAGGGGCCTTGCTATCTGGAGGAGAAGGAGAAGGGAATGGAGGAAAAACTGACAAGAGCTGAACTTCCATCAAAACGAGTTCAGATTTTCAAACTCTAGGGACAGCAGCAAGTTTATACCTTCCTCACAGATAAACTCATGTTGAATCTAGAATCTGAAAAGTTCAGCTTGAATCCATGAACATGTTGCAAGAATCTTTTTGGAGCCAAGCCAAATGTACTAAAATGTACAAAATGTACATTTTGTACAAAAAATGTACTAGAATTTTAAAAGGTAAACACAATGCTACCAAGATCCTTCTCTATGGCATACTTAAGCCAAGAGAGTAATCCACTCTGATTAGAAGTATGTACACATCAGACCTGGAACCGACATTCAATATGAAATACTGGTGTTATGAAATAATAGCATATACAAGTTCTAATCTATTTCAATGAGCGACATCATTCACATTTTTTTTAAAAAAAAGGATTTTCAGTTATGTGATCTGTTCACTAGGTTTAACTATTAGCAAACCAGATGGCATTAATATGACTGTTGTTGTTGTTGTGGTGGTGGTGGTGGTGGTGGTGGTGGTGGTGGTGTGCCTTCAAGTCATTTCTGACTTACAGGAACCCTAAGGCAAACCTATCATAGGATTTTATGGGGGCTGAGAGTGCGTAATGCATCCAAGATCACCCACTGGGTTCCCATGATTGAACAGGGAATCGAACCCTGGTCTCCAAGTGACCTGCTTCTAATCTGAACAGCTATAAATAGAGAGATACCATGAGAGTAAGGGAAAATTGGCAAGATACAAAGAAAAGTTTTGGTAATTACAGTTTAATTACCTATAGCTACATTATTTTAACAGAGATCTTGTGAAGGGGGAGGACTTGAAGTAGTTAAATGCGCTTTTAATTGGAAAGAAGTTCAGTTGAAACTACTATGTCAACTGTAACTGTTCCTGCTATTGCAGTAATATTTTCTACACTGTCACCTGGTCTATTAAGACTCTTTCCTACAAATAAGAATAGCAGGTTAAATTATAATGAAAGCAGGTAAAAATCAAGTATCTTCAGCACTGGACAAACAAAAAAAATCCTTTCAATTTTAAAACCATATCAAGCAGCATAAAAAAGTATTGGCAGCAATCTTACAGTACAGGCAGGCTATTAAACATGCCAAGGATTAAGCTGCACTTGTCACTAATAGCCTTTGTAATAGCCCCAAGGCATTTGTTTCAAGGCTACATCCAAATTCGCAGTAACAACTAGCAAGAGAAATCTTTATTCTCCTCCCCTCCCCAGTCCTTCAACACCAGCTGGAAGAGGGGCAGTTCTGAAGGATAAACAGGAACCATGAGTTGTCCCTATTCCTAGTTAGAGTGATTGAATCAGTTCTGTTAGCAGAGTAATCCTACTGCATCCTGGGGCCCGCTTGCACTAAACAATTATCGCATATGATTCCACTTTAATTGCCATGTCTACATCCTATAAAACCCTGGAGTTTGTTGTAGAGCTTGCTGGTGAGGAATTCTAAATACCCCTCCCTAAATTGCAAATCCAGGATTCCATGGAATATTGCCATGGCAGTTGAAGTGGAATCACAGCTCTGTAAATATATAATGTGAAAGGACTCCTGGCCTCAGTTGTCAAATCTGGGCACTTAGCACACCAGTGAATTGTTTAGGGTTATCCCACATGAAACCCACTTCACCTATAATTGTGAAGATAGCAGAATGCTGATGCTCTATACTGCATCTTCACTAAATTTGTGCTTTAACAGTGTAACTCCCATTGTTTTCTTTTCCACACTATAAGTTCCTCAGGACTGACCATGCCCTTCACACTGTCTGGTTTGTTCCACTTCCTGTGTCATGATTGGATTGGCCTTTCTTTATTTATTTTAAATATGAAGCCACACTAATGCTATTATGACATGATGTCAAAACACTATTATATTATGGTCTTTTTTTTTAAGTGATAATTTCATTTAAAAAATATTTAAAAAAGGAATACTATGATGGTGACGCTGTGGGGCATGGTCACTACAGGAAAGCAGAGAGAGGTTTTTGGGGGAGAACATACACACACACAAACATATGTTCAGTAAAGCCATCTAAACAGTGACTTCCAAAGATTAACAGGTGAGGATCACGCCATCATTGCACTGTAACTGCAAAACATTTATATATTTTTTTAAAAGGCTAAAAAGGGTTTCAAGAATGTATAGCATAAAAAACAGACTAGGAAACAGATCATGAAAGTCTTATCCTCTCCACCCAAGTACCAGATATAGTCTGAAGCTTCCCTGGGAATCCCCAAGGGAGGGACAACTGGACCACAATCACACTGCACTCTCTATTCAATCGTTCTCATAATGAAGAATAATGAAGCATTCATGCTTTAACTGATTACTGAACCATCTCAGGAACTAACTGATTACTGAACCATATCAGGAAAGAGGCTATTTTCAACATCATCTTCATCATCATATAAAATAAAATTGAATTTCTAATTCCTTCAGCACAATAGCACTGAGAGGGCCAGAACATCACGCAATAAGGCTGAGGCAAAGGTAAGATTAATCCACCACTATAATGGCATCACAGCACCATGTGATAGGGACCTTGGTGAAATTCAGAGTGGTGTAGTGGCTTGAGCATTGGACTACAACCCTGGTGACCACAGTTTGATACCCCTCTTGGCCATGGAAACCCACTAGGTTCAAGTCAAAAATGACTGGAAGGCACAAAACAACAATAACAACAAGCCATCTTAATAACATTTAATAACAGTTTTAGGCCAGCATTCTGTAGTACAGTTACAGATTCATAACCCAGAGATAATGCTTTGTAACTGTTCCGTATTCATTTAACACTATGCATTCATGTATTCAGTTCTGCTACATATTCACAATGCCATAATCGTAAATGCCCCCCAAATCCCACCTTAAATTCAGGAGAACTGTGATGGAGGTCAGCTGTACTGGCAATTGCAGCACAGCAGGACGACATTTACAGTCCCCTCTCAGCAGTGAGTGAGGCTGCAACAATCAGAAGAGGTCCCCTGTTGCAATTCCTCCTCACACTGCAGAATGTGGTAGGGTGGGCTGGAAACATCATCCTACTGCTCCCTGAATGCCAGCAGAATAGGCTTCTACCTTTCAGTATGACTGATGGCTATTAAGGTAGGTTTGAGGAGTCAGGCCAGGAGAAAACATTTGTTACTAAGTCAGCACTATAAGGTCTGATCAACATCTTTTAAGCCTGTTTTAACTTGAGCCACTTCCGCACTAGGCTGTTATAGCACTATGATTCCACTTTCAACATCCTGTGGAATCTTGGGGTTTGCAGTTTCGGGAGGGGCCAGCCGGCCCCTCCCGAAACTGCAAACCCCAGGATTCCACAGGATGTTGAAAGTGGAATCATAGCGTATAACAGTCTAGTGCAGAAATACCCTTGGCAATGTTCTATATTCAATACATTTTTCATCTGTTTAAATTATTTCATTGTTTTATTGCTATAACCTTGCTAGTATTGGTTTTACTTAGAGGCTGCCCTGAGATCTTTTCATATTTGATGGAACTGAAATATTTTAATAAATAATAAATAAATTATAAAATAAGAAGGCTTGCGTTTTGAGCTCTCAGAATATCTGCGTATAATTAATAGGTGGCAGGCCCGTGTTTAAAGAATCTGCTGGGCTTTATGACCTCATTGAACCACTGTTGTTTTTTCTAAGCCACATTGTTCCAGTGCGATATTATCAAGAACATCCTGATCCCTCACTCACAATTCACAGAGTCTACATCGGACTCTGATGGAATGTTCTTCCTCTCTTTCATTGTAAATGGATTTCACATGGCAATAATATATTTTTTAAAAAATGAAGGTGGGTGGAGTTTCAAAGAGGGGGAAAGGACTGAAAGCATCTAATTCAAATCTATTCCGAATTTTTTTTTCAAAATGTTTTTCTTTCTAAAACAGAGGGAATATAGACCACCAGAATAACTGTTGTTAAAATGCTATAGAATCACTATTGCTAAGGTCAGAACTAGGTCTCTAATTTATAGCCCAATTTTGTGGCATTTTTGCAGTAATTGAGCATCTTCAAGCTTTTAACATAATCCTTGAAATATTATTGCAACCTTGAGAACTGCTATTAACCACATTTTTGATGGTTCACTGAAAGACACAATCAGTTAGAATATCTGTCCAAGGTTATCATAGTCTGGCAGAATGTGGACCTGAACTCTGGTCTGACAAATGCAAGCCAGCACACTAATCATTTACCATCCATTTTCTCTTATGACTGTTTTTTTTTCCTTCCAGCTATATGGTTATAATGCCTAATACTGACCACCAGGCAGTGTATACATTCAGAGACAATTATAAATAAAGCAGCAAGCCTGTGTGGGATTTTGAGCTCATAATGACAGGTCTAGGTGAAGCTATCCATAATCAGAAATGAGGAAAGAGCAAATATTGTTCAGTAAATTGCTTGGTTCTCTAAGCACAGAAGATCAAGGTGTCTTGCCAAAGGATCTGAAATTTGAAACAACAAAGTGAAGTTAGTCTGATCTTTCTGGAACTGTAGATAAGGAAGACATCACAAACTGGCTTAAGAACAGAACTTATTTGAGCTAGCATTTGGAACCGGTGACAAAAATATAGAAGTATGTATAAAACTGGGAATACTTGTCAAGCAGGTTGGTAACTGGGAGATCATCATAAGGAAAATCTGTGTGGCTATTAATTTGCTGCAGGTTAGTTAATAATCAGAAAATCATGAAGTTTGGAATTAACTTGATACTTAACTCATTTCCCATAACTTGCCAGATTTCCCAGTTAACAATAAAGTTTTAAAAAATGCTTTAACTAATTATAGCTCCCAGAATCCTGCAAGCATGCAGTTCAAAACATAATTTTGCTAGGTTCTGATAGAGTTCTTTTCTTTTCTAAAATATATACACACAGAGAGACACACAGACACATACACACACACACACACACACACACAGTTGTTTTTTAGCTTTTGGAGTGGAAAAATAACAGAAAAGGAACACAGTTCTAATTGCTGCCTATGTTCATATAATGCTCCACCCAGTTAAATGCAGGGATTGGGGTTGAAAGAAAACTATAAAATTTCAAGGAAGATTAACTTTTCATGACACAATTTCTTTGTCTTTTTTAAAAAAAAAGATTTAACTGAGTTTTTTAAATAAAAATATCTAATAAAAAATAAACACAGAGCTTGAAGTTAACTGGGTAATTAACTCATTGGGTTAACTCACACAGTTTTGTAGAGATTTCCTCAGATTCACCAGGTTTCCTAACTAATGCTGAAACTGAAAATATGTTTTAGTGAATTATGTCATTAGTGTTTATTAGGCTGGGTACCTTTCTAGGCACTAAGAAGACCTAGTGTTTCAGGAAAAAAAAAATCAGAACTGTATTATTTGGTTTAGTTGTTAGGCAGACTAATCAGTGACAGAGCTTGGAGTGTGTGGGAAGGGTGAAGGGGGCATGACCATTGTGCATGGGGGTGTGGTTGAGCTGCGTGGGGGTGTGGTTGCAGTATGTGGGTGCACAGGGGCATGGCTATAAGCCAAGACACCCAAAAAACATTGCCACCTGGGGCAAACTACCTTCCCCGCCCCCGCCGCATGCCTACACAACTAAGGCTAATCTATGTGATATCTTAAGGAAGACAGTGGGAAGGGAGACATTGCTTTCTGGAGCCATGTCAGAAAAGCCTAAAGTGAGTTTTGGAGTGAGATGGGGCAAGGGAACTGGTTTGTTTGCTTCCTCAAGGAGCCAGAGTCTTTTCAGAATTTGAAGTCTTTTAGGATTAAAAGGCAGGTATTCTCACCCACCCCTTGCCACCACAGACACAAAAAATGGGCTTGTATGGAAGAAAAGTATTTTGAGTCTTTCTGGATGGAGGGCTGCAAATGTGGCTTTCCTTAGTAAAATTTTAAAAAAGCAAAAGTATGTTTCCTGATTCACTGGGAGTACCAATTTGCAGATCATGGCTATAGGTGAAACAAGTATGATTGCCATATTACAAATGCCAAGGCTATTTGTCTTTCCCAAATGCTCACACAGTATTTCTAGCCTCTGGTATGGCACAGAAAGGCCAGCAAGTCAGAGGCAGCAGGGGGTAGGGCTCAAAAGCAAGTGAAGCCTTCACTCAGGCTCACTACTGGCCCAAAGAAGCTGCTTCCTCCACAAAGTTAGCTTCAATTACCACTTCTACCTGCCCTCCCTCTGTACTGGGTTATTGTATAGATAATTGTTGGTATAATACTGCCAGTATAAATCATCACAACATTAAGTGGTTTTGGGATGCTGAGCAGATCCTGTTTGGAGGTAGACAGATCCCATAAGCCCATCACACCTGGTGTCATGCTCTGCTTCCAGAACATGGAAATGGATTCTGACTCAGAGACTGAAGTAGTGGAAATACCAGGACCTGCTGCTGAGCCAGAATAGGAGAGGTCACAGAGCCACAAGTCTCAGATGTAGACCAGAGTGCAGTGCCAGAGATGGCAAAGAGCCTGCCCCTACAGATACAAAGACAACTTAACCCATACCTACCTTTATCAAGCAGAGACAACAAAGAGATATCTTGAGGAAGTCTCAGAGGATTTATAGGAAGCAGCAATTAGTTAAGCAGCAACTGTGTTAGCTGCTGACTTACATATACACAGCCCTAACCTCCAGGAGTTGTTGGAGATTATCTGACCTACATGGTTGGACTACAAGCTGCTCTGCTTTTTTTTTTTTTTTTTTTTTTTTTTTTTTGGCGTGCTGCTTAGCTTGTTTGTGCTGCCTCATGGTTATCAGTTGTGTAACCACAAGCCTTTGGCTGGCTGGCTGCCTGGACTGTGTCTGGACACCTGGTATGGGGGAGTCCCCATAAGAGACCTTGGGTGGTATAGGCAGAACAAATGGCTCTGCCTCAATCATGGGGGGTGGGGTTAGTATATGTCTCTGCCTCATTCCCAAGTGGAACATCTGTCATTCTGGACAGACAGGGCTAGATGAATGGGTTTCCACTGACTGGCAGGTAGGTCAACCAAGGATCGGGTTGTTATCAGCCAACAGGCATGTCAACTGATACCTAGATGCAGACCCATGCTGTGAGCTGAGCGTGTTAAGCTGTAACTAATAAAGTTGAAACCTTTTCCATTCCAATCAAATATGTACTTTGTGGTCATTTTTGCCAAAGTGAAGTCCCACACCATACTCATTGCTGTGTAGGCAAACAAGGGTGTATCCATTGAAATGCCTAAGAGAAACAAGAGAGATGCTCAAAAGAAGACCTCTATTAGCTCAACTCATTTTCAACCTCTTAAGATCCTAAGAGAGTATTTAGAAGCAAAACTTCAGAAATTTCTGAGCTAAGAGCTCCAAAACCATTTACTGGGATTTTCAATTTGGTCTTGAAGTCCTAGCCAAGAAATCAGTTCATTTTAGTAAATTCTTGTCAAAAATCAACTCAAATTCTCATTCCACCCTACAGCAGCTCAGCAGCAGTATGTTAATTCTGTAATATCCTTGAGGACAGAGTAAACTGCTTGCACCAGGACAGAACAGATCTTCTCAACAGAATTCACACAGAACTAGACCTACAAATGTAGCTACTGTGTGGTGTAATCAGGTAAACAGTGTGCCCAGACTTCATCCACTTGCCATCTATAGATGTTTTTACAAATAAAAACAGAACAAAACAAAACAAAAACAGCTGTGGACAAAAATAAACAAAAAAAAAAGCTCTGACAAATCCATTCTTTTGCCCAATTGAGATATTTTTGGGAGAAGAGAATCTTAACCAATGAATCATATTTTGATGTTTGCATTAGGGTCACCATAAGGTAGAACCAATTTGAAGGCACATAGCAACAAAGACACAACATGACACAGTGAGGCAACAGTGACATGCTCTGGTTGTCAATAGGCTGGCTCCAATCAGGGGGACACTGGAATTGTCATTAGATTCAGGAAGTACTAGAAATATTCATTGGACCCTGACCCTAACCTGAGCCTCAAGCAATATCCATTGGCACTGTCATTGAGGGCAGAAAATATATCACAACAAATTTGGGGAAAGTTTTTTCTCCAAAAAAAAAAATCCCAGACCATGAGGGTTAAGAACGCACCATACAATTCTTACAGATGGATTGATGGGTCAGATTCATACAGCTGAGTTCACTGCTGAAATTTTTATGAGATTCTTTTATAACAAAGGTAGGAAAAAAAGAAGAAGAAGAAACCTCTTAGCTGGGAAGGTTAGAAAGCCGCAGATCTTTCCCTTCTTGGGAACTATGCAGGCCAGATCATCAATTCCAAACTGCAGTCTGTCATCTCTAAAGGAGGCGAGGGAGAGGAGTTTACAAATGATCTTGTCAGGACTGACTAAGTGCCAGATGAAGGAAGAGGATGGAAGAGTTAACAATGACAAAGATGACAGAAGCTAATAAATAAAGGTCTGACTCATGTAAAGTGTATGCAACCATTATTAACCTCAAAAAACACTAAACCTGTGACTCACTCTCATACCTTGAGCATTGACTTCACAGAAGCCTTATTAGAATTATTGGTAATAAAGCTTTTGTAATGTAATGCGCATTAAATAATTTCTGGAGCTTTCAGACTCTCCTGTGCAGTAGTTTATTCAATCCTCTTCTACCAGCATCTCCCCTGATTGACAAGCAGTCATCACAAGATTAGCAAAAAAGAACTGCAGCCATGTATTCTAGCCTCTTGTTGAAGGAACATTCTTGGCTTTACCTCAGTCTAACAATACCTTAAAATCATGAGGAATGCAAGTGGGAGGAAGCTTCTGTTATCATGGAACACAGATTCGATTCAATACAATATAGACATTCTCTACACATAGCAAAAGAGACAGTGGATGTCAGAGGAGGGGAGGGGCAGATGATGTCAGAACAGGAGGCGGGGCTTGTGGATGGAACCTTTCCATCTCTTACTAAATTGGGCCCACTTGCTTTCTCCCAAGGGATAATCTGGTCACATGGCCATTTCAGTTCCCACGCATAGTTTGCATGCTACTTCATGCCTCTGCCGCTACCTTTCCAGTTTATCTGTGGGTAATTTTTTAAAATATTTATATATCACATTATAAAATCTCTCTGAACAGTTTGTGTGTGTGTGTGTGTGTATGCATTATGAAAAAAATGCAGAACAAATTAAAAACAATTCAAAAAATGTATAAATGCCTTCAAATCTGTTTGTCTATCTATCTGTCTGAACCTCTAATGTTAGATCTGTAGATAGCAGTACGTGTGAAAGGGATCTAGGAGTCTTAATAGACCACAAGCTGAACATGAGTCAGTAGTGTGAAGCCAATGCAATTCTCAGCTGCATCAATAGGAGTATGGTGTCTAGATTGAGGGAGGTACTGGTACCACTCTACTTTACTTTGGTTAGACCTCATCTTGAATACTGTGTCCAGTTCTGGGCACCTCAATTCAAGAAGGACATGGTTAAGCTGGAACAAGTCCAGAGGAGGGTGACCAAAATAGTGAGGGGCCTGGAAGCCATGCCTTATGAGGGTAGACTTAGAGAGCTGGGTATGTTTAGTCTGCAGAAGAGAAGGTTAAGAGGGGACATGATAGCCATGTTTAAATATTTGAAGGGATGCCATGTGGGGAAGGGGGAGGGGGAGGGCTTGTTTTCTGCTGCTCCAGAGACCAGGACAAGGAGCAATGGATTCAAGCTGCAGGAAAGGAGATTCCACCTGAACCTCAGGAAGAACTTCATGACAGTCAGGGCTGTTCGGCAGTGGAATATGCTGCCTCAGAGTGTGATGGAGTCTCCTTCCTTGGAGGTTTTTAAGCAGAAGCTAGATGGCCATCTGTTGGGAGTGCTTTGAGGGTATTCCTGCATGGCAGGGGGTTGGACTGCATGGCCCGTGTGGTCTCTTCCAACTCTACATTTCTGTGATTCCATGATTCTATGATCTGTATGTGTCTAAGGAAGTGGATTAAAAGCCAAGAATTACAATGTAGGATCTATAAATGGAAATGTCTGCAAGCCTGTGGAAGCCATAACTCATTGTTCTAGATGCCTTGAAATCTGACATACTGTTTTTGTTTGTTGCTCAAGCTGCAGTGGCCAGTTTAAAACTTCTGGTCTAAAACAGAAAGTTATTATTAAATTGCTTGCCTTAATAAATATATGTAGCAAATACCTGGCTTGCTCTTCAGCATTAATTCTCTGATTTGGAACCATTGACCAGATGTGTTCCTAAAGTAATATAATACCCTCCAATTAGTATCTTATAACTGGCTTGTAAAATGTATCTGTTGTTAAACTGGTGTATTTTGGTGTTACTCTGAACTGCTATAGCTTGCACTTCTTTGTAGAGAATACATAACAATGGAGAATAGGGTAGCCTTGCAGCACAGGGAACATCTCTATCTAAGGGCCCTATCACACTACACTGTTATAGTGCTATTATTCCACTTTAGGTGCCATGGCAACATTGCATAGAATCCTGGGATTTGCATTTTAGGGATCAGCATTTACAATTCTTAGAGAGTTCTTGGGGCTCACTAAACTACGAACTCCAGAATTCCACAGGATTCAGCCATAGCACTAAAACAGTAAAGTATGATAGGGCCCTAAGTAGAATCAGTTTTAAACAATTAAGTTTATCAAAGTCTTGCCTTAGGCTTGTTAACATACAGTAATGGGAAAAGCTTCATCTATAGTATTTCTTGCATGCAGAAAAGATAAAATATCTTGGTTCATATTTACATGGATGAAATTTTCAACCCTCTAACTCATAAATGACCCCATTGAGCCAAGTGAGGTCTACATGTGAATAAAGTAATCTTTTATTCATCTTTTTTTTCATAGCTTTTTTCTCTCATAATTGGAGGTAATATGCCCATATGTATCAGTTGCTAGTGAATAAAAGTGTAATAAAAGTACCCATCTCCTGATTGCATGATTCTTATAATTAACTGGCAGGCCACTGTGAACAGAATGCTGGAGTTGAAATGTTACCCTGTGAATGGGGGTCCCAGGAGGGGCGCCCAAATAACCAAATAAAACACAAGATGGGGAAATTAACTCGAGCACTCTCTTAAGCTAAACGAGAGACAGGGTAACTTTGCGGGGATCTTTTACCCTATGTATACAGGTTCAGGTCAGAAGAGCAGCCAGACAAGTTTTGAAGTAACAAAACTGAGTTTTATTACCAGACAAACAGCAAATAAGACAACACATACACACAGCTAACTAAGAAATAGGAAGTGAGAGTTTGGGGGAAATTGGGTGATACGACACCTTTCTCGTAGTCCTGGAGAAGCTGAAGATGGTAGTGAAGAAACTCAGCGTGGGTTGCTGAGGGGAGCTCGCCAGGCAAAGCAGCAGCAGGGCGGTCTGGAACTCGGGAGCGATCCAGTAGGCGGTCCGAGGAACTCTTGGAACTTGGGGCTTATATAGGGAAAGTATGACTGTGGGCTAGTCTGTACTTGGGCAAGAACAATGAGTTTTGGGTGAGAGACAATGTCTCCGAAAGGTCAGATTTTTACATGATTGAGTTAGGTTCGAATTGACAATAGGATGGCCAGTATGCAGATGCAGCTCGCTTGGGCATTGAGCGTCTAGCTCTCCAGGGTGCCTGCTGAGGGCAGGGGTCTCTTTGTGTTAGCATGCATCTTTAATTAAGGTGTTTGTTTCTGGAGGTCTCCTAAGCAAATTTGGCAGTTTCTGGCTTGCCTTGGTGTAAACAGAGATGAGTCAGCATTTAATAGCCATACCTAGCTTGGTGCTTGTTCGAGGGCCTCACAAACACTTGGCTGAGGGTGGCAAAACAGGACCGAATTGTGATATCAAAATGATATCTAATGTCTACCGAAGCCAGGCCAGTTCACGGTGATAACAGAAAGACCTTTTGTCTGATCCACCAAGACTCTTCTCATGTTTTTTTTTTTCTTTAAGCACCATCAGCGTCACAAACCGGTCTCAAAAAGCAAATAGAAATCCAAATCTGCCTAACTCAATATTGTACTGGTTAAGACTCCAGCAGCCACCTTTTGCAATTATTGAAGCTTCTAGGTCATCTTCAAGGGCATTGCAGTAACCAATTACAGTAATCCAATCAGCATGGATCCCTGTGGCCAACCCTAAATACAATCACGAGTATTTCAAATGGCCATTGAAACTCAGAATATTCAGAATATTAACAAAACAATAAGCACTGATTCCTGAACATCAGAATTTAGTGCAGCAAAATATGCTCATTCTGGAATTCAAGTGTTGCAACTCACACAATAAACTTGCCTAAGAGGTGTTTTGAGGCCTGGGGGCTTTTCTCGGAGAACTGGTATGCTCAGGCTCAGCCCATTCCATTTGCCATCTTGCTGCAAAACAACCTGCCTTGTCAATATTCCTAGCAGATGTCACCAGTGGGATATGACAGTTTATTTATAGCCAGTTCGGTTTCATTTTCTTCATTGCAAGGATGAGATCCTACATACAGATTGTGTTCCTTGGGGAACCTTGTCTCATTTTCACTGCAGGAGAGCCTGACACCCTCCTGCAAATGAAGAAGAGCTGAGTCTCCATTGAGAATTGTATGGCTTCAGACTCTCTGTGCCTGTTCTACTTAATATTCTGTGCACAGGAGGGCTCCAGGTGTGGTGCAGTGTGACAAATAAGAAGTCTTGTTTTAACCATTGATGGACTTCCATGTTGTCTTCTTCTTCTTCTTCTTCTTCTTCTTCTTCTTCTTCTTCTTCTTCTTCTTCTTCTTCTTCTTCTTCTTCTTGGCAGTTCCCCAGATCAGATCTGAATCAGCAAAGCTAGACAGCTACAGAGCGTAGGATTCTCATTGTGCATTCTACCCTGCGACCTCCTGCCAAGCTGGACCAGACATAGCTTTCTGCTTTATTGGTTTGTCATGAGCTGTTTATTGCCAGTGGTGCCTGGGGCTACAAACTTGTTAAAGGCTAACAGTGTGTTGTGCCAATGGTATTTAAAGGTGAATGCTCACACTTGACTGCATTAGAAACACTCTTGGGCTGGATGCAAGGAATTTGAAGTTACCTCTTTGCTGTAGCTGAAGACAGGTCTAGAAACAGCTGGACCCTAAATGAGTCCCTTATTAATTGGGTGTATAGAATTCTCAGATAACAAGTAGACATGGCTTATTGTGCCATGGTCTTGTACAAGTGACAGTTTAATTTGTGAAACTGAGTCCTTAACTAAACAAGGCACTTCAACTCAGAAATGCTGCCACCTACTTTTTATTCTTTTCCTCACCCCCACTTCCCAACACTGCATTGCTGTTTAGCTTGTAAGGCTTGAAGTGGGGTGCCTTCAGATCTGAGTGCATCTCATGTACACAACTGTAGGTTGGAGCAGCATTCTAGAAAGTTATCTATCTGCATGCTTGACTAGCCTTTCCCATCCAAACTGCCTACTGGATCCCCCGAACAGGAAGTTCCGAGAGGACTTCCTGTTTCAGTTAAGCCCTGCCTGAGCAACATGGTTTTCCTGAGCTCTCATATTTTCCTGCCATATCCTCTGGCTGCTCTCCAGTTCTGCTTAGTTTGTCTTTCAATCCTGACTTCAGAAACAATCTTAATTGGCCAATTTGGACAAACAGTCATCCAAACCCCTCTCAGCCTACAACCATGGAAGATTATACAGGATTACCTTCATCTTGGCCTGACTTTGAGTTGGCATTGTGACTGTGTCCCTAGGCTGGAGGAAGTCTGGATCTGGTGTAATCCAATTCCCTACTTACGTCTCCTGACTTCTTCTCTAGATTTAAAAAGAAAAATGCTTCTACTTAATGCTAACCATATACAGCTGGCACTTCTTTGAATAGAGTTGCACCATTATTATCAGGTCTTCACTTCACATAGCTTTGACTCTAGTTCTGGTTCTTCTTTCTTCAGCTCTAAGGAACAATTTCCTCAGCTCTAAGGACTTCTGGTTCTTCATTCCTCAGCTCTAAGTCCCCAGTGCAGCTCCTGGTTCTTGGTTCCTAGCTTCCAGCACATCTCAAACTGCTGCCTGCAACTCAAATCACGTTTGGTCAGATCTTCAGAAAGAGATGTAGATGAAGTCCTCTCCCCCACAGGAGGCTGATACACGTTCAGTTGCTAATAGGTATGTTGGCATTTCATAATTACCCCTGAATGTCCAGGGCTAGCCTAGGACATTTTGTTGCCTGAGGTGAGGGATGATACTTCTTTGCCCCACCCACATGCACAAATTCATATGGAGGATGCAATTGGACAGACAGTTGAAACAAATTTCAACACTGGTGTTGAGGCAACATTCTTACTGCACCCAAAGGCAGCAGCAGGGTGTTTAGGACAGGCAGTGTAGCACACACAGTTCTATCTGCTAGTGGAGGTGAACAATCAGGAGAATCCAGGAAGAGGAGCAATGAGAACTACTGGGCATACATCTTGAGTAAACCTAACTAGGATTGCACACCAAAGAGGCTTGTACAAAGAGGAACATCTGTCTCTAAGTGAAGTTACAGCTAAAATCATTATCTTTTGCCAGAAGGCTCAGAGTTCCTAAGTGGAAGATTAATGATACTAATATTGAGCAGACTAAGAACTTTAAATATTTAGCCACTCCATTCCATGAAAAAAGGTTTTGGGACAGGCCATTTAGACACAGCAAGGCTTCAAGCATTCAGCATAATGAATGACATTTTAAACTTTGCATTGCCAAAAGGGTGAAGACTGCATGCTTTCTAACTTTAAAAATCGTTGAAGGGAAGATTGTTCTCAATTTATTTTGTGGGGTTGAAATATGAACAGTGGAGGAACTGTTGAAGTGATGCAAGATTCCTTTTGAGGATCCCTTTAAGGAAAAATGGGGTAACAGGTGGTGGTTAGTGGGATGAATTGGCCCCTGAAGAAACTTAGGGGGCTACACTTTTTTGGGGGGGAATAAAATTACACCCAAAGCCCCACTAAGAGGATAATTTCATGACATTTTGGGTCCTCTCTGGACCATTTCAGTCCTAGGAGGGGGCTCTTTTCCAACGAGAAGTGACTCCAAAGTCCATCAGTTGGTCACTTCCAGGGGGTGGGGGGACATTTCCTGCACCTCAGGGAGTCGAAATGTGTTAAATGGTCTCCCACACCCCCTGAGCAATATCAGAGGTATTTTGGATTTTTTTCCCAAATAAAATTGAGGCCAAAGAAGGCCACAAAAATGGCCCGGGAAGCCGCATATAGTCTCCATGCCATATTTTCTGCATCCCTGTCCGTATTCTCCTCCTGCAACAGTGCTAAGGGTTGAGGTTGCAACCTACGCTGTTGGCTCCCACACGTGCAAAACTTCAGCTGGATTTGTAGAAAGGATGAAATAAGAGATTGTCAGGGAAATGTTACACCGAAACATGTTGCTAAGGATTTTAAGGTCCTTGCGGGTAGGACTCTGATGTTGATATGAGACTGTGTAAAAATATAGCTGGAATTCTGATTACTGTAAATCTGCCTACCGATTCAACAAAGAAGACAATTCAAAGCAAGATTAAAATTGTTAGTGTTAATATCAAGATCTGTGAGCCAGTGTGGTGTAATAGTTTGAGTGCTGGACTAGAACTAGACTGGACTAGAACTCTGGGAAAACTTGTTTCAAATATTTAATCAACTATGGAAACCTACTGAGTGATGTTAGATAAGTCACACTGCCTCAGCTTTAAAGAGAAGGCTATGGCAAACCTCCTTGGAATAAATCTGGCCAAGAAAACCCTAGGACAGGGTCTCCATAAATCAGATTCAAATTGGAGACACATCATAGCAGCAATATAAAAAGGAATATCTGTACAATATAATTTTTCTCTTCATGGTACACACTTAGGAAGACCAAGCGTGTTCGCTGAGCTATGTTTGGGCTCTGCAGAAGTGCTCCGATTTGACACAATGCAGTATCTTGATAGCAAGCATGTAGTCTTAATTCTGTAAAATACAATCTTCCTTGTACGAGTGTCCTGACTTAATGCAATTACCTTTCCAGCTCTCTCCAGCCTCCTTGACTTCCCACGCTTCAAGCCCATAGTCAGAAGGTAGCTCCTTTCCTGGCACTTTTTCACAACAGGAACCACAGACAGCTAAGTAAAGAGTTGTGTCACAGAACCAAACAAACAAATGCAGAGAGCACTCTAGGAATACAAGCAAGGTTACACATAGACAAGGTGATGTCAAAGACACCATCCAAAGAAATTCTTAAGTGCCCTGAGAACGAGGCATTAAAATTGAAGTCTCTGTCATGGCAGAAAAGGACTTTTAGGAAACTGGAGAATAGATATCAGCACAGCACTAGATCTGACAATAAAGTGGGAGATGTGTAATGTAACTGAGTTTTTCAAGGTTCCCATTAATTCAGGGATGGGTAAAGTGATACATCTGATCTTTGAGGCCTGATTCTGTGGATCCTGAAGTCCCCTAGTAATCTTCTCCCCTGTGTCTCACCAACATTTTAAGACTGACAAGATTTTCTGGGGTGATTTTCTGTCCAATAACTGTATGAAACCACTGCAAATTAATAAAGAGTGTGTGTAGCAGTTAAAAATTCTGATTGGTGAGCAAAGATATCAATAGCATGGAGAAATAAAATAAAGTCTTTATTGTAGGAACTCCATTATAAGATAGAAAACTGACTCAGGGGATTAACCTAGGTTCATTCTAGGAGAGAGTTGAGAGAGAACTGGCTCCAAGTCCAGCCAGATGGGTTTTTAACCCCATCATTTGGCCCAATACAGCAACTAAAAATGACTGGGGCAGCCTACTAGGGAGTCATGGGACAAAAATTATCCCTTGCCCCACTTGCATTTAATGCCTAATCTTGCATTAAATATTAGTGCGGTGTAGTGGTTCAAGCACTGGATTATGACCCTCGAGATCAGGGTTCAATTCCCCAGTAAGCCATGGAAAGCCACTGGGTGACCTTGGGTGCATCACATATCCTCAGCCCCAGAAAAACCTGTGATAGGTTCACCTTAGGGTTGCCATAAGTGAGAAACAACTTGAAAGCTCAAAACAGTCTGAATTCTATCTAGGCTTTTGTTATCACTTTTTTGTTGTCCAATTTCTGATTTGAGCGAAAATCAGCCAGGTAGAGTTAATATCAACACTCCACTTAAGTGTTCCTAAGTACTGGAATATAAGGATATTTAAACAGGAAAATAAGCAGGCTCTTTGATAATCTTTTTTGCTATTTATTATATTCAATCATAGATATACAAACATATGCCTTCCTTTTAGGGAAAAACAGACATGCCAATATCTGGGTGTTTTGCTGCCATCACACTATGTTACATTGTGTAGAACGCATGATATATTCATTAGATTATTGGATATGGCAAGTAAGATGTTATACTCTCATAAGGACTGACCATTTTAATAGTGAACACATAGAAGAACATCACTGTTTTAACAATATAGTTCAGCTCTCTATTCATTAAGAATACTTCTCTTCTGCTGAGGAACTGTACATCTCTAAACAGACATCTGTGAACACACAGGCATCCACAAGTTAATCTCCTTAAGCATTTATATATCTACCATAGTTATATAGCTGTAAGTATCCTTATATCTATTTTATCATAATCTAATCAGTTTTTACCAACATCACCACATCTTCAGTTTATCAGTTATCATGAACAGGATGGCTTTGAGGCTATGTTGTAGCCCTCTCTTCATACAATGGAAACTATGAGTAGCCTAATTGCTATCTGTCTCTTGGCTACATATTTTCCTTCCCTAGCTTCACCCAATTTATCAGCTGTCCAATCAAAACAAAGTTGCTGGCCATGTCTTCATTATGATATCCAATCAAAACAGAGGTCTTAAATATGACATCACTCTAGGTCTAGTTGGAGTCTTTGGCTGCTGCCATCCTGATTGCATCACCCAATGTACCTGCTAGAAGGGTTATTAGCAGTCAAATCTTAATGTTGATAGGCATGTAAGTATTCTCATTTCTTATCTTGTTTTCATTTGAGTTGGCACTTTTGCTTAGATTTAGGCTGCCCTATATGCTATACTCTATAGGTTATATTCTGTACTTTAAGTATATTCCCAGGCCTCAAAGCTGGCAACCAAATCAGCCCAGCCTTTATGAAATTATTTTATCTATGGATAATCTTTTCAACTTTTACTGTGCGATCATCTACTGTTCTGAACAAATAAATAACTGTTCATTTAAGAAATATATAACAACTCATATTCATACTATAAAGTACTGATGAAGAATCATGCACAGAAATTATTTGACAGATAGGAATGAATGAAAATGAAAATAGCCATCTACAAGGAAAAAAATGTGTGACCCCAAAAATGAGTCACTTGCTTTCTTTATTACTACTTAATGCTGAGTAGATAAATTGTATCTTTCCACTGTTATGAATACTGGTATTTCAGCCCTGGTGCCATGTTAAGTTATCACCCCTTATTTCTTGTACCTTGCAATTAAGCTAACTGGAGCAAAGAGAGAGGTGAAGTTGAGAATGATTGATGGGAAAGCTGATCTGATTTTTCATTCTAATAATCCCTAATCAAACTTCCACTGTTAACGTTCGGTTCTTTGAATGGTGTCAAGGCTTTTACAAAGCAAATGTCCTGCAGTTGCCTGTATGAATGGAAGAAGGGCAATGACAGTACGGTATTAAGCAACTAACACAGGAACCATTTCTGCACTACAGTGTTATAGTGCTATTATTCCACTTTCAACATCTTGTGGAATTCTGGGGTTTATAGTTTACTGAGGCCGAAGAGCTCTCCGGCTGAGAATTCAAAAGGCCTGTCCCTAAATGGCAAACCCCAGGATTCCACAGGATGTTGAAAGTGGAATAATAACACTATAACAGTGTAGTAGAGAAATGGCCAGCATTTGCCACCATGTTAATGTTCCCACAAAAGTTCCCCCATCAAATTGAAGGACATGTTTTGGTATAGCAGGGTGTACTTCAGTCTTTCAGGTCTTGCTTCATAAACTTGTCAGATTGAAAGAGAGGGAAGGAGGGAGGGAGGTGAGAGAAAAAAGAAGTGTGGGAGCATCTTTAAAACTAGCTAGTTTTATTTTACCATGAGATTTTGTGGATGTAAACTCACTTCCTCAAGGTGCAGCACCAAGTGACATTAAAACCTATTACATTCTATCCCACTCCCACAACTGTACAAATATGCTTTATACCTGAGGCTTTAATATCACTTGATATTGTATCAGAAGTGGGTTTATATATGTGAAAGCTATTGCAAAAGGAAAAAAAAGTTTTAAAGTGCTGCCACATTTTTTTCTTCCACTCCCTGAGTCCTTTTTATACTGCACAGGCCTAACACAGCTACTTCTTTGATAATTCACAAAGGTTCACTGACTTTTTTGCAGCTCACTTGAGTCCTGAGTTGGTTTAGAGCAGAGGCACAAAGTAATATGGCAGTCCCTGTATCGTCAAAGCTAGAAATTAAATTAAATTTAGGTGATACACTAAGTAGATATAGATACACACACACACACATATATAAATACACATACATATATGTATATAAAAAATTGTAAATTGTAAATATCACAGAGGTGGCTTATAGACCAAGAAACAGCTTGCCTTTCCCCACCATTTTGGGGTACGGTGCCTCTCCTTGGGCTGCAATTGAAGTGTTACTTCATGGTCTGAAGAGGGTACGGGGTAAAAATGCAATGGGGAAAGGAAGATGCAAGAAACCTCAAAGCCAGATAAACACCTCTACGTAGTGACAGCCTCTTTCGTTATTGACTTAAGAGCACTGCATTCCATTTTTTTTTCCTATAGCTGACCAAACTCATGGCCTATTTTTGGAAGAAGGTGAAGCATTAGCCTGATGGAGGAATTTCACACTCACCAGGAAAATAGTACATGTGCACATTATTTGCTATGCATGAAAAAACATAACGTTACATTCGCTAAGCAACTGATTTTGTGAAAGAGGAAAACAGCTGAATGAAAATTGTATGCAAATTTAGTTTTCCAGATGATTTTTCAAAAGTATTAAATATATAAATGATCTATGATTGCAGCTGCAAACTGAACGGCTTGCCAATGGAATCGCAGCATGTTATGGATTATTGGATTTTAAAATCTCTTTTTATTCTGCTCCCCCTTAAAGCCCTTGAAAGTGAAGACATTCTCCATCTCAAAATAAACAAAGTAGTGACTAGAATAACTGGTATTTCCAGAGAATGGGCAATGATTTAAAATATTTGACTTCTGACTTTCAGAAGGAAAATGGCAATGCAATAATAACCTTTAGTAAGTGTCGGTTGTCTCAAAGCGTGGCTTTGCTTTCACTTTATATAAAATCAAAATGTTATGTGAAGAAATAGGTTAGCCTAGAAGAAGAAAAAAGAAGAAAGATATGTAGGAAGGATAATCTATAGTTTGGCCCTTAGTTTCTTTGTCTATACAGTGATTCTACAAACTGGAAAAGAACAAAGAGGGATGAGGCAATAGGATGAATAAGAAAATCCAACATGAATGGAAGACAAGTTGACCAGTAAAAGGAAACAATGAACAATGAAAATATTTAGCTCACAGTATGCAACAATGCCATTCTGGAAGTTCAGATGACCTTGGGCTCAGGGTCAGGTAAGTCTAGACTATGTGGAGCAAGAGAATCCTACTGTGTTTCCAGCTGCAAACTCAATTATACTTCCGTTGGCGCCACTATTTACATAACCAGTTACTGAATGAGTTCCACAGCTATTAGCAAAGGCAGCCTATACAGCTGAAAAACAAAATACACTTTCAGGCCATTTCTGCACTACAACCCCATCCCAGCATGGGGACCCACTGAAGCTGAGTGTGATGCATGCTACTGCATGACATCGTCACAGTCCTGCTCCTGTCGTGTCCCTAGCCGTCATGATTGTGCATTATATTATTACCAGAAAAAAATCCAGTAATAGGCTGGGGCTGTGCAGAAAGGGCAGAAGCACTATCTAGGCATTTCCTTCCTCTGTGCAGCACAGGAAGAAGCCATTGTACTGCAGAAGGAAGGAGCATGTCCAGACTGCTACTGTCCACAGGCAGCCAGCTGTGTGCAGAGGGGAGCATTCAGGACACACTCCCATCCCAGCAAAGGCACAGCCAGGATGACACTGGGATGTCGTGGGAGGCAGGTAAGATCCAGAAAAAGCCTCAGTTGTGCAAAGGAAAACCCAATGGAATTTCTTTAATTCACTAGAGTGACACTGGATTAAGGCCCATGTGTTTAAAGACATCATGTATACAGCCTGAAGGCAGTGGCCTCGGGTTCATCCAACAGGGAAGTTTCTAATATTTTTGTTTGTCCTTTGCAGATTTCCTGACCCCAGCCTCAGGCAGTAAAAGGCAGTAAAAGAAAGCTTCTCTCCCATCTGAAATTATCCCATCTGTCTCCTTATTCAGGCTCAAAGGCAGTATATCATGCATGATTCTCTTAAGACCTACCTTTAATGTCCACTTACATTAAAAGCTGCACCTAAACTCTCAGTTTCTGATCGTTCCAAGGAACTCACATGGATGGCCAAGTAGTAGATATGTGTACTCCCTTAATGTTATTTGATTTGAAGGAGAGTTCAAATGTATTATAAAGTAATTTGTACTAAACACAGGATTTTTTTTAATCTTGCTACTGAGAACTGAATAATCTTTGGCCATTTTGGCACTACACTGTTATAGTGCTGTTATTCTACTTTCAACATCCTGTGGAATTCTGGGGCAAGCATGTGAGCAGGTTTGTATGAAATCATTTAAACCCAAATGGCTTTACTAAACCAAGGTTTTACTTGTTAATTAGAAAGATACCAGCATTGACACAACTCAGGTCTCAAAAGGGAAGGATGTTCCACAACCAGGATGCTACATCAGAGGAAGCTTTTTCCCAGATCCCCTCATAGTTCATTGCTTTGATTGATGGGACACAGAGAAGAGCCTCTCTAGCAGATCTCAAATATCAGGTGGGTGTATAACGGCACTCCTTCAAATACTGAGGCTGTAAAATCATTTTGATCTTTAAAGGTTATCATCAGCATCTTGAATTCACAGTGGAAGCACATATCCTCCAACATTTAAAACCAGGACAAGTGTAGACATGCAACACTTGCAAAGTGTACCCAAGAGTGTGATCAAGATGGCAAAAATTATTAAAGAAAAAGAATGCACAAGCTAGTAAAAGCTGCAGCAGTTTGCTTTCGCCTGAGCCTACTGGAAAGGGCAAAATGCTGTCCACTCCTCTCCTCTCTCTCTGCTGAGTTAATTGAAAGCAAACTATTTTTGGATGTGGAGCTTGGCAACTGAGGTCTTTTAAAATTAGGTTGAAGGCTGGAAAAAAAATCAGAGCATGAGTTGTAGGTTGTTCACCCCTGCATGATAACATGTACATTGTGTGCCCTTTCACATGACAGCTATAGCGCTATGCTTCCACATTAAGTGACCAGGTGGGCTCATTCACAATACACAGTTATAATACTATATCTCACTTTAACTATCATGGTGACATCCTACAAAATCCTAAGATTTGTAATTTGTTGAGGAGTTACAGCTCCCTGGCTGAGAATTCTAAGCACTGGTCCCTAAACTGCAAATCCCAGGTTTCCCTAGGAGGCGGTCATGACAGTTAAAGTAGAATATAGTGTTCTAATTGCATACTGTGAAAAGGGCCCCTGTATTAAGACTTGCCGAGACCTTACGGTAGTATTTAGAGGCATCTCACAATCTGAGGATCCAACTGTAACTTATTTAGCTTTTCTGTAAAGCCAACATTCCATAGATATGATAAAGATGTATGGGGGAGGCACTGCCTTATCACACATGCATTATTCTTGAGTAATGAATGTGCAAAGAACCTATGTGCATAAGGCTGAGATGGCAAAGTGGATATCTTCGGATTACTATTTGGAGCTAACCTGGAAACCACTGAAAGGACTGATTCAATTGACCCATACTGAAATGCAAAGTCATTTTGGTTCCCACCAATGAAGTTCTCTTTTGCATTTTACACATGTCCAAATGGAAGAAAGGAAGGGAGGGAGGGAGGGAGGAGTGGCCAACATTCTTCATTTTAGCTTTTTCAGGCTTCTTTTTCATTGACTTTGGACTGGCAAAAGACATCATATCTTAGGAAAACCAAGGTTCAAAATGCACGTTTTTAGATCTTGATTTTTATTTTTATTTTTTTTTAAAAAAAGAGAGGGTTAAAAGTTTCTAATGGAGCCATGAAACTCACCGGGTAACTTTTGACCAAGTCAGTAACTCATAGCCTAACTCACAGTGCTGATGCGGGGATAAGAAGAGCCTGGTACACTCTTACACTGGAGGCACAAGAGCTCTCTGGCTGAGTGGTCTCAATGCAATAGCCTAAACTACAAATCCCAGGATTTTGTAGGATGCACAAGTGGCAGTTAAAGTGGAATCGTAGTGCTAGAATTGGCTAGTGTAAAAGCACCCCCAGGTTCTAGTTCTGAAAGAGCCATGAAACTCACTAGATGATCTCTGCCTTGGCCTGAATTACTTCACTACTAGTTGTGAGGAAAAAGTGGGGTTTTGAGAATAAAGTGGGGAGGAGGTGATCTCTGTACACTGCCTTAAGTGCAACTTAGAGAATGCAGGATAGAAATTTTAATAAATAGCTATAGAAATGGTACTTCTTTCTCCTTTACAGTATCTGAGGACGTCAGAGATATACCAAGACATGGATGAGGCATGCTGTAGATGCTATTCCTGCTTCTGCATTGTGTTCTAGAATGTTGGTGAAGTTAAAAAAAAAAACTTTGTTCTTCTCGCCTGTAAAACACCTTGGATCAAAACTGTTCATCCATTAGATCTTCCCTTAGTTGAGTTCTGTTTTGGACTGTCATGCTTCCCTGGAGACTCCGAACAACCCTTTTAACTCCTGTTCACTAGAGAGCTTTTTCTGCTTGCTTACTCAGTCAGCCCACCTGTGAACAAACACACTCAGACATGAAGCAATCCCAGACAGAAGAAGAAGTCCAGAAATGTGTCCCTGAAGCTATTCCCCAGATCTGGCAGATGCCTTCTGCTTCCTAGTTTTCCTCTGCTGTGAAGCAGAGCTGGGAGGCTAAGGATGGAACTTGGGGGAGTGAGAAATCTCTACTCCCTCACATTTCAACAATGCTAGAATTCTGAGGGAGGATAATTATAGTGGCATTCTGTGCCACACCGACTTAAAGCGCACAGTATGGCTAAGAATAAGAGTGTCTTCCCGACCAGATAACAAGGCTTGCTGTTGACAAAGGCCCCAGTGAGATAACAAACAAACCAGTCTTGTATAATTACCAGCCTTAGGTGAATACAAAATGGCCCCAGCTGATTCAGTTATTACTATCTTATGTTTATGATTGGATATGTTTGAAACAAACTTGTATCATAAGACCTTTTTCAGCTGCCAGATTTAGACTTCTTTGGGTCAGAGCCATTCCAATTTAGCATCAGCCGGGCAGTGTAGGGAGGTGTTAATTAGTAACAGAAGCAAGCTTTCCCCAAGGAAATCATTCCCTGTTTTTGGTATGAGTACCACCTCCACTGCTAGAATTGCACGCATACACAGATACACTGCTCACACATACCCCATCGAGAATGGAATGCACATTCTAATGCATCTAAATCATTGCTTACTGAAGTTGTGTTTTCTCATTGGGATGTCTGTAGCTGTACAATTTTTCCAGGCTGGATTGGGCTTGGGTTAGTCTCATATCAACCCAAGGAATGGTCTGAATGCACATGATGCTGTTCATTGCTGGAACTAAGTTGGCATGCCACGGGAAACCATGAAGGACAAGAGGCATATAAAAGTTTAATAATTTATATATCAAACATAAAGGAATCTGGTAGCACCTTTGAGACTGAGAAAATGAAGTTTCTAGCATGAGTTTTTTGGATTCTACTCTACTCCTTTCAGATACATGGATCAGAAAAAGTGAACTGAAGCTCACAAAAGCTTATGCTAGAAACATCTTTCTCTCAGTTAGCCTCAAAGGTGCTACTGGTCTTCTTTCTGTCTCTTTATGCTTCAAAAGTCTGATGTGGCTCTGTTTTTGAATTAATGAAACAGTCATTCTTCATTTTAGCTCTTCTTATCATTGACTTTGGACTTGCATAGGACAGCAGGTCTAAAAGAAATTAAGGTTCAACCTGTGCCACATTTTTAGGTCTTGATTTTTTAAACTCAACAAGAAAAAACAGTCCTTCAGGATCAGAGTAATCCATATATCATGCTTGAGAGGCAGCATAGTATAGTGGTTCAAGCATTGGATTATGACTTTGGAGACCAGGATTCAAATTCCTGCTTGGCCGTGGGAATCCACCAGATGACCTTGGCCAAGTCACATTCTCTCACCCTCAGTGGAAGCTGAAGGCAAACTCCTGAGCAAATCTTGCCAAGAAATCTTTGTGATAGGTCCACCTTAGGGTCATCGTAAGTCAGAAACACCTTGAAGGCACACCATCACCACCACAACAACAACATATTGTGCTTGGGCTCTCCAAGCCAAGGAGAGGAGCTGTCCAGGCCAAGAAAAAGCCAGCCAAGGCACTGACAGCTTCCCTGCAATGACTGTGGGTCTGAGTACTCATCTTTCCCTGAGTACAAGTAGGGCCCAGATTGTGATTTTACTTATGACTCCTGTTCTTCTTCCTGACTAGAACTGTGATATGTTACCAAGCAAGTGCTTCACTATTGGAACAGAACTTGGTATCAGGCCTACATCCAGCACTGCTCTGATTGCCAGGAAGTCTAGGAAAAGTCCAACTAGAATAATCTGCAGGTTCCTTAAGGTGCCATAACCAAGACATTTAGGGCCTTTCCTCACTACACTGTTAATAGTGCTATTATTCCACTTTTAATATCCTGTGGAATTCTGGGGGCTAAAGAGCTCTCTAGCTAAGAATTCCAAATGCTCCTCCCTAAACTGCAAACCCCAGGATTCCAAAGGATGTTGAAAGTGGAATAATAGCACTATACCAGCATAGTGCAGAAAAGCCCTTAGTTTCCAAGGTGCTCTGTCTTCCATAGTCCTGGGTCATGCTATCCATGATAGGATCCAGGAATTCTCAGTTTGCCCAGGCTTTATCAAAACATTTTGTCTGGGAGTGGGCAGAAGGTGGATCTGGACCTAAAGGATTTACAGTAAAGAATGTACAGTAAATCAGCAATGATTTCTAACTCCCTGTTGTTTAACAGTAGTTGCAACAAAGTTCCTCCATTCTCCTGTCTTAAACTCTACTTCCAAAATTAAGAAAGTGTAGGGAAACCAGAATAGCCTTACTAGATGGGAAACAGGATAATACTTCTGTAAATTTAATCCATAACAATTCTTGAAGTAGGATGATACACCATGAACCTCCACCAAGCAGGAGATGGAGATGCTGGTGGAGAGCGGAGAGAGGGAATACAGAGGAGCTCCCAGCCCTATTCTTGTTGCTGGATCTATGTATGTCCAGTGGCAAGAACAGAGCTTAACTGCTCCTCCCCCAACCCTCATTCTCTCCACTGGTCAAGCAAGAGTCATGTTGGGAGTGGACAGCTGTGGCTGAAAGCTGGAATTTGGAAGGAAAGGTAAGACAGATACCTTCATGCCACTTGATTCTGCTTGCCAGTAGCCTTTGATCTCCTCTAAGACCTGTTAAGGATTAAAGTTATAAGATCTCCATCTTATATCCAACTTGGCAGCCCTATACTAGGAACAGATTTCTGTGTGGACTATAAGCTCTACTCAATACTCCTTTGTACTGAAAATAAATTCCTGGTCTCACAGTAATTCATTCTACGTGCATGTCTTTTACACCAGGTTCCAGTTGATGAATTTGGGGTAGCATTAAAAACAAAGTGAAATAGATCCCGCAAGCCCGAAGTGTACTCGTTCTGATTTAAACTGTCAGTTTTCTCTAACAGTGTCTGTCAGGAAAACCACAACTAGGATATGAAAGTAAATAGCTCTTCTGGCTTGTCCTTAATGCCCAGAATATACTATGCAAATCTCTCTTTGAATCCAGTGTTGCTGATTTTCATTCAAGTCTCTCATCTGCCCAAACAAATGGATATCAATATCAAAATTGTTGAAGTAATGTTAGCTCTAGTACTCTGTCCTTCGGTAAATAAAGAGGTGAATATGACTGGACCCAATCTGTCTCTTACACATACAGACAACAATTTTAAACGCCTAAACAGCATGGGCAGGAAATTGAAATGCAGCAAACTGAAGAGTCTGTTCAAGTGTATTTTCAATATCATGTGTACCAAATAAAGGACACAATGCTGCCCTCTGTTCCTACCTCCTTTGATGTACCTGTGATCCAGAAGCTGTTCATTTTTTTTCCACAGTGATATAGTTGAATGTATTCTGTTTTGTGATGTGGTTTTCCCTCTTCTTTGCAACGCTGTTTCACACTGTTGATAGAGCTATTTGTGGTTTGCCACAAATTGTAGACATGATGTGTCACTTGTAAAGTATTATGGTTCTAAATTGGTGTTTCTTCTCTCTTTCTCATTGCTCTTCTTTGCATCACTTTTTTTAATGATTGTGTTTCTTTAAAAAAAACTTTGTTATTAGGAGCTGTCAAGTCAGCTTGAAGTTATGGCAGCCTTAGAAATGGGACACTTCCATGAGAGCCTGTTATTAACAACACTGCTCAGCTGTTGCAGACTTAGGACCATGATTTCGTTGATTTAGTCGATTCATTTGTGACGAAGTTTTCCTCTTTTCCTACCACCTTCAACTTTACTGAGATTTATTTCAACTCATGGTATATCCAAAGAACAATAGCTTCAGTTTAGTCATTTTGGTTTCTGGCAAGAGTTTAGGCTTGCTCTTGGACCCATTTATTTGCCTTTTTGGTAATCCATGGCATCTGTAGAGTCAGGCACTTTTCTAGCCATTGGCTTTCCTCACTGTCCAGCTTTTACAACCATACATAGAAATCAGAAATACTATGGCATGGATGATCATGATTTTTGTACTCAGTGGTATATCTTTAAACTTGAGGATTTCATCTAGTTCCTTCACAGCTGCCCTTCCAAGTTTCTTCTTCTGATTTCTTGACTACTGTCTCCATTTTGCTTAATGACTTGAGCCAAGGTATAGAATATCTTTATTTTGATTTCCTCATCACTCTTTTAAAGTTATGTAAATCTTCTGTGTTCATTATTTCTGTTTTCTTAATTCTTGCAATCGTGCTTTAATAATGCTTACCCCACTTTTAAGATGAAAAAGCCCCCAAGCATCTTGGTAAATAAAATGAAAAACAATTTTAAAAAATAACATTCCCTGTTTAGATTTTGAAATCTAAAATAAGTACTACTAATGGAAAAACAAAAGAGCATGGGAAAGGAAACAAAGCCAATTGATGCACCAATTCTGACTGTTATGAGGTTCCTGTGTAGTTTAAAATAAACATTTATTAAGCTCTATGCTCCTAATGCTAAGCTCCACATGATCAGATTGTAGTTATTCCAGATTGGATTTTGTTTGTTTGTTTTCCTTTTTGCATGGTAGCCAAGAGTCCCCATCCATCCCTGACAACTTAAGTAGTCTTAGTGGAGGCAAATGAAGATATGAATATTTCATTTTGCATAATAATAATAATAATAATAATAATAATAATAATAATAATAATAATAATAATAATATTTATATCTCACCTCTCCCAACGGATCGAGGCAGTACTACAACAGTATATAAATACATTAAAAGCAATTAAAACATAACCCATAGGCTTTTGTCCTTGCATACCTTCAAATTGTTTCCAGGTTATGGATTCCCTAAGGCTAAGAGGCTGTGTGTGTGTGTGATGCACCCAAGGCCATCCCATGGGTTTCCCTGGCTTAGCAGGGTATAGTTCTATATTTCTAAGTCACCCAAATGCTTACTGACTCAGTCTTTGCTTCACTTCTTTTCCCCACATTACCCATGAGAACCGAAAGGTTAGGAGTAATGTTTCATACACCAGAGGCTGCGGAGTGGGGAAGATCTTCCAATAAACAACAGGTCCCATAACTTATGCTTGTCTCTAGTCTAGTCCCTCCATACAACTTTATGAAGAAGGAACTTAATTTTTGTTTGATTTTTAATCATCAAATGCTTGGGTTTTTTTTTCTCTTTCTCAAATGCCTCTTTTTTTCTGTTTCAGACACTGGAATTTTCAGGGAGGGTGGGCTTAAAATATGTCCAGTTGCACCTGAACTCACAAGCAAAGCTAAACCAGAAAGTAATGTTTTACCAAATGCATACATCTAAATCTTTCTTAAATGTTAAAACCAAAGTTGTGGGGGTATAAGCTGTGCCTCTCTTTTGATCTCAGCCAGAAATCCTCCCTGTGTTAGTACATTGCCCTCTTGGCCCAGCCTCTGTCAGAATTCTGTTTTCCTACTTTGTGTAGCACAGTATCGATTTTCTGTAGTGTGCAATGTTAAAAAGGGATGAAAGGAAGGAAGGAACAGTCAATATTTGGCTAGACACTGTGATCCAGCCTATAGAATTCAGTGCAAAGTGTCTGAATGACTAAAAGGCTTTGGGCCTAGATTGGAATTAGTCTCAGTAAAGTTGGTGTCTATGATCATGCCAACTTGTACATCTGGAAAGAGAAAGTTAAATGAGTAGACTTACAAAAAATGACATGGGAAGTTGAAATTGGTATTTCAAAGGGGAGTATAAGAGCAATGATAAAGACACTTCAACATTTTGAACAAAGCAGTAATAGTTTGTTTACACTGGTGGGTTTCCTGTGAAAATACTCTTGGGAGGTGGTTTAGATTTTGCTCAGGGTTGTTCAGTTCCTTTCTTGTATACAGATACAACTGTAGAAAAAGATTTCATCTGGGATATGGAAATCCTACAGAAAACACAGAACATTGGATTTGTATTGGTCAGTGTCAAAGTTTGGAAACATTATTTTTTGGACGATAACTCCCCAAATCCCTGGTAACCTTCCATGTACGCTTGGAGATTTTATTTATTTGCTTGATTTATTTCTCACCTTTTCCCCCAGTATAGGACCCAAAGGAGCTTACAGTATAAGTTAAAATAAAATAGCTAAAACAATATGGGGTACAAAAGTTGTAAAAAGGCAGTAATGAATCCAATTAAGATATTAATTTTAAACAAAAGATATTAAGCACATATTGCATATTTTAAAATGAAGACTTCCCCTGAAAATTGTAAGAGTCAGGCACACTCATATGGGGAAATGCAGGCTTTCCCATAGTAAAACTGTGATAGCATCTATGGATTGTAGTAGAGAAAAAAAACTTTTTAAAGATTTGGATGATGTATTATAGCGCTTTGGTAGCCTTGATTTGTGTCACTCAGGCTTTCAGAAATCATAAAACAGGCTAACCACATGTATGCTGATAATGTGTATTTTGGAGGAAGAATATGAATGTGACCCTGAGTACTGACAGAATCACAGAGTTAGAGAAAAGTATAATAGGTCACTGAGTCAAACCTAGTTTCCCTGCAGACAATCCAGTTCTAGAATATGTGTTACAGAAAGTTGCTGAACCTCTACTTGATGACCTCCAATGAAGGATAGCACCTCCCGCATTATTCTTGCTAATGAATTCAGTTGTTCAGCTGCTTTTATTGGATATTTACTCTGGATTCAAATAAATCCCAAGTTCTGAAACAAAACAGACAGTCACTTCCAGTTTTTTTTGAAAGGAATGGGTTAAAACAAGGGTGGGGAAAGGAATACAGGGAAATGACCAAGTTGGCACATACTTCTTGACACTCAGGCAGTATTGGCCGTTTGTGGACAGGACAGCAACCAAAGGTTTAGGGGAATGAGCTCAGGCCTCACTTTGTCCCCTTCTAAATTAGAGACACACAGCCATTCAAAGATTTCCATTAATCCATAAGAAAAGAAAATGTGTTCTGAAGGGGGGGGACACAAATGTTGATTTGGCAATACAATCTAATCAGCAAGGGGTGTCATTACATAGCCTAATGATGCTTACCTAGTGAATATGATTGTCTTCACCTTTCTGAATGTGGGCAGAGTCATTTAAACCAATAGTAGGATGGGGAACATAAGAAAAAGAGAAGGTCAAAAAAACCACACTGCCAGGTTCCTGCTCTAGGCTTGGTGCATTTCTTCAGAGAGATCTCTGCTGATACATCTGTAGACTCAGGCCATTTCTGCACGGGGCAAGGGAATCACCCCGCGCCGCTACTTACCGGATCTTCTGGCTCCCCAGTCTGGTCCAGGCTGCTCCAGAGCAGTGCGTGCTCGTCGCTCCACACTGCTCCAGCATCGAAAATGACAGCTTCCAGTTGGTCGAGGATCTCGACCAACCGCTGAAGCTCACCAGCCTAAAGCCCACCCCCGGCAGATCACAGACTCACATTGGTGCGAGCCTGCAAATCTGCACAAGGGAGCAGGCTCACAGTGGCATGCTCTGTGCTTTTGAAAGACCTGATTTTTCCAGTCTTTCAAAAGCACACTGGATGACCACTTGGGGTCGTTCTGGAGTGGGCTGAGATGCAGATCTACATTAAATAGTCCGGACCCAGTCCGCTCCGAGGTGCAGACATCCTCCCTGGAGGACAGACTGCACCGTTTCAAATACCTCGTGCAGAAATGGCCTCAGATAGCTGCAGCCTCATTTTTCTTGTTGTTTTAGAATAAGCCTGTCTGAGTGGTGTTGGGGGCTAATGTATTCAGGGAATGCTACGTGCTAAAAAGCTGGACACCCTCTGTGGGTGTATTTCTAGCTTCAAAATTTACATTCTCTTGACGCTTGAATATGTTCACACTTAGATTGACTGGTCCAGAGTCAAGGTGTCTTCAAAGAGTTCTGGAATGAGAGGCTGAAAAAGTTATTCTTCATGAGCACTGGCTGGGAGGTTCAGGAGCCATAGTCCAAACAGCAACTTTTCCAAGTTCTGTTTAGGACACTGCAGCAGAAAACCTCTCCATGTATACATTCTTGAACAACAAATTGTTCTACTGCTATGAAGAACAACTGAAGATCTGCTCACTGTAGCTGGTTTGAAACAAAGACAAGTAAAATAGACCACCAGATATTCAAGGAGATGATGCTGAGAAGTACCATCTCATTGTCCTAAAGCAGGTACATGTACAATCTCCAAAATCAGACTTAACAAATCAAAAGATTACTTCTGTTTACTTCTGGCATCTCTGTTCAGTCTTAGTGATTATGAATGTCAGGATACCTGTGCCAAGTTTCTGCCATGTTCAGATTTCAGACACACATTTTATGAGGCATGCATTAATGACAAAGGCTCTGTGTGCCTTTAAAACACATTTCCTAGTCATTTCTTTCAGATTCCTGCCAAGATGTACTCTTTCCTTGGATGCCAAGAGACTGTTTGCTGCTTCCCTATCCAGATGAAATCACGCCGAACTAAAAATCAAAACTAAAGCATAGATTTCTCTAGGGATTTATCCAGCCTCAAAGACACATTGTAAAGAGAACAAGTAAGCCAAAGAGCAGTCAGGTAGAAATGGAAACTTGACTTCAGTGTGATTTGTCTCCGCACGGAGGAAGCCTGTGATTAAACTGCAAATGTGGCAAAAGCAATTCATTTAAACACTATCACTGCTGTATCTCATCCAGTTCATTTAGAAGCAGATTCTCCAGTATGCTAAGAACTGCCAATCAATGACCGCTAATTAATGAGGAGATAGCTGTTGCCCTCACCTTAGAATAGGCATGGAATGCTTACCAAAACAGTCCAATTGCACAATTGCTTAAAACCATTAGAGATAATCAGTGTCCCTTAATCATCTAGTGAGCTCTTAGTAATTAATTAATTCTGTCAGGGGAGGTTTATGAAGACAAGACAAGCAGGCTACTAGAGGTTTCTGTTACTAGTGCTACTACCTTTCCCTCTGAAATTCTTCATGAAAAAGTAATTGTGTACTTGGAATCTCTTAAAGCAACAGCTCAAATGGATCTTTTTATTTAATTTCAAATACTGCCAAATATGTCTAATTTTTGTTTTTGTTTTTGTTTTTTTACCACAGGGTTTTTACACTGAAAATTTTGTAATGGGTTTTGTATATATTAGGGCTGCTAGCTTTGTTGTTGTTTGTTTTTTCAGACAGTGCGGGATGTTTTCTTACAGGTATTCTAAACTCAAAGATCATGAGTGAATTTCTTCAAGTAAATGCTTTTGAAAGTGTCATTTTTAATGGGAAGCAGGTGTAGGGGGCTGGAGGAAGGATAAATTATCTTGAGTGTAATATTCCATTTTTCTCAGACATACCCAGCAGCTAGAGAACTAGCTAGGTTTTTTTTAAGATGTGCTTGGTTAAGTGCCAATATTTGAAAGAGCTCTTGGTTTTGGCAGTCAATGCACATCATTGAATTTACCAGTCTTCACAGGGCAAAATTACTAAGACTTTACTAATGCCTTCCTCCATGAAGTTGGTGGGAAGGACACAAGTTTAACTGTGGCCACATAAAATAATAGAAAAGACATGGGAGATCACTCTGGTAATGGCTCCTTGATTAATCAAAAATGGAAAGCCTCAAAAAGAATGAATGGATTATGACATGAGAAATAGGCTTGCAAGTTTTTGACCTGGCTCTGATACCTGTTCCTTCAAGAGTGGTTTGATTTGATTTGCTGCTGTTAACAGGTGCTGCTG
The DNA here is from genome assembly GCA_948472985.1 of Iguana delicatissima. Classification (NCBI taxonomy): domain Eukaryota; kingdom Metazoa; phylum Chordata; class Lepidosauria; order Squamata; family Iguanidae; genus Iguana; species Iguana delicatissima. Next base: position 885,201 of record CAOKZL010001390.1, on the reverse strand, counting down.
TTAACAGGCTTAGCTATCTGTCATTAAAACCTTCATCTGCTGGTTTCTGCATATGCAACCTCTGTTTGAGGTAGAAAACCAAGTTAGGCTAATGTTTTAGCTAACTGACAAGTCCTAAAAGAAATGAACCCCACCTTATACAACCATATATAATAAAAAAAACACTAAATTCCTGTTTCAGTGAGGCTAAACAGAGTGTTGGATTTATGAAAATATTGTTTATTCTATGTTGTCAGTAGCCTGACTGATGGTATAAGAGATTCTAGTTCATTGCATATGCAAAGAACAGCCATTTCTCATCCATTAACATTTTCATCTAATTGATTCACTAACAGAGAACAGTTGTTCTGTCATGGCATCAGGTGACTTCAATCACTCTCACTGAGTTTTAAATCCAATTGTTAGCCCCAACTAGTCTAGAGCAATGAAGAGTTGGTATGTCAGCAGTTAGGTAAGCCTAAGCTATGTAAGCCAATGTGTCTACTCTTGTTAGGACTGCTGGCTGGATTTAAGCCCAGTTTTATATCATTACCACTGTGGTGTAGTGGTTTGAATGTTGGATTAGGATGCTGGAGACCAGGGTTCTGATCCTTACTTAGCATAGAAACGCACTGGCAAACCTTGGGCAAGTCACATTTTCTCAGCAGGAGAGAAAGGCAAGGGCAATCACCCTCTAAACATATCTTGCCAAGAAAACACTGGGATAAGAAACAACTTGAAGGCACACAACAACAACAACAACCACCAATCACTGATTGAAAGAAACAAAGAGTATTGCATTCTACTGGATATGTTGTTATAATCACAGCTTGAAAAATATACTTTGACAGACTTGCAGCTCCTAAAACCACCCAGCCAGCTCAGCTATGCACACACATCTAGTACCCCACTAAAAAATTGTTATCCATGTGATTTGACTTCTGTATTTTGCTCCAGTCTGTTCATTTCTCTTTTCCTCAACATTATGTCTTTTTGATACATACATTAGAAACTTTTTAGTTCAGTACCTAGTACACTAAACTGTTATTTCAGGAGTTCCTTGGAGTTATAGGTGTAATCAATAATAACAATCTTTTTCTTCTATGCACTATCTATTTGCTTTTAAAAAGCAATATAAAACTGCAGTGTGGATTCTGCCCCATCTCCCCAAAACCTGAATCTCTACAGCAAATATCTACTCAGTTCTGAGCAGGCTTTGGACATTGTTTTCACATGAGACTCATTCCGAACTCAACATGAGCACCTGTGCGCCTCATTAGCAGCCCTTCCATAAACAGGGTCTCTGGATTCTTCTGTAGCTGCCGATGTTAACAGGAATATTGAAATTTACATTTCATCACCCCACTAACACCACCCATGTATGAATCTTTGCCTTAAACCAGCAACATGGGGTTTTTTTTATCTGCAAAGAAAAAGAAAAAGAAAAAGTAGAGAGTGAGGATGTAAGGCCAGCTGATTTATTTTTTTTCCTCCAGGTAGGTATGTGAACAAAAACTCAAATAGATCAGAAAGTTAAATATTCATAGGACATTATTCATTAAGATTCATCTTGCCAAGTGGGTGAAATGAGGCAAGGGAAGAAATTAGCTTGCTTGAGAGTGTCAAAGTGATTATGTGATTAAATTGCAATTTATAATTTCTCCTTCAAAAAAAAAAAAGAGTTACTTCTTGATTTGTGTTTCTCTCCACCTTCCCTGTAATGAAAAACATGAAGAAAAATACTGCATGCAATTTTGAGGGAGAAAAATGAAAGCAACAAAAAGAAAGACGCCTGAGGCTTACTCTATGTCCAAGCAGCAGGCACTTTATATACAGTCAACACAGCACTGAGATATATTTCTGAGCTAAAGCCCTGATGCCTTATAGAATACGTTTTAATTCAGCTAAATGTACTTACATCATTAAGTGTTCAGTTCTAGCTTTATTGATCCTTTAAAGGGAAATATAAGAACCCACTGATTTTACAGCACTTGAAGAGAAGCATATCTCCAGCCTCTTGAGATTGTAATTTAAAGAAAACATAGGTTGATACTGAAAGATTTTGTATAAAACACAATGTTGCTTTGCTTCTCTGTCCTCTAATCCTGCCAGGATTCTAAAATGAATACCACTTGGTTTGCATTCACAAATCCCACTTGCTTTAGTGTATTTGTTTTACTAGCCAATCAACATGCAAACAAAACTACTGCAGCATAGGGCTACATGAATGGGCTGTTGTTTAATTTAAAAACAGCTTGTCTCTTGCCTGCTTTTTTTTCTTTAATACATCGCTATAAAGATTTAGCAGTATCAGTTGCCAGCCAAAAATGCAGTATTAATTTGGGACTTTTTAATGAACAACATAAGGCTTACCCAGGTTAATTACACATTGCAGGCTTTTCTTCAAGTGAATGAACAGGTGTGAACATAAATACAAATAAATATATATCTGTCACCCAGTATGTTTGTACAATTTTCCATTTTATTTGAAAATACATTTATACAACAAGGCTCATCATTTAAGCCCTGCCAAGATAGTAATCCATGGAATACTCAAAGTTATCAGGCTTGGCAGGAGTTGGATATCTCTTTAAAACCCTTGGACAGGTGGTTAGGTGAGATAGTGGAATCTATACAAGCCCACAGTGGAGCTGGGAGGGGGCAAGGAGAGAAGGTGCAAGGATACATGAGGAAATAAAACAAATTACTGGCCAGTGCATGCTATACACAGAGGGAACTTTCTGCCAGAGCAAAATCATTCACATCTATGCTTACATTGCTGCATCTTAGACCATAATTCTTAAATGAATAAGGCATAAGGAATAAGGCAGTGAAGAATCAGGGGATCATTATAGAGGAAGACTGTTTAAAAAGCAGAGGCCTAATTTGAAGAGCCTTTCCACACTACACTGCTGTAGTGCTATTATTCCCCTTTCAACATCCTGTGGAATTCTGAGGTTTGTAGTTTACTGAGGCCAAAGAACTCTTTGGCTGAGAATTCTAAATACCCCTCCCTGAATTGCAAACCCCAGGATTCCATAGGATGTTGAGAGTAGAATAATAGTACTGTAATAGCATAGGGTGGAAAGGCTGTAACACTAGAGCCCAGTACTTTATTTCATTAGCTGGACCTATCCCAAGGATTCAGGGCAGGAGGAAGGAAAAGAATTTCATGAAGCTGTCAAAACATCATTGATGTTTCTCTGCTTTTGCTGAACTATTCTTCAAAGCATCAAATGTTAATTCAGTGGTTCTCAGATTGTGGGGCAGGACCCAAAGGGGGAGGGCACAAGAAAAATTCAGTCTGTATGTAATACAGCAAAAGTGAAAAAGACAAGCAAGTCCGTGTGCGTGTGTGCGTGTGTGTGTGTGCATGAGCGCACACACGCACCTCATTGAGAATTGACTGGTCTCTACAAAGAGCAACACAAAGCATCTTCTCCTGGTATGTCTTCCTTCAACCTCAGACATAGCAAAAATTGGCTTCTCTTCTTTTTATGCTTTTCCCACTCAGATTCTCCAAACATTCTACCATTAGGAGAGTAGCTGCATGCTCCTTAGTGACCACAAGATAGTTTCTTGGGTGGGGTGGGCAGGACATAAAGGGAGGAGGCGGAAAGCATGAGAACTCAGCATTAAGATGGTAGGTGTCTATAGCATAAGGGGTCTAAGACAGACAGAGGCAGAAAGAAGTGTAGGATAGGAGATGGGGGGTGCAAAAGACAAGATGGCAGCCTTCTTCCCCATACTATGGGCAGGGCCACTTGAATCTTATTTTGATACTGTCTTCCATTGCACCTGAAGGGGCTTATGGGTACCTTGTGACATGCACAGCTCTGTACTCCCTGCCCTCCTGAGTCTTGTCACCTGAGGCCACTGTTTCATCAGATCAGACATTTGGTTTATCTCAGTCAGTATTGTCAACACTGCCAGCCAAGTGATTATCTAGGGCTTTAGAGAGAAATCTTGACTGCACCAGAGGTCATCTGCATATACTCTCCCACTAAGTCTTTCAACAATATGAAACTTCCAGAGTTAAAGTAAAGCTTCTTAGGTTGATCTCTGTCATCTTAAGATAGAGAAAACACGGTCAGAAAACATTTTCTTGAGACACTGGAAGGTCCCCTTATTTTGTCAACAGAATACGGGCTAGGATAGATGGTTCTGGTCTGAATTTGATGGATGGTAGGCATAGTAACTGAGAACTAGTCACTGACCTGAAATGCCTTCTTATATTTCCCGTCTTTGTATGCTCTGGTCAGATATGAATGGAAGTGTATAAACATATCCTGTTCAGACAGCAGGCATGTTTGTACATCATAGTAAGCTGGGATTCTCTGGAAATCTTGGCTTTCCATATACAAGCCAGATGCTGTAGAACACTGATAGATCATTTCAAGCAGAAGAGAATCTATGGATCTTCATTCTGTGGTCTGAATACTGTTATATCATCATATCAAGCATGATATGTCAGGTCAGGTTTCATGGAACAATGCATAATTCCTCTGAAAAGAAGGAAGGGAGGGAATAAATAAATGTGTGCTTCGTTTTCAGAATATTACAGTTTCTCAAGAACTTCATACAATAAATACTGCCACTTCAAAGTACCTCGTAAAACCTGACACAAAGAGGTATGAAAATAATTTTAATAGTCTGTATTATTTTTCTGTTAGTATACAAGATCATGCAAATAAACCAGATATTTAACATTTTTGCTGTGCTGGATCCCTCAACACCAATGATCTTATTTATCTTGCATTGAATCCCAAACCCAACCTTTTCTATATAATTTGAAACACAGAAGCCTATGGTTAATATGTTATTAAATAAATTTGAGGGGAAAGTCAATAGACCCAATAAAACATGAAAGAGACTAGTCACTCACCCATAGCAATAATTATCATTTTCTAAGAAGGAATACAACAATGCTGGTACTTTGTTGATCAGCCTGTATGTTTTTTTCCCCATATTGTTTCACAGCAATTCAACAGCAGCCTAACCTTGTTTAAGACTACAGTGAATAAGAAAAACACTTTCTGATTCTACAAGAGACGTTTCTCTCCTTCATTTATAAAAGAAGGATAATGAAGGTCTTTGAATTTAGCTAAGTGGTCCATTAACACTGATCAGTATTTAACCTTTCTCTCATGATCCTCCCATATTGCTGTTGAGGTTTTTTAAAGCAGTTAGAGGTTATTATCAGGGCACTGTCAACATGACAAAGTGAATCTTGGTCTTGCATGCAAATCTATTCTAATTTGAATTTCATTTGGAATTTCAAATGGGAGGGGGTATTTAACTTTTCATTACATATAACTTGACGTGTAAAGAGGGGAAAAAATGGAAAGAAGGATGATCCATTGGTCGGTGTATCAAATATTCTCCTAAGTACTGAGGCCTTAATAAAAGTATGTGATTTTTATTGACTCCCATCTATAATACGTCTATAATTGCTCAGTCCTCACATAATGGATGAATGTGTAGTAAGTCAGATATTTTAAACTACAGGCTTCAGTTAATGCTTTGGATAGATTTTTAAAAAGGAAAAAGAAAAGGCTTTCACAATGGTCTGGCTTTCCATGTGAACTGAATTTTAAAGTTTATTATTGTTAGCTAGGGGAGCTATTTATCCACCTCATGCTATACCAAGACATATTTTTTTGGTCATCTCACATCATGCAAGCAGAAGGATCAATCCTCTTATGAGTTCTTTATTGACCTCATTCATTTTCTTTTCATTTCATTCTCATCCTCAGGCCTTTACTATGGTTGGCTGAAGGATTCTGTGAGAGGTAGTCCACCAAAAGTGGGAAAACTCTAGCCCAAATTATCTCTTCCGTATCATTATCCAACTCAAGATCCTGAAGGTTTGAGTTCCAGTTAAGCCCCAGATGAGTATCTTTGCACACTGCCAGAGTTCTAAAGGCTTAGGAGACTATGGTGCCCATGGTTGTTATATACATCCCCCAGACTCCTCCTTAAAAGGAGAAGTGCTGGCGAGGGAATGGAAAATACAGGGGTTTTTTTTGGGGGGGGGGTCCCTAGTTTTCTCCTAAGCCCTTGTTTCCCAGAAAAATTGGAAACACTGAAAATGGGAAGAAAATAGATTGTGGAATATTTTCTTCTAGAATGATCAATAAAATGTTTAAGACCAAATGTTCAGTATGTTGAAGGAGACATGTGAGATCAAGAATCAGCCAAAGATAAGGACAAGACATCAGATGGAGAAGAAGAATAAATCAGAGGCACAGAAGATGTGGACTTCTCCAAATTCTCAGTTTGACATGGATGTAAAATGTATAATCTGAAACTTAAGAGGAATAACTACCTGTAAGGAAAAAGCTAAAATATTCCACTATTTGAAAAACACTGAAGCCAACTGTAATTTATCTACAAGAGATGCATGTTAGGATGAGGGACATTAAGCACCTTCATTACCCTAAAATTAAGTAAATAATTTGTTGTGGCATCTCCTAAGAAGAAAAATGGAGTAGTTATTTATATGAAACCAAATTTGTCACCAGAAACTGTATTTGAAGTCTAAGATGGTAGGTATGTGAGGGTCCAAACTGATAACTGTGGGACAAAAATTTACTCATAGTGATTTGTGATTTACACCCCATGGAAAACAAGGCTCGTTTTTATGAAAAGTTAATGGCTAAGTTATTGAGTTATTCATATGACAACTGGTTGTTTCTTGGTGATTGGAATGGGCTGATTTTTTGCAGATGGTTTTATATATATACATTTGGTTTCACGTGCACCAACCCCAAATTATCCATCTCATATATATATATGCATGCAGATTTAAGTATGAGGATGCCAAAGATTATCCCTTTTTTTCCTGAGAATTGTTTTGAGAATTGATTTTTTTTTATTTCAAAAACATTATCTAATGGTATCATAAAAAATGAATACCTAATATTTTCCTGATTACAATCCTTTAATTCTAACTTTGAGTGAGCAAAGAGCTCTGGGCAATTGGAGATTGAATGAAACTCTTACTTCAGGAAGAAAATGTCTTAAGAGTATGTAAGGAAAAAATGGCAGAATATATTGATGATAACTTCAAAAAATCTGGAATCAGATACATTGTATGGTGCAAAAAAAAAAGAATGTTAATGTAGATATGAAACCTGAATTATACCTGTTGGGACTGATGGATGAACAATTGATGAAGAAATACGATAAGATATTGAGATACCTGTTCACTGCAGCAAGATTACTATATGCACAGAAATCGAAGAATGCAGCAATTCCAATGAATGAAGACTGGCTAACAAAATTAATGGACTTACGTGAAATTAACAAATTATAAGAACATTGATATGAGAAAAATTCCTAGTGATTTAAAAAAAAAAGACTGGGAACCTTTGATGAGCTTTTTGCCAGGAAAGGACTATAACATGCTAACTGTAAATTTTGACAATTATCATTTCTGGGAAATTAGCAGTTGAAATACGTAAATAATATTTGCAATTAGAGAAGTTGTTTTCCTTTTTATAGCTATGTATAAGCTGTATTAAGAAAATGGGAAGGAAATGTATGTTCTTTCTTATCTTTCCTTTTTTTTCTTTACTATCTTTTTTTCTCGCATGTTTTTCTTGTTTCTTGTTTCTTGTTTCTTTCTATTTTGATTCTCCATTGTCTTGGAAAACATTTCAGACATTCCTTTTTTAAAAAAGTAGATTTTATCTATAGTGAACCTCCTATCAATTATATTTAGATACTATCATACTGCCAAAGAAGACAGGTTGATGTATATGGTACTGCCCCCCTCCACTCCTCACAAAATTTGTGCAAGCTTAGTTAAAGAGAGACTGATGGTCACTGAGAGACCTTAACAGCTGAGCAGGGAATATAACTTTGAAATTTGGTCAAGGGCTTCAAATATATAATCTGCTGTATGCGAGGGGGAGGCATAATGTATAGCAGCAGGTTCCTTTTTGATGCCATCAGCCTGTCAAAATCCTCAGTCATGCACAAATGTGATGCACTTGTAATGATCTGCAATAAAAGCATTCAGAGAAATATGAAGACCATTGGTCTCTTCACATGCTTTGCTGGATATAAGCAATGAAAAGAAAATATATACAAATTATGATGGCTGAAATCCTGTTTGTGACATTTGCATGCATGATCTCAGATTATGCGTGTATATATCCTTTTTGGACATTGCAAAGAAAGTATTTAGTACTTCCTTACACAATTTCTAATCCCCACCCAAGGGCGCTACCAAACACTGGGAACGTACTGCCATAACCCTCTACTGGGCAAGACAGGCAGCACCTGGCAGCTGTCTTCACCCTCCTTATGACACCACCCTCCTCGTGATGATGTCAGCCATCTTCTGCCTGGAGGTCTACTTCCTTTTCTCCCTTCCCCCTCTAGCCAGTACCTGACCATGGCAGTGCAATCCAGTGCTTGATAGCTGCCTTTGGGAAGATGGGGTTCACAGAACTGTGTAAACAGAATGTTACGTTCCACCCTCAGGATATTTCTGTCCAATGTGCCTTATAAGGGACAGGATATCCTCCACAATATGATGGCAAAAAAAAAAAAAAAGGGAAGAAGAACCATTACATTCAACAGGTGCAATCTCTGCCCATATCAGCACTGCAGATATAATATTGTATTTTCGGCCATTTCCGCACCACACTGTTACAGTGCTATTATTCCACTTTTAACATCCTGCGGAATTCTGAGGTTTGACGTTTACTGAGGCCAAAGAGGTCTCTGGCTGAGAATTCTAAATGCCCCTCCCTAAACTGCAAACCTCAGGATTCCATAAGATGGTGAAAAAGGAATAATAACACTATAATAGTGCAGAGTGGAAATGGCCTTAGTGGCTTTGTGTTACATCCTGGATGTATCTCACTTAGAATCTCATTGGGTCTCCTTATATTTTGGGGTAAAATAAAGTTTAGCAACCCAGCAGCTGCCAAATGGTGCAGCTTTAGCCCTAGAAAATCTTATTTGATTTTTTTGTTTATGTTTGTCTGTGAATCAAAGAACATCATCACAGCTTGGGCCTTGCAGCTTCTGGCGTTATACCCTTTTAACACAATGTTAAATGTACAATATGCAGAAAAGGAAAACATTTGTAACTCTGACCTGAGGGCCCATGTGTTGTATGACTTCCTCCTTGCCAATAAATATTACTGAATAAAGAAAATCTGGTCTACAAGATTACCTGGAGCTGATGGGATCACAACTTAAAGCCTGCCTAGAAGGAGTAATAAGGGCCAATCTTCCATTTGCAGACTCTACCCTATGCTTTGATGTGTAAAAGGACTCTCTTCTTTTTTTCACAAAGGCAACAACAATAGATACATTAGAGGTTCTAAAATGAGTAAGTAATAATGCTGGAGGAAGGCTGAACTGGCTGAATAATTGGACAAAAATTACCCCAACTAAGCTATCTGCGAAGGCATCAGAGTGGACCAGCTTGACAACCTCAACTGAAATGTGAGCCAAACTATTTTATATACTAGCAAATATGGCCTTTCTTTCTGTCTGTTTTTCCTTCTTCTTCTTCTTCTTCTTCTTCTTCTTCTTCAGCAGCAGCAAAGGCCAGACGATCACTGATGTTTCAGTTGATGTGATAGGTTTCTAGCCTTTGGCTTTCTGCTATGCCTGCAGAAATTCGCCTGTTAGAAGAATAGTGTGGACACAGGATTGTAGGTACCTTTACTTAAGAGATATTATTTTGAGGAATAACTATGACTGCATGGAATAAGATCATGTGCACTACATGAGGCCTGGTTCTGAAGCCTGGCCCTTATAATTCCAGCAGCAAAAGGATGGCAGAAAAAAGCCTGTGTGCCGTATAGTAAAGCAAGTTTATTCACCCAGTAAAATGGTAGGCTAATCACACTCCTGTTTATTACTAAGGGTCTGTGATGTTAGGAAGCCAACAAAGAAAATGTTTGTAGTTCAAAGATATTCTGCCTGTCAAGCACTGTATATCTCTTAATTTGTCTGCTTTGCTTGTAAGGCACTTAGCATTACTTGAAGCTGGCTTTGAAAGTCTCTGAGCACAGATAGCAAAAGACATTATTCTTTTGCTTGTCTCAAAGAATTAATGATCTGTATTGATTATCCTGGTATAGCATAAGACCTGTGTGGCAAACATCCCATATGTTTGTATTTGCTTCACTGTACTTAGAGTATAAGAAATTATACAGACTTGGTTTTAGGAATTAAATCTTGTTTTTATACATGTATCAAATGCAAAAGCATATCTATAAAACTGGAATAGGATGCAATTTTTCAGATACAATGTACATTTGAGACAATAGCAAACTGCTTAGACATAGACATACATAGGTATTATAAATAATTTAATGACTAAGCAACTTACAGTGTAAACTCATCCTCTGAGTAGTTTAGAGAAGCATACCTGGTTTTTTCCCATCTGACAATGAGCTTGTGAAACACATTAGGGTACAATTTAGTGTGTTGGAGGTAAGCAACTGGTAGATTTTGGTTGGAACCAAAAATCCCAGAGGTTGAGATATGGAGACCACTGGCACAAGCCAAGGAGTCAGGCCCAGATACCAAGCTGAGAATCAAAACCAGTAAGTTCTATTTTTACACAATTAATGATCAACCATAAAATAATGAGATGAGACACCAGAACTGGATAGTAAAGGCACATTATTTAAACTGGCCAATTTAAAGTTGTGTTGGCCGGGAAGGGAGCAGCTAGGGCAGTGGTTCTCAACCTGTAGGTCCCCAGATGTTTGTGGACTTCAGCTCCCAGAAGCCCCAGCCACTATGGTCAATGCTCAGGGCTTCTGGGAGCTGAAGTCCACGAACATCTGGGGACCCACAGGTTGAGAACCACTGAGCTAGGGGGAGCAACCTGATGTGGGAAACGTTCACTGCTTAGAGAGCTCCACCAGTCAATTACACTGACAGATCAACAAAGAGAACAACTGTGCATTGGGCCATGTGCTTCCCTTTCTAACCTTGGCTGAGGGTAACCCAGTGACCTCCATACCTGAACAAGAATTTGACCCACTGAATGTTAACCAATGTCCATTATTGTATAACATGCATATATTGTAAACAAACACAAAACATGTGATCTATGACTATGACTATAAAATGTCAAATGCTATATATATAATACTTGACATTTATAATCGTTGGTACATACCAGCATGTCTTGTTTTTATTTACAAAGTATGCATTTGATACTATGCATTTGATACCATTCTGTGAGTGTAGTCAATACTGTTGTTTTAGCTGTGACTCAGTGAGGATTTGAAGCTAGGTCTCTTTGGTCAAGTCTGATGCTACAGCAAACCATAGATCCAGGAAGTATAAAATGTCCTGGTTCAAGGTATAAAAAAAAATTCCAAAAGACATTTTGAAAATCACAAGCTTCTTGAGTGTCAGGAAACCTTGAGCAAAGGAATGCAAGATGTGTGGTATTCTTCACAATTCAGGACTTACTCTGTGGAAGGAGTGCACATTTTCTACAGAAAATGAAGTTTTCTGTGCAGCAGGGTAGGTTTGTTTGTTTGTTTGTTTTTGGACATAAAATGCTGTTTTCTGTGTAAGAACATTGTTTTCTGTGCAGAACATGCAGTTTTCTCTTCAATTAAAATCATGTGCTTTTTTATGCACAGAATAAGTCCCAAATTGCAAATAATTTTTGAAAACTTAGCAATTTTCAATTACTTTCTTATAGCAAGGAGAAAAACTGTAAAATTGTTTGTTCTTGCCTCTTGGAATGAAATTTACAGTTACATCTCTACCTCACTTTCACCCTCCTAAGTCTATGCTTATACTCCACCTTTTCATAGGGGTTTCCACCTTTCTTGTCTCTAAAATATGCAACCTTCAGTCAATGATAGGTGGAGACCTTTCTGAGTGGCTTAGGCTCATCTATCCACCTCAACGAATGACTCAGCCTAATACTGTGTAGAGAGTTTATTAGTACCACAGTGTCCCACAGTAGCAGTAACAGCTCTTATCACAGTATGGAACAAGGAAGGACGGCAGGCAGGCAGGCAGGCAGGCTGGCTAGTTGGCAGGATAAATGAAGAAGTACACAGATACTGAAAAACTCTGGTTGTAATTTTTTTAAAAAAGGCAGGAAATGGCCCCTAACAGCCAAATATTTCATTGGATCATTGGGAGCTGGAGGAAGGATGATTCATTTTTAAGGTATCAGTTGAATATTCTATCCCTTTTAAGAAGAATTTCTGTGGGACTTATACCACTAGGGAAAAAATATCAAAACATCTATTTAATAACCATGGCAGTCCCACTCTCCACCCTCTTCAAGTTGCTCTCAAAGGATGTTACACGTTGCTGATGAGCAAAGCAAGGAAAATTCTTCTTGAGCATTCAAAATCTGGCAAGAGGAAATCAAACATTCTCACTGGAGCTATAAATAGTATCACAGTATGTCTTTCCGAATACATTTGGGGGGAAAAAAGCTCCTTGTGCTAAAGTAACATTGGCCTTTTGCCAAGAGACAGGTGCAAAAAAAGAAAACAGCCCCTTCCCTGGAATAATTTAAGGAGCCAGTGGCTGCTTTTCCTCCATGTTTGCATCCCTATTTATAGGAGCAAATCAATGCTGCCAACTCAGTCCACAAAACAGACTGTCTGTCCAGAATGGCAGGTGCAAAGAAGCCTGCATTAAATATTAATTTGCATGAGACAAAGGGCCATTTTGTCTTTGTCACTCCGGCAGCATAAATGGAAAATCCATGAGGTCTTTTCAATTAGGCTGCGCTGACAAGGTCCTAATCGATGGGGTAGCCAGTGGGAATATATGCCATGCAAAGTGAAGTGAGAGCAATAAACTGCAAGTGCCTCATGAAGCATTGGCTTTTCCAGGTAAAACAATAATGCCCAGATCACATATTTCATCTCCTCATATTTTGCTAAGTGTCCAAGGAATTTGCTGAAAAAGTGAGGCTATCCATCTTGCCAGAGTCTTTATGTCCATTGAACAAGGATTATGATTCAGTGCACATGCTAAACCAATGATGAAACTTATGATGTCTTTTTGGTAGCTTCTGCTGTTGCTGCAAGCCCATTCAGAGCTTCAAAAGAGAGGGAGAGAGGGAGAGAGAGAGAGAGAGAGAGAAATGATATGTTCCACATATAAATTCAAGAGGTAAGGTGCTAAAATGCACACTTGTCTAAATACTTTACCAGTGAGAAATCATTCTGTTTCTCCGTTTTGTGTCCTGGCAGTGGCCTGTTGTTGCATCCAGAAAAACATATGTTTGGCACTCCTACCACTTTTAGAGCAAGCCATATTTTTTATGATCTACACAGTCAAAAGGTTTACTGTAATTTTTTTTTCTGAAATTTTCTTCTGTAATCTTTTCTTCTAAACATTTTTAGTGCATTATCCAAAATATGTTTGCAATATGATCCCTAGTTTCTGTTCCTTTTCTAAACCCAGCTTGGGCATCTGGCATTTTTCACTTGCAAATGGTAAAAGTTTTGTTGTAAAATCTTGAGCATCATTTTGCATGCATGAGAAATCAATGTGATAACCCAATGATTCCTGGTGTCAACCTTTTGGTATGATCAGTTTCCTCCTGGACATCCATATAGAATCTTTCAATTTCTTCTTTGTCTGCCTTTGTGTTGGAAGCATAATTCCAGAATTTTATTGACATTATTCAGCCAGATTTCACATTATATCTCCTGGCTGCTTTTGCTACATCTTACTTCACTATTAATATCCCTCTGTTTCTCCTTTGATTGTCAGTTTTACAGTAAAACACTCTGTAATTTTCTGATTAAAAATGTCCCATTCCTGTTCACTTGCTTACACCAAGCATGGCTACCTCTGGGTGTTTCATTGTTTGTTTTACAATTTCTATCTTTCCCTAACCCAGTGGTTCTCAACCTGTGGGTCCCCAGATGTTTTTGGACTTCAGCTCCCAGAAGCCCTGAGCATTGACCATAGTGGCTGGGGCTTCTGGGAGCTGAAGTCCACAAACATCTGGGGACCCACAGGTTGAGAACCACTGCCCTAACCCATGTTCCTGCTACATACATGCTGCAGCTTTGGGCTTTCCTTTCACTTCTGAGAATGTTAGCAGCTGAATATCTTTTCAAGTTGAGTCCAGCTGCATCATTGGATCCAGTGATATTCAGATTTGTTCTCTTTCAAGTAGCTTGTTGAGTATCTTCTGGTCTTACAGCACTGTCCCATGTTTCATTTTGGATTGTCTAATCATATGGGTTTCAATATAAAAGTGGTTTAACTTCAGCCCTTTTCTAAGGAATACTAATTCTTTTAAAGTTAGCTATGGTAACAGTGCCATTGTTTGTGAGAGATCTTCCACCAGTGCCACACACTCACACCATTACTTTTGCTGCCCAGTTATTGTTTGGAACATTTAATCTGGCTCCTTTGCAATAGCCTTTCTGATTTGGAGCACTGTGCCAGCAGTAATACTATTATCACTGTAGCCTCTTACTTCACTGGAGCACAAAATCATAGAGAGATTGTGCTACGGTCAGAGTTAGAATTGTCTGTCTCACTTTTTCAGTTGGTGGCAGGAGTAACTGGGCTGCTGATTTTGCTGCTCTCATGTGTGGATACTAGTGCTTAATCACATCTGGAATGCAATCCAAAGTAAAAGGGAAATTGGGATTTGCATTACTGGTGTACTTTGGATTCAGACAGGTCCTGAATCCCAGTCAGAAGGGAGATGAAGTATGTAGTGTTCTGAGTAAACAACTTGTACCTTCTAATCACTCTGTATGATTTTGTCAGGGCTTTCCTAGATAATTTGGAGGAATCTGAGACACTTGAGAGAATGTAGTATGAAGTGCTTGCTTTAAAAAATCAGGTTGTGCAAGTTGTGTCTCTGGCACTACTGTTTATTTCACTTTATGTAATGTGTCGACAGAGTGGAAAACAAAGCAAGAAGTGGTCTTAAACTGTTTCTCGTTCATTATAATTTCCCAGCAAAATGGTCTAACTCCTACATCTATCCCTCCAAAAGTCTACCTAAGTACACCTCAATAAATATGTCATTTTAACACAGATCTTCCCATACAAAATTTTAAAAATTAAGAAGTGAACTGCATTCAGACTTTGAACACTCTCCTTATAAACTGCCCACATGCAAACACACAAAACACTTTAACTATCCTGAAATCTTCTAGTACCAACTCTGTGGTATATGAGATTTTCATACAAATTACCCAGAAAAAAAAAATAGAAGCATAATCGTGTCCTTTTGTTTAGAAACCCAAAGTTACAAATACTCTGTGTGTGTGTGAGAGAGAGAGAGGGAGAGGGAGAGGGAGAAACCTTCAGTGATTCTGGTAGGCCTGATCCCCTTTGAAGGGGCAATTATACCTAAATATTTTACCTAGCTCTGCCAAGAAAGAAAGAGTTATTAACAGTTTCTATTTTTAAAAAAGCAAAATTGAAAATTATTTATTATTAAAAATTATTGTTAATCTGAAATTTGGTGAGATAATTCCCTCATTAGGAACTATTGTGCCTGATTTCATCTATACTTTGCTCAAGTTTAAAAAAAATTACTGGTGACTGAGTGGAGGAACATGTGATAGCAACACCATGGGGCTTTAGGATGCAAAAAGGAATTATTGGGTTATGCAGTGGAGTCCCCCTGACTTTTTTTTAGACCCCAACAAAGACCCTTTTCACAACTTACCTGGTGCCGCTGGTGCCATGTGCGGATTGCACAAAAAGCCTCATCCGGGAGGCACTTGCGTCACCTCTGCTTCCCCTCCACACCAGCTCCATGCTGGCTGGAAGGAAGCGTAAGCACTCTGCCCCTTCCTTCCACAGCGCAGCCGGGTACTTTCCCAGGCTGCGCTGGGGAGGAAGTGCGATGGCCGTGCCTCCAGAGCCTCCTCATGCAAGGTAAGTGCATGTGGTGTACGGGAGCGATGCACAATCACGCATCATTTTCAGCAACAAGCCGAAAATGATATAATGCACGATTGCCCCCTAATGGCCTCAGGAGCATTGTGCAATTGTGAGAACGTCATGTGGAATGGTCCTCGCAATTGCACCATGCTCCCGAGGCCATTTCACAACAGGACTGTGTTACCGCAGTTTCCTAGCCCAAGCTCGTGGGATATTAGATATCATTTGATATCAATAATTTGGCCTTCTTTACCTATTCCTTCCCACGTGCTTGCGAGGCCCCCGGACAAGCACGCATACAGGCACGGCCACAAATCACTGTAATATTCCAAACAAATAAAGGCAGGCCAGAAATAGCCAGACTGCCGCTTCAGGAGACCTCAAGGCAAGTACCACATTATGTATGCACGCTACTTACAAAGAACTCCCTGCCCCGAGCAGGCAGCTTGACGAGCCGAATACTCAATCATCAAGCACTCTGCGTTTACATACTGGCTACTCTATTGATGATGTCATGAGCCAGGCTGAGCGTGCTGCCAATTCAGACTTGGACTCCGATTTAGACTTAGACTCCCAGCCAGGGGATGATCCCTTGGAGGGGCCTTCAGGAGAGGGGGCTCCTTCAGAGGCTAGGGAGGAGTCTTCCAGCGACTCCACAGCTGTCCCAGGCACACATCCCGAGCCAGTACCTGCAGCAGATGTTTGTGCTCCAGAGGCAGAGGCTAGTGCTCCTGAACCAACAGAGGCTGGTGTTTCTGACTCCAGCCCGGAGTTTGCAGCAGACCCTCCCCCCACGTTCCTTCAGAGGCGGCTGGAGAAGGGGGCGGTTCGGAGGTCTCAGCGTCTGCGGGAGAAGCGTCTGATGAATCGGCCCTGAAGTCTTGAGGGGCTCCAGCTGTGAGCTGGGCCAACGGACATTTGATCAGCCCCAGCTGGGCTAAAGACTGTGTATTTAAGACAGACACTGTTGGAGTTGGGCACGTGGCAACAACCATCTACCAACTGGGAATTTGCGTCCTGTGTCATGGGCTTTCTGTTCCAGGCTAAACCTTGCTGCCCCTGGAACTTGAATGTTTGTTTTGGTGACGTAACCTCTTGCTTTATTTATTACTAAAGCCATAAACTCGGCTCCTGCCTCTGTGTCTGCTTAGCCGCCGCCTGACATTGACAGACAATTCGGTCTTAACTCAATCATGTAAAATACTGACTTTTCAGAGGCTTTGTCTCCAGCCCAAAACTCATTGTTATCCCCGAGAATGGACTAGCCTGCGGCCACATTTTCCCCTATAAGAACCCCTGACTTTGAGCGCTTCCTCGGATCGCTCTTGGCTTCCATCCCGCCTTGCTGTTGCTTCGCTCGGCGAGCCTTCCCCTCAGCTCCTCGGGCTGAGATCTCTGACTTCTACGGACCCTTTTCTTCAAACTTTCCAGGCTTCAAGACAGGTGCAGTATTTCCCATACCAAACCTCCTCTTAAAAACCCTCTATACCACTCCTACCTTTATTTCTATAGTTCTCTGTGTGAGTGTGTTGCATACACATGTTTGACTGTATATCAGTAAAAACCATTATTATTAGTTACATTTGTTTGCTCCTTGACTCGGCCTGACCCTGTAGACGCTGGGTAAAAGATCTCGCTACATTGCCCTGCCTCTCATAGTGCTAGCTTGTGCTTTTTGCTAATTCCCAACTTTGTAATTTGGAGTGCATTTAGGTGTCCCTCCCGGGACACCCAGAAATCAGGGTAACAACTGGTGTGCAAAAAGGGCCAAAGATAGAAAGAAAACTTAGTTTGAAAATTAGCTAGGAGAAGGTTTAACACAAATCCCATGCACCTGTAGGGTCCTGTCTGAAATGTGACCCTGTGCACTTATTATAAGTAAAATGAACAGATCTTTAAGCATGATGCTATGTATGTAATGTAGTCTTTATTTTAACCCAGAATTTTGCAAGAAATGTGTGGTATAATTGTGGTCTCTGTGGGGGAGGATTTTTTAGGTCAAATTATTTAGCTGCCTCTGTTAAATTGTTGGTAGAGTACGGCCATTTCTACACTACATTGTTTTAGTGCTATTATTTTACTTTCAACCTCCTGTGGAATTCTGGGGTTTGTAGTTTACTGAGGCCAAAGAGCTCTCTGGCTGAGAATTCTAAATGCCCCTCACTAAACTGCAGATCCCAGGATGCCATAAGATGTTGAAAGTGGAATAATATCACTATAACAGTGTAGTGCAGTAATGGCCTTGATAGAAGAATGATCTCCTTTTTCCATTTTGGGGTATGGTTAAGTGTTTGTGCTGCCTTTAAAAAGGCTGATGCAGAGCTAGAAACCCAAACTGAAAGAGGATAGCTTCCCAATGAAGAGCTGAGAAGCATAAAGGCTCCTTGCAGACAGAATGAAGAAGTCTGTAGAAGCTCAGACAAGAGTGTTGTGGCCACATTCATGGTTCATTATTGACCTACTGTTTCTGTAGCAAGGCAAAGAGCACAGCAGCCTTACATTTCTGTAGCAAGATGAACAGCATAACAAACTAGGATTAAGCCACGATGCCAAATTTAGATATAGCAAGAAAGTACTGCTTTCAGATCTCAGAAACAAACCATAATGTGCCTGGTTCAAATATGCAAACAAGTCATAGTGGGCCTGGTTCAAACATGTATACAGACCAGGATATCATATTTAGATTTTGGAAGAAAGTACTGTTTTCACATGCCAGAAATAAACCATAGTGACCCTGGTTCAAACATCCAAACAATTTGTTTAATGTCATATATGAGCACATAGAATTCCATCTGACCACATGTATGGACTCCCACAAATGCAATAACATTTTCTTTCCTGCACCTCCTCCAAAATAAATAAATAAATAAATAAATAAATAAATATTTGCTCTGGAATGTTCCCTAAACCTCCAGAACAGATTTGGCAAGGGTGCATATGCCAGAATATTACTTCTGACCTATGTCAGCATTACTGCCCATTTATAGCAGTACGTGCACTGGGAGGTCTCCAAGGAGAAATCTATAATGGCAGTTGTTCATTGGAACAGTTTTAGTCCCTGCCCACTGATTGGTCACGGAGGTGTACCAGGTTCTGTTCTGCTGCAGTTGCACAGCTGAGGCAGAAGGCACAGCTTTTGCCCTTGTCAAGAACTCCTCCAGCACTCGGAAAGGATCTTGGTCACAGAGAGGTGTATGGTGAGGGAGAATCCATTTCACCAGTAGTATCCTTTCATTTTTAAGTACAGAATGAGCAAGAGAAGAGGACTGGTGGCATACTCCTGCCAAGTTTTGACATATTTTTACCCACCCATACCGCACATTAATTCTCCGTGGTCTCTCTTCATTGTAAATGCTTCCAAGTCCAGTTTGTGTCTGCTTGGATAATAGCAAAACTTTGTGCTTGTTTGTAAAGTTATCCAGCTAATTCCAAATTCCTGCATATCTCAGTGTTACTGTTTTTCCTCAATATTTCTCTCTTCCTTCTCAATTTCCCATCCTATGGAAAGCTCCCCACGTACACATTTGAACACTACGGTCATTTCCACACTACACTGTTGTAGTGCTGTTTATTCCATTTTCAACATCCTATGGAATCCTGGGGTTTGCAGTTTAAGGAGGGGCATTTAGAATTCTCAGCCAGAGAGCTCTTTGGAATACCAATAGGATGTTGAAAGTGGAATAATAACACTATAACAGTGTAGTGCAGAAATGCCCTACATCTTGCTTTGTGAATTTTCTGTCAATGGATTACAGCCAATCTGGAGGTAAAATTCTTTCATATCTTAATGTAGTTTATTTGCTCAGAAGAGAAGAGAAAGGCCTTTTAAAAACAAATGCATATTGGAATGATGTGAGGCCAATGTGGGATTGTGTTTGGATGTTAGAATACCACTCTGAGATCAGGGTTTAAATCAGGATTTGTTTCTGCCATGGAAATCCAGCAGGTGACCTTGGGCAAGTCACATCCTCTCAGCCTAAGAGAAAGGCAATGGCAAACATCCTCCTGATAAACCTTTCCAAGAAAGTCCTAGGACAGAGTAACCATAAGCTGGAGATGACTTGAAGGCTCACAACAGCCTAGAATGAGAATGTAGGCTTGGCTGTCTGAACTCAAGCTCCAAAGCAATCCCCTAAATGTGTGAGACTCATATGCATGAAAATGCCAAGGCATTTCCCCAGTCCGCAAAGCTTCTCACCAAGTTTATCTTTTGCAATCACCAAAAATGCTCATTGTAATATAGAGGATATTTGGGGGTTGGTGCTTGCTTCATATGGGAGGGAGCAGAAGTGGAATTTTGATGTTTAAAACATTTCTGTTTCAGTGGGACCAAACCAGCATCCAGTGCTTTGGTGTGAGATTAATCTGTATTCAGAGCAGGAAACCCTGATAAACATTGAATTAGCTGTGACTCCCAGAAAGAGGCATGCTCACCCAGAGTTAATAAAAGTAGCCACATAAGTGTGTTCATGTTATTGAACCAAATGAACAAAAAAAAAATTCAGATACGAATATTGCAAGGAAAAGGGCTTTCTGTCTAATTAAAAACCCAGCTGAGATTCCTCAGCAGACTTTATAGAATGGTGACTGATTGGCTGACCTCTAGAGCAATAGCACAGTAGGATTCCTCTGGAGAGCCCAGCCTGGTCTCCTGGAACAATAGTGCTTTTTAAAACTATGGGATGTACTTCCCAGAGTCCAAAGCACAAAAAAAAATCTCAGATCTATTAAATACTGCAGCCACGTTGTATCTTCCATAGAAGATATTCAGAAAAGTTCATCAAGCTGCTTGCAAAAGCCAGACAAATTAGAAATGCTGAGATTTGTTTAAATGATATTAGTTTAAAGCACTTGTCCTTTAAAAATATATCATGCTCAGGTTGATATATTTACATAGTTATATGTTATATATCTTGCCAAATGATTGTCCTGTTCAAATGGCATTCTTATGAGTGTAAAAGCTTCACAAGGTATGCAGGTCTTTACCACCTACAATAATTCCTATTGCTTTACACCACAATGGATTACATGTACAGAAAGTCAGCTGCCAATGCCATTAAAGTGAATGAGAAAGGTCAGGTCTCCTTATCCACATTACATTTCACATAAGGTTTGGAATGGGTTCCATGTGCTTAAGTAAATGAATAATCAGTGGTGAGGAATTCTGGAAACTGCAGCTCAGCAACACCTGGAGGACCACACCTCAGCCACAGCAATCTATCAGATACAAAATAGTCTTGATAAATAAATAATATATCCTTAAGTAATTGATTTGAAGAGTGGGCCTCAGTAACTGATCTACTTAGAATTCTTTTGGTTTACACAAGCTGAAAGTCTTTGTGTTTATATATGTGTGCATATATGTTTGTGCTTGTGCTTGTGAGTGCATGTATCAAAACGTCTCCAGACATGTATAGAATATGCTTATCTTCTATAAGACATTAGAATAATTTCTAAAGTTGGATGACTATTCCTGTATGCATGAAAGTAGTCTGAAATAGGTAGGTAATCCTTTCAACCCAAAGTTTTCCCAAGAAATATTCTTGTTTCAAGTAATGGAACTACTGCAAACAATAAGTGTCTTTTTAAAGTTGGAATGAAAACTTTTTGAATATTAAGAAAAATAGAAAATCTCTTCATAAAACTTGGATGAAAAGTTTGTATTCTGTTAATTACTATAACTCTGGAGCCCAGAATCTGAATCCCCACTTGGCCATTGAAACCTGCTGGGTGACCTGGGCCAGACACGCTCTCTCATCTTCAAGGGAAGGCAATGGTAAACCCCTTCTGAACAAGTATTGACAAGGAAACTCTGTGATAGGTTTCCCTTTGGGTCACCATAATTCAGAATCAACTTGAACACAACAACTACTAGATCCCACCTCATATGAGGGTTGCCAGGTCAGAATTATCCCAGGCTCTGAGTTTTCAGGGCCAAAACATGAGAAGATGTTATAAGAGTGATGTTACAACAGGAAACCCCTGTTGATGTCATTAAGCAGAGTATATTAAACATCAACCATATGTACAGCAGCTGAGATATGGCAACCCTAGAACTCAGGGTGCAAACAAGTAAAATCAATCTAAATCAGTTCTAAACCATTCAGAATCTAAAACAATAGCACAATAATTTTACAGACTTAAAACATATTAATAAGTTAAAACAGCTGAAATGGTTAAAACAATATAATTTGCTGTGTTTACAAGGACACTGAAGTCAGAATGTTTGTACTTAGCAAAGACAATTTTTCCATGTTCTGTTTAATTGGGAATAATGCTATCAATGACTACACAAATCTTTCCCCCACCACTACCACCTCTGTTTATTTCAGCCCCAGATATCAGCAAATCTGTGGCTCTCAGTTTACTTTGTCACTGTCATATTAGATCACCTGATGATTCACAGAATCCTAATAGATACCCTTGGGTGAATAAAGAAGGACAAGAGAATGATGCATTATTCTTACACATCAGAACATGAAACTGATCAGGCAGAAAGAGTATGTTCTCTGGTACTCTATGGTCTACCATCAACCACAGTCTCTGTGCTTCAGGGTAGGGGGGAGCTGAGGAGCAAACAGTCTTATTAGAGAGGGAAACATGCTCAGCGGCTCACTCCAAATTTGCAATCACTGTAGTATGTTACCCCATAAGGAAAACACACACACACACACACACGTGTGTGTGTGTGTGTGTGTGTGTGTGTGTGTATACATATATGAGGAAATCAACTCAAGAGCAATGCAAAGTAAGGCCAGTAGAATCTGTTGGCAGCATGATCCCAACTAAGATCCCTCTGTTCATTCGTAACATGAGGTAAAGCATGGTTGCTCACCCCAATCAGCAAAGAAGCCAAGATTTACATGATGTGGCAGGACTATAAAAGTTGACATACTTGTGTATTTTCTATGCACATATATGTGAGTACTCTCCAAATCCAGATTGTTCCAGATTATGTCCTTAGCAGGTACAGATCTTAAATGTATGAATGCACAGATGATCACCTGAAGAACTACAGCTATAGCTGAGCAGCCTGATCATTTGTACACATGGTAAGAACCCAGAGGAAACTCACTGTTTCAGGAGAGCCTAGTTCTAGCGAAAATATAAAGGTGTGTGTGAGAGAGACAGAGAGAGAGAGAGAGAGACTTGGGTCCCTATCACACTACACAGTTACAGCTATTATTCCACTTTAACTGCCCTGGTTCCACATTGTGAAATTCTTGGCTTTGTAGTTTGGTGAGGCACTGGAACTCTCTGACTGAGAATTCTAATGCCTCTCTTGTAATGCCTCTCCCTAAATTGCAAATCCCATGATTCCATGTGATACTTCCATGGCAGTTAAAGTAGAATAACAGCACTATAATAGTGTAGTGTGATAAGACCTCTGGTTAACATTAATTCCCCATTTTCTTGATTTTTTTTTGATTTTTTTTTGGTCCTGTTATGTGCATTCAAGTCGTTTCTAACTTACAGTGGCCTCAAGGTGAACCTATCATGGGGCTCTCTTGGCAAGGTTTGTTCAGAGGAGGTTTCCCATTACCTTCCACTGAGGCTGGGTCTGAAAATAATTCATACTCATGGGTTTTTAGAAACTGTGTTATGGGCACGTGCATTCACAACAATTCATTTTAAATGGGCAAAGCAATTACTTTCACCTGGGATTATCTCATGTGCAGGACCACCAACAAGGAAACCAGAAGACTGCCTTCTGTCCCTATCTGTCCCAGTCATCACCAAAGATGATGTCTTAGTCATCACAACTCCAGAAGTTAAATTGCACGCTTTGTCCTTGGAAATCAGACTAATAACCAGGCAAAGTTATTAAATGTGGTAAGTTTGATTTCAGTACATGTTCATAGCAGTGCTGAGTAGGTGGATGTGATTAATGATTTGTTGCTTCCTTAAGAAACAGCCAAAGGCATCAGTATTGAGTGATTCCTAATTACTTGTTCATTAGAATCAAATTTTGATGCC
Organism: Iguana delicatissima; assembly: GCA_948472985.1. Lineage (NCBI taxonomy): Eukaryota > Metazoa > Chordata > Lepidosauria > Squamata > Iguanidae > Iguana > Iguana delicatissima. Next base: position 861,348 of record CAOKZL010001390.1, on the reverse strand, counting down.
TATATGGACTTTCTGCAGGTGTTAATATGGAGAATTCAGCTACACAGAGATGGGGAAACTGCCTCCCATCCTGCATCTCCCCCCTTCCCCAGCCACCATCTTCTCCTTCTTCTTTTCTGTCAGAAAATCTTGATCGTTTTTAAGAATATTCTTCTTAGTCTCACAAAAAGCAAAAGTCGAAGTGAGTGCTGTGTCTGCCCCAAATGTTCTGCAGCTGCATACCACCATCTGCTGGACTCTTCTCTAACATTAAGACTTCAGTTCATTCTGAAGACCTCTACAAGCATGATGCTGATGTCTGAATGTGAATTCAAGATTTCTTCTTAGTAAAGCCTCACTCAAGGGAGCAATGAGAACATCCAAAATCAGATACTTTAGAAACCAGACAAGACAGAGTGTTTTGAGCACACATACTTTTTTTTTCCATTTCTTGGTGTGAGTGTATATTTCTTTCTATAAACTGTGTCCCTATAAACACACATGCAGCCTAATGAAAACAAAAAGCAGTATTTGAGAGAAAACTTCCATTTACGTAAGTGAAGGCCCAATGTTAGCATCTTAAAAATGGTCAGGAAGGAAAGCCATGTCATAGCCTCCACCAGCAGAAAACCCAAAAGGCCACTTAGAGGACAAGGAACGTAGGAAAAGGGGCCATCAGCACATTTTTTTAATCTAAATATGCTGCAATTTGGAATCTTTGAGAGGAGATTCTAATCTTATATTGTTACAGACTTAGGCCCTTTCTGCACCATACCTCAATAGTAGGTTGTTCTGTTACAATCCCAGCATGACCATTTTTGTGATGGTATCAGATTAGGAACACTCTCTACCACACTCCTTTTGCCTTAAGTGGAAGAGTAGCGTTACTGCCACCAGTGTTCCCTCCGCACGACAGCATCATTGCCCCACAGCTCCTGATTGATCGGGGGGGGGGTTGTAAGCCATACTAGTGCAACCACCTTGTAATGTCATGACACATCAATACATTATTGCATTTTTGTGCTATAACACTAAAAAATGTATTTGAAAATTTTAACTCAAAGGAGAACTTTAAAATAAACAGGAGAGTTGGTAGATTCCAAACTTGTTACGCCATGGAAGTCACTGAGGGAGAGACAAGCTGGGCATGTGTACACCTCACCCACTCGTGGATCCACAATGACAGGAAGCGCTATCAAGCACTATTACTGAACTGTACTGACCAGCTGATGGGATTGCAAAGCTAGAGGCTCTTACAAGATTTTTTTCTGGAAATGAAATAGGGCTGATTTGCAATGCTTGGGAACCAGATAGTGGTTGGATAGTGACGATGTCATGCAGTAGTATAGCTCTTGGACTGGGAACAACCTGTTGTTGTGGGATGTTGATGTCGTGCAGAACAGGCCTTAGATTAGAAACATCCCCCCCCTTAAAAAGCCCGACTCCTGATCATGGCTATTATTGAATCTACCAAGGTCAGCGGGAAAAATCTGTAGTATAAAAGTAAGCTAATTTTCTCCCAATTCATCAGTAAAACCTAAGACATGATTTTTAACACAATCCACCAAAGTTAAATTTCACAAGTGCAGTTTGGAAGTAGTCAAGCTTCATGAGGCAAAACATCAGGTTTGGTTTGTGTGACATTTCACTTTTGATCCAAATATGTAGCTGTGTTTTTGTTTCCTGTAGTTACCCACATTTTATTTTGAGAATGCACCTGCAGAGAAAGAAGAGTCTTTCCTGAAATAATGTATGAACAATGTTAAGAACTCTATTCAGTTTTGATTCAGCACATCAGAGAAAAGAAAATATATCTTGAATATGTCTTTAGTTAAGCCATATGGGCAAACAGTTAACTATGACACATTCTGTTTGTGTATTTTACAACCCATTCTGGAACAATTTCCTGATAGTAAGGTCGGTGCATATTGCTCTGCGTCATACATAGACAGAAGAGCATTACAAAGGAGAACACAGTGAAAGATTTCTAGCAATAAAATTTGTTTCCAAACATGATGAATTTTCTACATGGATTGTTATCATGGAGAGAAAAGGCACGCACACCATGGATAAATCTCATTTGCTGATTGCACAGACATGCTGTGTGTACATAAATGTGACAATACGCTCTGGGAACAATTTACTCACTTTCACCATTCACTGAACGACTCTTGTTGTGCATTTGCTTATAGCTCCATGTAGGACTGCAATCTGAATAAGCTGGCTCTAGGTGGCTCAGAATAAAGGTTGAAAAATTGCCTTAACTTAGCGCTTGGCTCAGCATAGGAAGCAGGGAAGGAAATATACATTCTTAACACAGATATCAATAAGTCCTATTCAGGTAATTCAGATAATACTAATATCAGTAGTCCTATTTGGGTGTTCAAAAGAATATAGGAAGGCATATATTTTCCTACTGGGCGAGGGTGGGAAACTTCCAGCCTACAAGCATCATCTGCTTCTCCATCTGGCCTATGACACGCCAGGTGGAGCCCTGACCCCTTGCCACCCCCTTCATGCCTAAAAAAGTTAGAAGAAAAGTCTCTGGTATCTGGTACTAAGAGTAAGTGCTTATGTAATCTGCGCAGAAGAACAACAGGAAACTCTAAATAATTTCCAATGCAGTTAGCTGATGCGGGTGTTAAGAAGACAAGCTCCCCCAAGATTTTCCTCCAAGGACTCTAATGCTTGTACCAAAACTACTAGTCCCACTCTCATTTTCTTAAACTAAGGGGTAAAAAGTGGCTACAGATTATCATTCTTCCTTCAAAGCCCATACACAAACACATACCCTACTGAAATTACTTGGGCTCTTTCACACTACCAAATTATAGCACCATATTCCACTTTAGTTGCTGAGGCAATATCTAGTGAAATCCTGGGATTTGTAGTTTGGTGAGAAGCTAGAGCTCTATGGCTGAGAATTTGAAGTACTATTCCCTCAACTGCAAATCCTAAAATTCCATAGGATGTTGTCATGGCAATTAAAGTGGAATCACAGTGCTATAATTGCATAGTATGAAAGGGTCCTCAGTCTCTCTCCTCCAGATTTGTCTTTAGTATTCTAACTATAATCTCTACAGAAAAGGGTGGACAATTTTATTGAGTTCAGAGGACAATTTTCAACCCCTGGGAAGTGCCAAGGACTGCACAGATGGCAAAACTGCCTCCTCAACCAACATATCTGAAAAATCCACTTCTAATTTTGAAAAATGAGTATTCTTGGTTGTTCAACAGTGTACGTTGTTCATCCTATTTAAAAGGCTTCCAGGAATGGCAATTCACCCTTTATGACACACAGAGAGTGGCAAGCTGGGGCTGGGGCTGGGGCTGGAAAACAGCCTTGGAGACCATGTTCATTCCCAGGTCTATACTGAGCCCACCCTAACTCAATAGTTAGTCATGTAGGCCCAGATTCCTATAGTTCTCAGGTCTAGTTTTAATGTGGATATTTCTCTGTTCAGGTCTTAGAGACCTCACCAAAAATGTGAGTAGAGGAAAAGTAAATGAACACCAGTTTCTGTCCTATGAAATGAACCCACTCACATCTTGCAAACAGCATCTTCAGAGGTATGAAAGCAAGTCCACAAGTTAAAGCATCAGATTCAAACTTTTGACATCAAGGCAATACCACCACAACATAAGTAATTTTCAAAATAGTGTGTGATTCTGCTTTCTTTTTTGTTTCTGTTTCTTGAAAGAGTTCTAGTTTTACCCTCTTTTTGAGACAGAGTGGCTTCAAATGACACAGAGCAAACTGGGAATGATATTTGCAATGGCAAAGATAAATTCCTGGGATTATCCCCAAACACATCCTCCTCTCTATCCTGCCATTTGGACTTTTTGCAAGACAGAAGATCAGCAACAAATGCTTTGTTGTTCTCTCTCTTCTTAGTTCTTTCATCAGACATCTGAGCAAGATAGAATGATGGTAATGAGAGACAACATAAGACCTACAGCAATTTATATCATGTTTCCAGAAAGAGAAAGATCCCCAGCTCTCAATTTCTCAGCTGTGCTACTGTAAGCTTGAGAGACATCAACTCTCTAGGCAGCTCTGGTAGCTCCTCCATTTACTCCAGCAGAGCACAGCATGTTCATTTCAGGGAAAAGTGATGGGACTCCGTGGTAGCCTTTAAACTGGACCAAGGAGGCTCAGCAGTGCCTCAGGAAAATCAAATATAAAACCCACCAGATAGGCAATAGCTTTTTATTTAACTTCAAAAAAGCCAGTCTAGGAGAAATGACATTTCAGAGCACCTGGGTTTTTACTAAGTAGAAAACAAAAAAGCTAATTTTAACATGATACAGTTTCCTGGGGGCTATAAATTCATGATAGTCAGCTTATGTACTTAAGGCTCAAAGTCCAGGCAGAAGGGCATCTCATCCCAAAGTGGTGAGATGATGTCCTTCTTCTGCTCTGACCACAGAAGGCTGGTACTTTATTTAAAATACAAATCTATTACTTTTCTGGTGCTTCCAGACTCTATAGCTACACAGACAGATTTTGGAATTAATTTAGAACCATAGGCCCTCTCCTCGGGGTGGTGGCACCCCAGCGTGTGGATGTGAGAGGAGCAGGACCACAACAATGCTTCCACATATTGTTGTCACTGTCCCGCCCTTCTCACATTGCCAGCTGGCATGATTGCAGGGCATATCATTGACGGAGAAACTCCATCGCAGAGACCCTCCATCACGTGAACCTTCTGTCTCAGCCGGCCATGCAGAAGGGCCAGAAGCATGATCACCTGCTTCCTTTCCCACTGCAGCATGGGGAGAAGTTTGGCTGCTGTGCATAAAAAGGGGGTCTATTCCTCGTGCTTCCTTCCACAGGCAGCTGGTTGAGTGTGGAGAAGAGTGCTAGGGACACATTCCTATCCTGACAGAGGTGCGGCCAGGATTGCAATGGGACAACATTTGAGAGCATTGTCTGTGGAAAGGGCAATAGAATCATAGAGTTGGAAGGGAACACAAGGGCCATCTAGTCCAAACCCCTGCCATTCGGGAATATACAATTAAAGCACTCCCAAAAGATGGCTATCCAACATCTGTTTAAAGACTTCCAGAAAAGAGACCATCCTCCACCATCCTCCAAAACAGTCTATTCCACTGTTGAGCAACTCTCACAGTCACAAAGTTCTTTCTAAAGTTTGGGTAGAATCTCTTGTAATTTGAATTTATTGGTTCATATTCATGTTCTAGTATCTGGAGAAGAGAAAACAAGCTTGCATTACCTTCTACATGACATCCCTTCAGGTGTTTAAACTATGACTATCATATAGCCTCTCAGTTTTCTCTTCACCAAGTTAACTATAGCCCACTCCCTAAGCCACTCCTCATTGGGCTTGGTTTTCAGACCTTTAACCATCTTGGTTACCCTCCTCTGAACATATTCCAGCTTTCCAGTATCCTTCTTATAATGTAGCACCCAGAATTGGACACACTATTTCAAGTAAGCTCTGATCAAAGCAGATACCATGATAAATGTGAGCCATGTGAGACTTCAAGCAAGTGGGTGCCTGTATTAGATAGAAGTATATGGGCCAGGATCAAGTTAAAGAGCAATAGCAAATTCTCTGAAGTCTGAGGCCTGAATCCTATTGTTGGTCCTAACAGGAAGACTCCCAGGCCATTTCTGCACTAGACTGGTGTGGTGCTATTATTCCACTTTCAACATCCTATGGAATCTTGGGGTTTGCAGTTTAGGGAGGGACCTGGGAGGGGCCTTTCAACATCCATAGGATCCATAGGATGTTGAAAGTGGAATAATAGCACTATAACAGTCTAGTGCAGAAATGGTCCCACTGAATCAGTGGGATTTGCATACTTTCTGACTCACACACAATTGATTAATGGGTCTGGTCTAATTGTATTAAAGATTCAGGCCTTCATATGCATCAGCTTGGCTCCAAAACTATTTTAAATAAACTCAAGCTACCTCAAAGGAATATTGATTGATTGATTCATTCATTCTTATAATATTAAAGTTGTTTTGATTTCTAGCATACATCTCTACTCCTCCCACTGCACCTGCTCTTACTCTCACAGTTTTGTGAAATAGATTAGGCTAAGAGATAGAGACTGATCCCAGATGACCAAGTGATCTTCATGGATGATGACAATTTGTTAACCCTTTTGAGACACTTTAAGAATCTCCCATAAATGTGTGTAGTACATGATGAATTTGCCACTGACTGTCAAGTGATAATACTGACTCAGAAAGTAACAGCAATGCCAGAATGCACTGCAGTTTTTGAAAAGAAAAAAGCATGTTTTTTTTCCTCCAAAAGTGAGTAAAAACCAGAATGCATTTGGAAATATAACACCGCTGGTGCTTGGAGGCATGAATCCAGTGGCAGTCTGCTTCTTCAGATCTTGAAAAGGAGACCATTGAAATGGAGACTCAATCACTGCATTTCTGCTGGGGGTGGGGAGATATAGCATGTTTATTTAACAGTATATAGTCTGTAGAATATTTTTATGTTCTAATTACAGTATATTGCCTCTGAATAAATTGACATTTCATGCAGCAGAAGCCATGTGTGACTGCTATAGCGGTGTCTATGTAATTAACACTCAAGAGCAGCACATTTTACAAGTCTGGGCTACTCCACCCCACTATGCCTGGAGGAAAGTGTACCAGGACTATTTCCTTTTATGTATATTGAGCAGGCATTTTTCCCCTTGATCCTGGTGTTGTATGACATCTAAAGACTAAACTCTTCACTCAGATGTTTTAAGGGTTAACTTCTCCCTCACACCCTTCATTGAATTTCCATGTCTTTCCTCCTATATGTGTCCCAGAAACTAAGACCTGTCCTTATTTTATCCATGCTGAAAAGCATTCAGAGCAGAACACGCATTGTTAGGGAGGCTAGTGTAGACAATCATCAGGGTTGCTTTTTTAGGCATCTGTCAGAAGAGGCATGAGAGCCAAAAGTTTGTGCCTAGGAGCTAATCTAATATATAAAAGTTTGTTTGATGTAGAGTCGAAGGCTTTCATGGCCAGAATCCATTGGTTCTTGTGGGTTTTTCGGGCTTTGAGACCGTGTTCTGGTTGTATTTTCTCCTGGCGTTTCGCCTGCTTCTGTGGCTGGCATCTTCAGAGGAACGGTGAACTGGAAGTGGAGTGGAGAATATATATGCCAGTCTCCTCCTCCAGAGGGGAGGGAGCAATTAGCATAATAGTCCTATTGTGTGTATTGAATACTTGTTCCTGGATGGAGACTTCCTGAGCCCAGGTGGGGCTCGTTAGGACTCGTTGGTATCTTTTGTGTTTTGATTTTGGTGTTTTTCAATACTGGCAGCCAAATTTTGTTGACCTTGTGAGTCTCCTCTTTCCTGTTAAAATTATCCAAGTGTTTGTGGATTTCAGTGGCCTCTCTGTGTAGCCTGACCTGGTAGTTGTTAGAATGGTCCAGAATTTCTGTGCTTTCAAATAACATTCTGTGTCCGGGTTGGTTTATAGTGTGTTCTGCTACTGCTGACTTTTCTGGCTGGATCAGCCTGCACTATCTTTCATGTTCTCCTTAAAGTCCTTGCCATATATCAAAGGAGTCACTGACCGAATAGGGAAACTCATGAAGAAACATAACCTCTGAACAATTTACAGAACAACCAGGAAAATTCAGCAAAAGCTTCGCTCAGCAAAGGACAAGAGGGATCCCCTAACTTCTGCAGGAGTTTACCGCATACCGTGCAGCTGTGGTCAGGTCCACATAGGGACCACAAAACGCAGCATCCAAACACGAATCAAAGAAGATGAAAGATACTGCAGCCTGAAAAACCCACAAGAACCAAAAGTTTGTTTGTCTGTGTCAAACGAAGACCTCATGTGATTGGCTGCCTAAGAAGATTTCTATGGAATCCTGGTGTTTGCAGTTTAGAATTCTCAGCCAGAGAGCTCTTGGGCCTCAGTCAACTGTGTCTGTCTTGAATAGGCCAGTTGCTATGGAGATGAGGCCAACAGCAAGGAGGAGGGCAGTGTATTCCCTCAGGAACCCAACCTCTCTATGTTAATAATTCTGAATACAGATTGGATCAGGGAACATGGCAGGAAATTCCAGGTGCTGGACACGATAGTTTGGGGAATTAGAGACACAGGATCTCAAATCTTTCTAACAAGCATTACCTATGAAAAAATAAAGTCCCTGACAGCACCAGGCATATACACTAGTGACAAATAACACCAAACACACACACACACACACACAAGGAAGACCACAATTGCTCAGTAAACATCCCTGCCTGCTAGAAAATCCATTATAAACTTTGTTGTTGAGGAGAGTTAGTGGGTCAGACTGTTGGAGAGGAACCAGTCCGAAACCCAAGAATCTTTCCCTGGATATCCCAAACTGTAGCTTAATTAGGGATGCCAGTTCATGATTGTCCAAGGCTCTACGTTTTTAAAGCCGAAACCTGAGACCTAAGGCTAGCCCCCTGTGATATAATTAAGAATTATGCATTAAGTACGAATTGCAGTTGCTTACCCATTTGGGGTAATTGGTTAAAGAACATTTTACCTAGCCTACTTGCTTCTAGCCAGAAGGTGGATGTAAAGCAGAACAGAGGGTGAATCCTGAACCAACAACAACTAGAAGAGAAGGAGGTAGCTAACTAAGGAGCCCTGGTGGTGCAGTGGTAAAATGCCAGTACTGCAGCTACAAGGTTGTGAGTTCAATCCTGCCAGGTTCCAGGTTGACTCAGCCTGCTATCCTTCTGCAGGTTGGCCAAATTGGTACCCAGCTTGTTGGGGGCAATTAGCTAAACACATTGTAAACCACCTAGAGAGCACTTAACTGATAAGCGGTATAGAAATACACATGCTATTGCTATAAATATGTAGGCCCCATAAAAATTCTTTGCAAATTGCAGCAACAATTAAATTAAGCCTTGCAGCTGCTTTCCTAGCTGAGCTGGGAACTGAGTCTGCACATAGTCCTTTCTTCTTGCCTGGAACTGAATCTACTAAAATTGGAGAATTTGTACCTTTGTTTCCTGCCTGAAGATGACTCTCAAAAAAGAAAAAAAAAATGGAGAGTCAGGGCATTGGCATCCCTAAGCTTTATCATTGTGGGACTGTTGAATGGTAGACTGAGCATTCTAGCCTTGGTGGCGCCTGATCAATATTCCATGTCTACAATCTGTCAGAACCTATTCCATTTCATTTGGGAAATACATTCTCTTTAGCTTGTAATGCAGTGTCTTTAGCAAGTTAGCCCAGGATTTAAGGGGATGTGCATCTCATTAAAAGCAAAGGTTGCCACCCTCATTTGGATGGATTTATTGTCTACATATGAACCAGCATAGTGTAGTGATTTGAGTGTTGGACTAGGACACTGGGAGACCAGGGTTTGAATCCCCCCACTCAGACATGGAAACCCACTGGGTGACCTTGGGCAAGTTGCCCTCTCTCAGCCTCAGATGAAGGCAAGGGCAAATCCCCTCTGAACAAATTCCTCCAAGAAAGCCCCATAATAGATTCACCTCAGGATCACCATAAGTCAGAAATGACTTGAAAGCACAAAACAATAATTATTTACACCCACAGTTCCTTAAAGAAAAAAAATCAACTATAAGTCACAAAGTTTCCATGGATAAGGCTATGGGGCAGACAGCAGCCACAAAATCATAGTTTTCATACAACTTCATACTTAATAAGTAGCTAGCACAATACCCATTTAAATAGTAGGAGAGTGTGCAGAACTGTGGCCATAAATATAGATGAGTAGAATAAAAAATTATCGTTCAAGCTTTCTTTCTCTTTTTCTCCAGGGCTTGTGTTTTTGTTATCCTATGCAGTTTCCAGCTAATATGGCCAGTGAGAATCTGCAACTTCATAAAAATATAAGAAAAAATGTAGCAGAACGGACCAGAAGCATATTTTGTCAAGCATCCTGTTTTCCCAATGGCATATCAAATGTCTATAGGAAAACCACAAGTATAGTATGAGGTGAGTACTAGCTCTGTCCTGCTGTTGATCCCCAGTGGCTGGTATTCAGAGATGTACCAATTCTAATTCTGTAAGATATAACCATAATGCTTCATAAACACTGATAACCTGATCTGCCATCTAAATCCCCCTTTTTAAAGCTGTCAGAGCCTATGGCTACCATCATCACCTCCTGTGGAAGCCAGTCTTGTCATTTAACTATGCAATATGTTAAGAAATGCTTCCCTTTTTCACATTTGAATCTCTCACCATTTAGCTTCATTGGATAACTCTGGATTCGGATATTATGAGAGAGGAAGAAAATTATTGTCTATGCACATACTCCATACAATTCTCTCATTTTATTCATAATCACACATGCTATATGTTACTCTCCCCCTTATTCACATTTTCTATAAGCTAAACAGTCCCAAACATCATTCTGACCTTTCCTTAAGGAAGATGAACTCTTCTAATCCAATCATTTTGATTTTCCTGTCCTGACCATTTTCCCATTGAATGACCCCTAAAGAGTGCTATTTGCATCAGTCCTCTATTAAGAGTGATCTTGTGTCACATAGTAGCTACGGTGTTGAACAAAGGAAACCTGAATTTCAATTAGAGATGGAAAGTGTATTTGCCATTATTCATTTTCTAGCCAAAAAAGCAATTTTCCTGACACTTGGTAATCCTGGCCAGGAAGAATAACACAGAGATGAGAATTCTGCATAGTTTTTGCCCAGTATTTCAACATCTCAAGTGTTTTGGGAAATTATTCTGCACAGAAACACACATGGGTTTTTGTGTCTGCATATGTGTAAAAATCAATCTGAGGGGGGAAAAAGTTATTCAGATATTTTTGTGCAGGATTTGGGAGGTTTCTTGAAAGCATTTTGTATTTTTCCTGAAAATAACAATCAACGTGATTTTCACAAGAAAATAATAATAATTGCAGAAACCATGGAGGTGTTTTGCAAAATTAGTGGTTGCTGGAAATGGGGCAAGAGGTTACACAGAAATTATTCATCTGCAGAAATATTCATCTGCACCATGGAGTGTTGAAATACTCATAATAATATTTGCATTTACAACATAAATTCCATTTCAGGCATGAATGACACTGGTTCTGGGCAGAGGTGGAACTATGGTGGGGCAACTAGGGTGCATGCCGCGGGCACCATTCCCGGGGCATGCAAAAGCCACCATCCCCCATGCTTGCCTGTGCCCACTTGTCACCTCCTCATACCCTCCCGCACCTGCCCGCCTCCGCCCGCGCCCACCTGTCAGCCACCTCCTGTGCACATTCACGCCTACCTACCACCACCCCACACCCTTCTGCATCTGCCTGCCTCCCTCCATGCCCTTCCATGCCTTCCTGCAACACCCTGTGCACTTTTGCACTCCCCCCGCCACTTTCCCATGCCTTTCTGCACCCACCCACAACCCCCTCGTGCAGTTTTGCACCCACCCACCACCTTCCCACACCTTCCCATGCCTGCCAACCCCCTCTGCTTCCAGGACCATTTGGGGAGCAGCAGCAGCACCACCTAGGCGCAATTTCTGCACTTGCTCCAGGCTCTGCTGAGCCTAGGTACGCCACTGGTTCTGGGATCCATTGATTGCCTTACTCCACATGTGTCAAATACAAGGCCCATGAGCCAAATCCAGCCTGCAAGGCTGTACCACATGGCCCTTGCACCTCTCCTGCAGCTGCAGCACTCCTCCTGCCTGGCGAGCCTCATCCTCACATTGTGGACTGTCGGTATTCTGAAGAGGGGCCCAGCAGCCAACACTCGCAATCTACTTCTACTTCTGACTGCACAGAAAGAGTCTGGGGAGCAGAAAGTGACACACTTTGGATATTCTGACCAATTCTATGTCAGAGGTATAGGGACCATAAACTACAATCAAATAGTCCCAAAATGTCCAAGAATGTACAGGGCCAGGCAACATTGCCTTATCAACTTCATATGCCACAGATTGCACATTAGGTCAAAACACAATTATTTGTTCTGCCTGTCTCAACTGGGACCAAAAAGTTAAACAAAGTTAATGTAATAAACCGTGCTTGGTAATATTTGCCTGACGATTAAAAAAAAAACTTTCTGTTTTCAAAATTCATTTTTCAATAAATCATACAATAGTTGTACACTTAAATATCATCATCATCATCATCACCAATGTTTATTGATTAGTCAACTGACCATATCAACAACTTGAATATCTGCTTGCCATTATTTTCCTAGACTTCTAGTTTCAGAGCTAGTTATTACTAAAACCAGTAATAATCGAATGCAGAGGCAATTATTTAATATGATAAAAAAGTAGATACATTTATATAGTCTTACAGATACAACCGGCCCTTTGAGGGCGACCATAATCCTGATGCAGCCCAAGTTGAGTCTGACAACCCTGCCTTACTACATGCTTCAGAAAAGCGTAGCCACTTAACTCCCATTCGCTGACTTTTGGGGGGGCAGGGTGTATTGTAATTTCATTTCAAGAAGATACTCAAAGTACAGAGTGATCTACATTAGAATTTCCCTGACCACTTTCTGACTCAAGTTAGTTTCACTTCAATGATCTTCATATACCTGGCAATACTGAGAGACATCATATTACATATTACATGTACTTTATGAAGTCATCACTGTATGCCTAGATTCTGCAGCCTTCTAAAGCAACAGAGACAATTTTGGTCTGTATAAGATCCCAATATATCCATAGACCCTCTTCAAACTGAAGGATGAGATAAAATATTTAGGGGATCACATCGATTCTAGAAAATGATTTTGATTTTATAAACTGTAAATACTAAAATTGTTACAAAGGTAATATTTTCATCACTCTCCATCCTTCCATAATATGCTGTTGCCTAAACTCCACAACAAGATAAGTTTTAAAGCAAAGTGGAGTATAACAAATTCATAGCATTATCCCTGAAATCATTATACGACCTTATTTGTGCTGCATAATAATGACTATATGATTAATGAGTATCAAAGATCAACAATCCAATGTTCCAGTTGGGTGGACTCTTAGCTCCTTGGAATCCCAATTGGTTTATGATGGGTCAGATGTTCATTTGTTCCAGGCCATTAAGTAAAAGTTTTTCTTTTAGTGTTAACCTTCAACTTTACCATAGATTGATTCTATTTATTTTTCTCTTACAGAACTTTCAAAAGAGAACTTTGGCTGGTGAGCGGGAATAAAGTAAGAAACTGACTTCAGGAGCTGGTTCAAAAAATATTGGCCAGTATTTTGTATCAGATGCTTAGTTAAGTATACTTAATGAAGCAATTGGAGCAGTTATGAATGAGTAAATCTAGAAAACTGTTGTGTATCCATGATCACTACTTGTCATAATTGCCACAATTGTAATTGTAACTCCACTCCCAACTTACTTTATTGGGTATCCGCTACATGGAGAGAAGAGATCCACTGTGCCAGCATTTGGAACATGGGTGAATGACGTATCTGTCAAGTTTTGGAGCAGGGGATCAGGCCAAGAAAGGTTACTTAGTTAACCAAGTAGCTGATACAGAACACTGGCCATCTTTCTCAGAAAGAGCATATGAAATAATGCTACACATTCTTTCCCAGAAAAAAACTCATGAGCAGGAGCTATCAGACATCTAGCAGCCAGATGCTTGTAAGTGCAGCAGCATGTGCAAGATGGCTTTCACCTCAATAATTCTCTACTGCAGTGGTTCTTAACCTTTTCCTTACCAGGGACCTCCTATAAATATGATTTGTTGCTGAGGACTCCCAAGACGTACGCCAATATTTCAAAATATAAATTTAGATTTAAATATTCAAATATTTATTTAAATATTGAAATATATATCCATTTATTAAAGATTTCTGGAAACAAGGATTCAAAGTCCTGCTCAGTCGCTGGGTGATCTTGAGCAAGTCATATTCTCTCAACCTCAAAGGAAGACAAAGGCAAACCTCTTTTGAACAAGTCTTGCCAAGACAAACAAACAAAAAATTGTGATAGGTTCACCTTAGCTTTACCATAACTCAGAAGTGACTTGAAGGCACACAACAATGAAGTGCCTCTGACAAGAGGGAGCTTCTTTCTAGTTATCATGTCAATCCTTTTTGAAAATTGACTTATGGTGACCCTAAAGTGACCATATCATGGAGGTTTTCTTGGCATGATCAGTTGCCTTTCCTTTCTTTGAGACAATGTAACTTGCTTGAAATTGCCAAATGGGTTTCCATGGCCAAGTGTGAATTCAAACTCTGGTCTCTAGACCAGAGTTTGACCTGGTCTAGACCTAGGCCTGGTCTGCCACCGTTTCCCTTTTGTCAGTGATGTGGCGGGGGCGGGGGGGCTGGCAAACTGTTTGTGCAAATGTACATGCCTGTTGCTGCATCCCTGTTGCTGCCACTGTTGTTGGTGGGGCTCCATGGACCCCAGGTAAGACTGACTGCTATGGGTAGTAATGGAAGTCCTCTGTTCCCTAGAAGAGGGGGATGTGTTTAGCCTAACTCTGGGGTGGGAATCATGCACACCTCCAGATGTTGATGAATTGCAACTCCCAGCATTCCTCACCATTGCTATGCTGGGTAAGCTGATGGGACATGCAGTCTAACAAGTTCTGAAGGCTCACATGATTCCCACCTCCAGGCAATTTGTATGATTAGTGGTTCCTTAGAGGGGGTGAAAAAAAAAATTAAAGGTACCCTAGTGAGTACTCCCTGAATTGCCTCTCTTATGATTGTTGAGAAATATCCATAGCATGGGTTATTTATGGGTTCTGATATGTAAGCTGCAAAGATGAACCAGTATGGTGAAGTGATTAGACTGTTGAATGGGTACTTTAGAGATGCAGATTCATGTCCCCACTGAGGTATGAAATTCACTGGTTGGTCACCAGCCAGTTACCCTCTCTCAGTCGTATGTAGATTACAGGAAAGTTTTGATGATAAATGGGGAGGAGCAGGAAGTGCACATATGCCGCCTTGAGCTCAGTAGATATAAAGATAATACATAATTACTTAGGGGTTAGCCCTGCTCATTTGTAATAACAAAAACAAAACAGTCTTACGGCACCTGAAAGACTAGCGTGTTTTTCTGTGGCATAAGCTTTTGTGGACTCCAGCCCACTTGATCAGCTCCATCTGACTATGTGGGCTGTGGTTTTTGTTATAAACGAAAAGTCAGTGCATCTGAGGAAGTGGATTAATATCCACAAAAGCTCATGCTAAAACATAAATCAGTTAGTCCATAAATCAGTTAGTCCTTCCTTACCCCCCAACACACACACTTTTTCCTTCCTTAAACAAACAACTGCATTGCAATGAGGTCTTACAGATTTCAAGATTAAACTTCATTTCACAGAGTCAAATCAATGTAGCAAAATACAATAGAAGCAAATTATGCTAGTTATTCTGTTTTTCTAGCATATTTAAATGTCTGAGTCCATATGATATCTTGTGGGGGGGTAAACAACTCTTGTGGCTTTTTCAGGTGTGTTATAAAACTTGTATCTCCATAAGTTTTTTGGTAATTTAAACTAAGAGCCAAAATAGCAAAATGCATTGTAAAATGCATAGCACATTTTTTTAATTGCATGCTACCTGGAGTTTTGGACAGTTTAATTAAATTCCTGTTTTATGTTTGCTTCTCTTTAAATGGCTAACACTCAACTTGTGACTTTAAATGAGAGGAATTATACATTCTAATCTATTTAAAAAAATACATGATGATAACTTAAAGCTCAGCTCTATTTGTAACTGCACAATACAAAACCCAAGCTGCCCTGAGTCTCTTGCTCTGCCAAGAGGTATCTCTGTTTATTACAGAGAAGTTGACAAAAGATAAATCACTGATTACAACATCAAATACAGCTTGTACAAAAATCAGTCCAGTAAAATATGAAAAGAGGAAAGAAAGCAAGGGGGGGAGGCTGTTGCTTGAAGATTTTAATTAAAATGTCACAAATTTACAGGACCAGCAGCAACTCCATTTGTCTGCTTTGGCAAAGAAGAGATGCAAGCTCAACAAACATAGAATATTATAGAAGTCATTTCTGGTCCTCAAAATGCTTGGGAGATGCTACAGAGGATTTTTCTGTTGGAAAACTGATGAACAGAAGTATAGGCTTGAGTGATAAATTGCAGTCTAGGTAAAAAAATTGATACTTCATAGTGTTCAGCTCAGAACATCACAGCCTCTCTATTATGTTAAGGTATGGAACAACACTAAGATGGATTTGCAAAGATGGGCAAAGCTTAAATTATCATTGTTGAGAAGAAGTTCAGTGATAAAAATGGATCTTTGGCTGATGATGCTGTTTTGGTTCCGGATGGTACCAATTTTGACCAATGATGTGTCATTTGAAAATGGCAGAGTGACTTCTCCAAATTTATTTGGCAAAGGAAGGAGGCGAGAGTTAAATATAAAATCTTAGAGAATGCAAAACAAAGAGGGGGATCAGAATTGCCAGACTTAAAATTGTATTTTCCCGCATGTTATTTAGACTTGGTTGAAAGAGTGGATTGCACTGACAAATAAAAGATTGCTGGATTTAAAAGGGCATGAACAGATGTTTGGGTGATGTGATTATTTATGGTATGATAAAGCTAAAGTAAATGCAGATTTTAATCACTAAGTGAGACGTGCTTTGTTAAGAATATGGAATGGATTCAAATCAGAGCTATGTCCTAAGACACCCTTGTGAGTTTCATCACAAGATACTTTTTATAGGAAGGAGACAACACCAAAGGAACAGTGGGCAATTTATCAAGATCTCTTGGAACTTGATCAAGAACAATATAGAATTAAGTCAAATGAAGACTTATTATCAAAAGTTATAGTTTCCAAGAGTTTTCTTACAAACAAATAACAGAAAGATTTCAAATGGATTAAAAAAAACTATATGATTTTGAGTTGGGTAAATCAGAATTTAAGAAGCAATTGTGGTCAGATGATGAACATGTGATTGGTAAGATGTATAAATTTTTGTTAAGAATAGAGATGAAAGAGGAACAGGTCAAAGACTGTATGATAAAATGGGTGTAAAATGTTGGTCATAAAATACACTTGGAACAATGGAAGAAAATGCAGTCAAAGAGAACAAAATTTACTTTATGTTGTGATCTTAAACTGAACTTTTACAAGATGGTGTGTCATTGTTATTTGGCATTAGGAAAAATAGGCCAAAATGCACAAAGATTTTTCTAGTGCGTGTTGGAAATGTGAACAACAGGTGGGATCTTTTTACCACATGTGGTGGACATGTGAAAAAGCTAAAAAATTCTAGAATCAAATACATTGTATGGTGCAGAAAATTCTAAAAGTTAATGTGAAATTGAAACCTGAATTATACTTGCATAGAAAGATATTAGGATATATGACCATGGCAGCAAGATTCTTATACATGCAGAAATGGAAAAATACAGCATCATTAATGACTAAGGACTGGCTATTGAAATTGATGGACTTGGCTGAAATGACCAAATTAGCAACATTGATTAGAGAAAAATCATTGGCAATTGTTTTGAAAGACTGGGAATCCTTAACAGGCTTTTGGCAAGAAAAAGAGAATAATATGTTAACTGTAGGTTTTGGTCATTAGTATATCTGGAAAAATAAACAGTAGAAATATATGCATGGTATTTACAATTTTATATAGCCATGTATAATCTACTTTTGGAAATGTGGAAGCCAAATGTAATTTTTTTCTTTACTATTCTTTAGTATTTCTGCTTGTTCTCTACTATCTTTCTGGATTTTTGTTTTCCGGTTTTCTGTTTTTATTTTCATTGTTGGTATCTCTTTTGATTTTTCTTTTTGATTGCATTGGGAAAATATTTAATAAAAATTTACTAAAGACCATTGCAGCCTCTTTGATTTGTCCCTCCTTGGTACTGAGATGCCGTCCCATTCAGGCAGTTTTGGACAGAAAGGAGAATTTGTAGATGTATAGATTTAAGACCCTAATACCACATGACCTCAGCCTAGAGAATAATATCATTATCCACTGAAGTATGCTCAAAACAAGTTGTTCTAAACTGCCATCTTGGATGCAGCTTAGTTTCATCTTTAGGCACTGAAGAAGCTAGAAGCTGAAATTTGCTCATTTTATATTTTTTTGTTCAATTTATTAGTCTCTTCCGTCCCTCTCTCTATATATATGTGTGTATAATATAATATAATATAATATAATATAATATAATATAATATAATGTAATATAATATATTTGCATGCACACACACATTGGTCAAGAGCAGGGTACACAATTTGTGCTGCCCATGGGCCACATGTGGCTTACAGTTGCAGTGTTGTTACCTGCACCCATATTTCCTCACAGTTTAGCTGTGGAAAAGACTGTTACTACACCGATCCAGATTAGAGTTGTTGAAACTGTTGGCAGAGGGAGGTTTTCACCAGGGCTACTTAAAGGGAATGCTGTTCTTACCTCCCCTCACTAGTAAAGCTAGTAAAATGCAGGGTGGATGGGGCTACTGTTAGGTGGATTGGTAATTGGTTGGCCAAAAAGGGTGATCACCAATGGCTGCTTTTCAACCTGCAGAGCAGTGACTAGTGAGGTGCCACAGCGTTCTATCCTGGGCCCAGTGCTATTCAACATCTTCATCAATGACTTGGATGAAGGAGTGGAGGGCATCCTGATCAAATTTGCAGATGACAGCAAATTGGGAGGCATTGCTAATACCCAAGAGGGCAGGATCAAATTTCAAAATGACCTTGACATATTGGAGAGTTGGGCCAAAGCTAACAAAATGAATTTCAACAGAGAGAAATGTAAGGTCCTACACCTAGGCATAAAAAATAGAATGCATGAATATAGGACGAGGGGCGCATGGCTGGATATCAGTACATGTGAAAGGGATCTAGGAGTCTTGGTAGATCACAAGCTGAACATGAGTCAGCAGTGTGATGAGGCAGCCAAGAAAGCCAACACGGTTCTTGGTTGCATCAATAGGAGTATGGTGTCTTGATCAAGGCAGGTAATGGTACCACTCTATTCTGCATTGGTTAGACCTCATTTGGTATACTGTGTCTAGTTCTGGGCACCTCAATTCAAGAAGGATATTGACAAGCTGGAACATGTCCAGAGGAGGGTGACCAAAATGGTGAAGGGTCTGGAAGCCATGCCCTGTGTGGAACATCTTAGGGAGCTGGGTACGTTTAGTCTGCAGAAGAGAAGGTTAAGAGGGGACACAATAACCATGTTTAAATATTTGAAGGGATGTCATGTCGAGGAGGGAGCGGGCTTGTTTTCTGATGCTTCAGAGACTAGAACAAGGAGCAGTGGATTCAAGCTACAGGAAAGAAGATTCCACCTGAACCTCAGAAAGAACTTCCTGATGGTCAGAGCTGTCCGGTAGTGGAATATGCTGTCTCAGAGTATGCTGGAGTCTCCTTCTTTGGAGGTTTTTAAGCACAGGCTGGATGGCCATCTGTTGGGAATGCTTTGACGGGTGTTCCTGCATAGCAGGGGGATTCGACTCAATGGACCCTGGGGTCTCTTCCAACTCTATGATTCTATGATTCTATCACTGAGTAGTGATAGTATCCTGCTCTTCTAAATATCTTTAAATTTTAAAGTTATTTAAAGAGCAGAGTGTTTAAATTCTCTGCTGTGGCTCCTCAATTGTGAAATATTCTTCCCTCTGAGGTCCACCTGGCACTAACATTGCTGTCATTCCAGTGCCAAGTAAAAAGAAAGAAAGAAAGAAAGAAAGAAAGAAAGAAAGAAAGAAAGAAAGAAAGAGTGGTTTATTCAATATTTTGTATCCTAATAGATTTTATACATATCACATGTGTATGTGGCTTTAAATTGTGTTGAACTATTTTAACTAGTTTTAATCTCCCTATTTTTAGCTTGCTAGAAAATTTAATATGTTTTGTCTGTTAAAAATTTATTGTATCCATTGTTTTAAGTTGGTCAAGTTGATTTTATTATACTCCACCCTGAGATCTTAGAATTGTTGCCCCCAAAAGGTGGGAGACTTGAGGTCTACCAGCAATGTCAGTGTCTCCTTCAGAAGGTGGGCAATTATAGCTCAAAAGGAGGCCTGCGGGGGGGGGGGTAACTATGGGACCTTTTCACCTGTGTATACCAGTTTAGAGTCAAAAGAATGTTTTATTAGAATTCAGACACACACAAAAAATCAAGCAGTCTCATAAACTATACAAGGCTAACAAAGGGAAAGGAGAGAAAAGTTGGATAGTGAGAGATTTCAAGTGTATAGGGTCATATTTAGCGGTCCTTAAGTGGAGGACTGAGGAGAGATGGCTCAAACATGAGAGTCTGAGGGCAGCACAGGGGAATGAGAATCTGAGGTGCAGCATAATGCCTAAAATGCTAGCAAAGTGCCAGTGTCAGAGCAAGGGTTTAAATACCCTTTTCCTACCCTGAAGAGGCAAGTGTTAATTGCTTTCTGGCAAAATAAACAAAAGGGGCCTGGAATGGACTGATTGTCTTACTTTGGGTGACAAAGTATTGATGGGAGTCCTGGCAGCCTCTTAATGTCTTGGTTGGATAATGTGAATGGGGAACGTTTCAGTAGGAAATGCACGTAGCAGGGGTGCTTGTCTGCCACACCTGCATAAGCTTCATGGCCTATTGTATTTAGATGTTGGGTCATTGGCATGATTACTGGAAATCTATTTACTCTAAGCTTTCTTGTTTAACAAGAACCTGGCCATGCTGAGGCCATGCTAACCTAGTCCAGGTAGCCAGAGTTCTGCTTGCTATATGTTTCCAAGCTGCGAGTGTCCCATTTTTATAATATTTCATACCAATTAAATGATATTTCTTGCCAATCATGCTATGCCACATGATAGGGGTACAAGGCATGTTAACAAGTAAAGGGTGAGATATAGATGGTGTCTTGGGCTTTCAGAACCTAGACTCAGACTCAGAGTTTGAGACAGCAGAACCTGCTCTGAGCCCTTGCACAGAGACTGTTAACAGCAGTACTTGCAGAGCAGACACTCACCCCAGAGACAGAGTAGGGGGCTGTGCCGGCCCCAGCAGGGAGCCCTGCTCATTCTGACAGAGAGAGTGACCTATCCATATCTACCTTCACCCAGCATAGACACCAAAAGGTTCTCCTGCATCGCTTCCAGCAAATTTATGCCAAACAGAAATTAATCAAGCACCACCTGTGCTGATCTTGGAACCTACAAGAATGGAGCCTTTCACCCTCTAGCTTTTGTCAGTAATTAACTGACTGCTTCTCCTGTGCTCCTGTTTTCCACCCTTGCCTGTGTTTCGGCCTTGACTTGTGATTTATGGGCATTGTTGGGACCCTTATTGCTTCTCATTTGCAAAGCTGTTTCCTTGCTTAAGTAAACTGATCACTCAAGTTACTGCTGAGTTTCTGACCTGTGTTTGTTATCAGCTTCTCCTGGCTGCCAGCCCAGACCAAGCTTGGCCAGATATTTTAGTAAATAACAAATAAAACAGAGCCACTGCACTACAAAAGTGGCAGGTGCAAGAACTAAGGACCAGAACGGTGATCATATGTGATAAGTCTAATCAGATTTGGAGAGGAGAGGAGAATATAAAGTGGTACTGGCGTCCAGTGGCCCGTTGTGATCAGAGCTGAGCCACTGGAGAAGGGAGGGATCCACTGCCCCACACAAATCCACCATTTCTCAAATCTAAATTAGCCTGCGAAACTGTTATTAGTCCCAGGTTGGAGGAGTGATGCAGATATCAACACCATGCCAACACTTTTTCTCCATGAGTTAATGGCAGCTGTGAGAAATGAGACTTACACTGGGGAAAGTGCAGAATAAAGGGGAAACACTCTGTCCCAGTGGAGCTGCTCCCATCAAAACAGGAGGTCACCAACAAGGATTTTTAAAGTTAAAAAAAAAGTTGAGTACTGAAGTCATAGACTTCCTAGCATGGACTTAGTTCATGTCTGATTTTGGCTCTGAGCTAGAAGCTTTCAATGAAAAATGCTACATGTAACATCTGCAGTGGGGGAAAAATCCACAGCAGTCAGACTGGGGGGACTCCTAAAGATTAGTATTCAGAGTCTGCAGCCAGCTATGCAAACATTATTTGATGGAACCTGGGGAAAAATTAAAAAGAAAGAAAGAAAACTATGTAACTATGTTTTTCTCAAGATAAAATAATGACATTCAGATCTGAATAACACTCAAATGCAGTCTTTGTCCACCAGGTATTTGTTGAAATTAATAAATCCTCTGTTTTAGGTAATGAGACTAACTTTGGCTGTGTAAGTGGGGAAGGGAACATGGATTTAAATAATTCAGATAGAAAAAGCAGAAGAGGTGCATATGCATTTTATTAAGGAAAGAAATCAAAATGATAAAAGCCAGCTGTATGTATGCATTATGCGGTGTGTATATTGAGCTAAAATGAAATGGAACTACTTATCTGAATGCCTACCCATCAGAAAAGCTCAGCCTGAAGAAATCACTGCACAAAAAACAAACAGCATTTTGACTTCTTTGTGTGATTGCTTCTGATTTATTTATGGAGAAAATTGAATTTCTCCAATCCCATTCCACCCTGCTATCATTTTACAATCACCATACTAGTATCTAGTATCTAGATATTTGGGCTACTGTACTTTGTTTAATTATTTGTTTTCTCCCCATAAATTCAATCTGAGAAATCTAAATATTAGAGGTTTGGCCAGAAAATTGGTTCATCTTCTTCAGTGATTTATCTAGTGGAATGTTTCTATTCCGCCTTGCTATTCCACATAGCCTATAGCGTAGCCAATTATAAAATGCTGAAATTAGATGCAGAAAAATTATAAAGGACAATTAATAAAACATAGAAGAATAACAAGACAAAGAATAATAAGACATAGAAGAATAAGAAGAAAACACAAGAGAGAACTGTAACTCCATAAATCAAGTGTTTCTGGGTCATTACCTTCCCATGTGGCCAGCCACTACCTGTATTTTTTTAAAAAAAATAAAAACAAAAAACTAACCACCTGAAACTGAGCCTTCAAATTCCTCTCTCCCTCTTGTGAGGCCATTCGCCTCACCTCTTACTTTGATGGTTGAGAGATTCAGAACCGAGACTCACACAGACACTGTCTGAACAAGTAGTTTCTTAAGGCAGGCTTTAGATGTTTTGGTCTCTGGCTATTTAAGGTTTTAAAATCAATACCAACACTCTGAACTGGGCATAGAAACAGACTGGGAACCAGTGAAGTTAGCATATTTTTTGCCACATGTGCTCCATATGCCAAGTCCCATTTGTTATTCCAGTTGCTGTACTTTGAAACTGCTGAAGTTTTTAAAAACACTTTTTCAAAGGCAGCTCTAAATACTTTGAAATAAGAGCTGTATCTTGACAAGCCATGTTACCTGTCCCCATAGTGGAAACTGAATACATACTTGGATTCCAGTCCTTTTCATTCCCCAGGTCATTCTTCATTGGCTATTTTATATATTTTGCATGCAGTAAGCAATGATCTATCTATTCAACAACCATGCACAGCTTCAGCCATAATAACACATTTAGAAAAAAAACCCTGCAATTTGCTTTCACTGCATGGAAAAATATACAGGGCAATCTTAAAGCAATGAATAACTTTTCAGTTATCAGCAAACATGGACTGGAAGCGGTAGTTATTTTCTCATAACTGGCATGCCATAAAAATCAGATAAAATCATTTCAGGAACATAGGCTTGTCACTTGCTTGAAGGTTATTTTTTACAGTGGTGTTCACAAAAGAATGAGAATCGAAGAGACAACTGAACACTGTGCAAGAGCAAATAGTACCATTTGACTTCTCCCTTTACAAGTAACAACACTACAACAATGGCAACAGCAGCAGCAATAATAAGAAGAAATATAGTATCATTTATGCAGCATTTTTCAGTGTTCAAAGGAGTTTACATAAATTTTCTCCTTAGTCTTTATAACAACTTGTGTAAGTCAGTACTGTAAGGCCATTTCCGCACTACACTATTTGTAGCGCTATTATTCCATTTGCAACATCCTGTGGAATTCTGGAGTTTGTAGTTTACTGAGGCCAAAGAACTCTCTGGATGAGAATTCTAAATGCCCCTCCATAAACTGTAAACCCCAGGATTCCATGGGAGGTTGAAAGTGGAATAATAGCACTATAACAGTGTAATGGGGAAAGGCCCTAAGTCAGTACCATTATGCCCATACTATAGAATCAGGGGGCAGCAAGCAGTCATGAGAACTATGACTTGCCTAGCACCATCTAAAGCAGAAGTAGAGAACCTCCCTCCCAATATTGTTGGATTACAAAGTCCATCTTCCCTGTTGACCATGATGGAAGGAGGTAATGGTCATTAGAGTCCATCAACATTTGGAAAGCCACATGATTAACAGCATGGATTCAAATCTCATACTTTGCCTATACCACAGATGGAAAACTGTTGGCCCTCCAAATGTTTGTGTGGATTTTAGCTCCCAAAGCCCCCATCAGCATGGCACACTGGGACTGTGGGAGTTGCTATCCAAAACATTTGAATGGATAAATACTTCTCACTCTAAACTCATATGCTGTACTAATAAATCGTTACATAATTGTATTGCATTGCACTGTTTAGCCACTGACAAACCACTAATGATAGGTTAATATGGGTGAAAGTGTCTAATGTCATCATACAATTGCCTTACAACAGGTAAGTTGCATATGCGGGTATGTATGTCAGTGGCATAACTTGGAGCATGCAAAGAAGGGGCAGGGGCAGATGGAGGGGCTGGGGTGGGGCTACGGCATGCAGGGGTGCAGCTACAGCACATGAGGGTGGAGCTATGGCACACAAGGTGGGGCGGAGCTGCAGTGTATGGTGGCGTGCTGTGGCGCATGAGGCTGGGCTATGGTGCATGGGAGCAAAGCTATGATGGATGGGGTGGGGCTGTGACATGCAAAAGCAGGCAGGCAAAGTGCAGCAGTACCCCCCAAAAATTGCCACCGGGGGCACACTGCCTCCATTGCCGCCATCCCTACACCACTGATGTAAGTCCAAAACTCATCTGCTTATAAATCACAGCTGAACATACAAACCAGTCCCTTTAATGAGTATTTATTAGAGGCAATGCAAGACAATCTTTGATGGGTAATGGTTGTTTCATACACATAAGCCATCATAATGTTGATCTGATTAGGAAATAGGTAAATGTTTACTCAACCTGAGATGACAGGCTCCTCAGTGATTAGAAGCAGATGCAGTTCTGTGTGGCTGAGATGACTTCAGCAATCCACCAATGAAAATCTCTAGAACTTTCAAAAAACCACCACAAAAATATCTGGGCTAATTTTGTTAAGGCACAGTGTCCCCAATCAGGGTTAGAAGCTGGCCGTCAGGAATTTTATAGTATTGTATCATTTAGCCATTTTCTTCCAATATACTCTGCATAGGGCTATCCTATGCTTTTGGCACAAAATATAGCAGCACTGCTGTTAGTTGGTGCATAGCATCAGGATTGTACAGCTTAGAAATCTTGTTCACGCTACAGAATCGTAACATGTTGATATCACTTTTAAGTGCAATGGCTCCATCCTGCGGAATCCTCAGATTTGTCGTTTGTTTAAGCACTGCATCTAGCATCCCTGTCAGAGAGTTCAGGGGAGCTCAGTAGTTCTGGGGAGTTCACTAAAGCTTTAATTATGCCGTTGATATGCTTGTGGACTGGTGGCCATTTGCTTGCTGGGTTCAAGCTCAAGGTGTTGCTTTTATTTCTGAAAGCCCTAAATGTCTTAAGGCCTGGCTAGCTCAAATTCTGCTTGAGTTGTTAAGAGGCTGTTTGCTAATTAAGACTTATAAGGGAAGGCTGTTTGGGGAAAGTGTTATCTGCAAAAGCTCACATGGTGGATATGTCGAAGGGACCTGTCCCTTGTACAGATTCCAAACTGTGGAATGAACTCTCATTAGAAGGATCATTGGTTCCTATTCTCTTTGCTTTTAGAAAATATGCTAAAGCATACCTTTTCCAGTTGGTCTTTTAAATTGTTTTAGTGTCGTTACTGCTGTTTTACTTTTTTCATTATTTTCATTGCTTTAATTGTGTTATTTGTTTCTGTTTTGCGCACAGTCCTAGTTATTTTCACAGAGAAACTGAAAATACATAGAACATTGGCTATGGACTGCTCTGGTTGAACTGATGTTTGCTCTCCATAAAACGTGCACAGCAAAGTCCCAAACTTACTGTGGAAACTTTGAAAAGAAATAAGAGCACTCGCCACTCAAGAAGTTTCCATTTTTAAGGTTGTTTCTATATTCATATTTTAAAATAAAATAAAATAAAATAAATGCCTTGAGGTGATACTGAAGACAAGCAGCCTCATGGCTTTCCAGAAACGATAACTCTAAAGTTCATGAAAGCCAGATGTGTCAATGAGACTCATGGAGATTATCAGTATCACCAGGCTCATTGCAGGAACAGGGATACATACTGTTCTTTCCAGCATTTTGCTCAAGCAAATAATGAGATAAGCTAACTTTGTTTTGCTTACCCATTACTTTGTTGCTATCTTTGTTGCTTTGCATCTTAGTCAGGCAATGACATATTTCTTTGTCACATTGTTATAAATATCTGGATGCTTCTTCAGCCTACCAGTCAGGAAAATCAACAGATTCTAGAGTTTCAGGAAGAGGGATACAAGGAATATTTTATAGTACAGGAGTGGTTCCCACAATCAGACTTTCCACCACAGGGGCAGCTGTTGGCTTCCCTGTCAAGTAAATCCATATAAATCTACTATTAGTTTTATTCCAGACTTCAAAGATGTTGGCTTCTATCCCTATCATCTAAGGGGTTTAGATTAGAACCTGCAATAAAACATAGGAGAGAGTTGTAAGATCCACTCCCACCCCATCAAGCTGGTCTGGTTATACAACTGAGGTGGAGATGGAGCTGGCAAAGAATAAAATTCTTCCAGCATACTTTACACGTAAATCACATAGAAGTCCAGGAGGTTAAAGATGGTCAGACAAGAGGGGCATTGAGGGGACTTTTCCCTGCACCCCCAAAGCCAATCAGGAGCCTTTTGAGTTTTGAGTGAAGCTGCACCCACTACCATTCAGCTACTGTTGGGCAGCTGGAGAAAAACACTGTACAAGAAAATTCCCAATTTCACCACCATAAGTCACCAAGAGGATTCTGGCTGAAAACAATAATGTTTAGAACATCTTCATGAGCTCTCAAGTAAGGGTGCTGTCATTGCTTGAGGAAGACACTGAAGACTTGTTGAGACATCGCCATAAAGGGAAAACCAGCAGTGATCCTCTGTCTCACCAAAATCTGTATCAGAGGCTATAGTGAAATATAAAACACGCCCAATGTTTTATTGTACTGGGTAGCTATCAGCTGGAGCATTACATACAGCACGTGTAGAATATCTTGACAGTTTTCACCACACACATGCTGGTCACACAACATTTGAAATTTTTTCTCTTCATTGCAGAGAATTGATTAGTAGAGTGTAGCAATTGACACAATTTATAACACTCAGTGTCAAACCAGACATAATACTATCATTCAGAAGCATGTCAGTTTTTAAAATTAAAGGGGAAGATCTAATCTCTCCCTACCTAGCTGTGGTCACAATAAAAATTGATCACCATACCTGTGTAGCTGTTAATAAATTTAGAAACATCATTCAGCATCACAGTGAGGTTTGACCCTAAGAGACAGTAGAGTATATGGCCATTTCTACACTATACTGTTATAGTGCTATTGTTCCACCTTCAACATCCTGTGGAATCCTGGGGCTTGGATCTTACTGAGGCCAAAGAGCTTTCTGGCTGAGAATTCTAAATGCCCCTTCCTAAACTCCAGGATTCCATAGGATGTTGAAAGTGGAATAATCGCACTATAAGAGTGCAGTGTGGAAATGGCTTATGATGGAAATTATACAAAAAACACTGGTATTAATGCTTACAAAAATTTTCATTGTTACCAATATATTTTAATTACTTTCCATTTGTGTGTAAAACACATCTTTCTTGCTTGTTGTATTTTAAGCTTTAATTAATAAAAAAAACCTCTTTATTATAACTGGAAACTGTAGGCAAAATATTTCACACAGCCCAAGTAAAATTTGGAAGAGATTTCCAAAAAAATCCATAAAATTATAAATTTAAATTATAAATGTATAAATAATACTGTGCGCTGCAGCTGGAATGATATGTCACCAGCTGCCTGTCACTGACTAAATACGTGTTCACAAATCTAGAATTTGCCTGATTGGCTGAAACTACTCAAAAATAAGTCGGCTCAGAGCATCTGGATGCTGTTTGAAGTATCAAAACAAACAGAAGGAAACGGGCTTCCAAACAGACTTGTAGATAGAAATAGTGTATATATCTGTTTTGATGCTCCTCCTATTGAAAATGTACAGGGAAGACAATGTACTAAATGCAGCAGCACTCTAGGTGGGCTGGAAAAAAGAAGGAAATGGGAATGACTATACCATTCACAGCTTAGCTTCAATTGAAGTGCCTGTTTTCTTCTTTTCATGCTACATGTAAACAGAAATATATACAGTAGGCCCTCCACATTCGCAGGGGTTAGGGACACAGAGCCCCTGCGAAAGTCAAAAAACCACAAATAACTAAGGCGAGGGAGAGATCTTCCCTCCCCTTTGCCATCTGCCTGACCCCCCCCCCGTCCCCGCACATGCAATCCCGAGGCAGTGGGGAGAAGAGCTGGGGAAACAGATCTGCCTCCCCTTCGCTCTCTCCCTGCTCCCCGCATGCGCAATCGCACGAGCAGTGGGGAGAAGAGCATCGGGACAGAGATCTGTCTTCCCTTCACTCTCTCCCTGCCCCCCCATGCGCAATTGTGCAGGCAATGGAGGGAGAAGAGTGTGGGGAGAGGGATCTTTCTCTCCTTCACTCTTTCCCCACTTTCCACAAGTGCTGGCAGTGGAGACAGAAGACCATAGGGGGGAATCTCACTCCCTTTCAGTCTCTTGCCCACTGCTGGCACTGGGCGCTGGCAGTCCTGGGTTGGAGGGGGGCAAGCGGGCACCACGAATAATCAAATCCACAAGTGTCAAACCCATTAATTTGAGGGGAGAAGTGTATAGCCTGAGATCCTTTTGATTGCCCTCAGTTAACAAAATGCTCAAGAGTCGTTTCTGTTGTTGTTTCTTCAGTCACTGGAGGAAAAAATCTAAAAAGGACATATGAACCAAGTGTGTCAATATGTATAATACTCAAACATTTGCTCGGTCCTTCAACCCCATACCACAACTTGGTTTTCACTAAATTGATAAGCCTGTGTTCTGAGCCAGAGTTTAGAACAATAACTTTTGAGGACTACTGTTCCCAGCCAATATGGCTTCTACTTAGTTAGTGATCCAGAAAAAGTAACTTTCCCAAGCTCTATTCTAGGCAGTACTGTTTCAAATGAAGAATGTTCTAATAAAAAATTACTTCCATATAGGAAAATTTTTAAAACGAGAGATTTTAGGGAGAAACATTCAGCTGAACTGTCTATTGGAAATAGCATTCAGCCTACAAAACAAGTTACCATCTAAGCAAGAAATAGACTACATTACACTAAAGGGGAAGTTGAACTCACAAAATGGGCAGGTTTTTACCTCTCTATTTGACTCAAAGGCCATTGAGTTGGTAGATTCTTTTCTACTCCTTCTTCTAAGTTTCATTGTCAGTATGAATATTCCTTTTTTTTTACTCTTGCAGAAATGAGAATACAAAGGACATCCTTTGCAATTGATAGGTGCAGAAATATCTTCTCCTACTAGTTCATTTTAACTCCACTGCAAGGGGCCTACCAATTGAATGTGAGCAGTTTTGTGCACCAGATGGAGAATACTTGTGATATTACTGAGAAGACAAGAAGTACTACGCCCATGGAAGTTTTGAGAATGTTGAATTAGGGGCTGCTTTCTTATTAAATTTCTTTTACACATAAGTGATTCCCTGCTGTTCACTACCAGCACTCTTAATCTAATAGAAGCAAGGAACTCAACATAAGCAAATCTATTCTAGCCATTCTTGCTGGCATTAATATCCCTCCCAGGAAGAAACTTTTTTTTCCCCCTTCTCAAGATTTTTTTTTGCAGGGGGAGTGTACATAAAACAGCTTTTAAACGGGGGAGAGGAAAGGGAGAAAGCTATGCAACATGCATATCTTCTGTTCTTCAAGGTCTCCTTCTACATCAGTGGTTCTCAACCTGTGGGTCCCCAGATGTTCTTGGACTTCAGCTCCCAGAAGCCCTGAGCATTGACCATAGTGGCTGGGGCTTCTGGGAGCTGAAGTCCAAGAACATCTGGGGACCCACAGGTTGAGAACCACTGTTCTACATCCTTCTGATGCATCCATCCTAGATCTGGTCTTGGCTTTGCCCTCTGAAAGTGAACTATGTCAGAGGATAAAACACAGACCAAGATCCCACGTCTAAAACTTATGGTATCAGATGAGTTATCAGGGCAATCAGAAACAAAGGTCTTGACAATAGGGCAATGCCAAAGGTAGGGATGAAGCAATATAGGTATTATTAAATGAAGCTAAGGTTGAACTCAGTAGAGCACTCCAAAGCTTTGTACGGTATAGAAGTAGGTTGTTAGCTGGGATCCACAGATGAGTCACACAAGAGGACAGCCAGGGAAGAAAATGGCATCAAGGAGCCAGATTGCATAAAACCGAAGACCTGTGTCATCTGGAAGTTTACGTAGCCTAGTCTAACAGACTTCACCAACAAACTACTGCAACTGGTTAAGCAACCTTCACATTCTCTGCTTTCAAAGAGTCATTACTACCCAAAAGGCTTCTTAGTACTCAGGAGTTTGATTCTGGACTGTGAAAACATGATCTGCCATTGGTGACTGCTTGTGCATCTGCCTTCTGATTTCAGCACCCCCAGTTCTGGTGGTTTGATATTTCCCTCTGACTTTACAATCTAGGTAAGATGTCACAAGTACATTGGGAATCCTATCTGCAGGTGCCTTCAAGCCCTTTACTGCAGATGGATCTAGCAGAGATTGGAAGTAACTATTTACCAGCAACTAGTCACTTGTAATTAGTATGAGTGGATTTTATCACTTTGAGGACCAAAGAGTGATAAATACTTTGAATCAATAAATGGAATTTTAGAATGGCAGGACAAAAATATTGTGTTCTTGCTTTGTTCAATGACTTCACATGGTGTCTGATTTGCTAAAAATATTGGGAAGTTAGTTCTTGGACTACAGGTCCCAGAATCCCAAAAACAGTGTGCTAATGGCCATGCTAGCAGGAGATCCTGGGACCTGTATTCTTAAAAAGGAACTTTTCCAAGCTCTGAATTAGCCACTGCAGGAAGCAGAATGCTGGAGTACCTGGACTTTTGGTCTAATCCAATGAAGTTTGTCTTAGGCCCATTGGACACATAACCACACAAGTAAAATGCTGGTGTTTCAAATCCCAGGGCTCTAAAACTTCTTTGAGAATTTTTACCAGTCCAATTAGACCTTTCTCTAGCTTCGTTTCCACAGTCTTCATTTTTTTTGCCTTCTCAACAAAGCCATTGAATTTTTCGCAAAAGTTTAATTGAAATTTAGTAGCAATTGAAGTCCGTCTTTTGTTTTTAATTCCACACCTCAGTTTCTTGTTCTCACTGCTCCTTCTCTGAAATTTTCTAAAGGAAACTTTCACTTTTTACTGTGGTAATAATAACTCTAAATGCTTTCTGATTCCTTTAAACAATTTCATATTAACTCATTTTCAATCGCAGTATGCCCCTGTGAGGGAATGTTCAGCTTTACACTACAATAAAACTTCTTGCATACAGATTAGAAAGGGCTGTTTCAAAAAAAGAAAATCAAAGTCACTCTGTCTACTAATTCAAATCTAAACAATTTGATTAGCATAAACTGGAAAGTAGAATATTCTAACATAATATCTTTTGTTTACTTTCCCTTTTAAACTGGTTATGCTTACTAATTTTAAAACCTTTTTTTATTTCCACATATTTTATTATGTAGGACATTGCACTGCTCTCTTCCACGCTGGACCCAAATACTTTCCTGCCTTAAGCAAAGCACAAGAAGGTGCCTTCCTCCATTTCACAGATGTTAGTCAACCGGACTGGCATCTGAATCTTACTTGAAGAGTGGTGATAAAACAAAGTCTTTGGTTGGACCCAAGGGCATCAAGGTAACTTAGA
Organism: Iguana delicatissima; assembly: GCA_948472985.1. NCBI lineage: Eukaryota > Metazoa > Chordata > Lepidosauria > Squamata > Iguanidae > Iguana > Iguana delicatissima. The sequence continues at coordinate 829,294 of CAOKZL010001390.1, read as the reverse complement.
GGATAACTTAGTTACCAACAACTTTGTATTTTTGTATAATGATGTTGTCCTACAGCATCTGCCACTTGACTAAGCCACTTTGGTCTGCCTAACGGTAGAGCCAGCCCTGACTGCTCGGCTGTCTTCTAAAATTTGATCTAGGATTGCCATGTCAGGAGCATCTCAGCCCCTAAGTTTTCAGGGCCCAAACCTGTTACCGAGGGCACGCCATTATAATAACAAACACAACTCTAATAAATGAGACAAAGGAAGGAGCGGGGCTCTCTGGAGTTTCTACAGTAGTTGCTCCAAATCAGCCAGGACAAAAGGAGACAGCAGCACACATTTTAAAACTGTTTTCAGGAGTATGCGCTCACCCTGAGATTCTTCCCTTTGTTCTGGGGCACAGAAAAGAGGGGCCAGGCCTTGAGATTTTGAAGCCCTGACACTAATGACATTTTTCTGCAATTCCATACGTTCTTTAGTAGAAATATAAAGAACCACTGTATCCTTTTCTGGAAAACATGGAAAGAAAACTGAATATTTGAGTCCAGGTTCCACTGGGATTTCCAAATTGGATTTTATTTGGTATATTGCATCCAAGCTAGCAATTTTCAAGAGATATCCACATTTTTATGTGCAAGCAGCAATGGACTGAGTGCCGGGTTAGTTTGTGAAAAACTATGCAATCCACAGTTCTGGCTGTCTCTAAAACCTGTGTAATAAAGAAAATCACAGAGCACAAAAGAGACAGGGAAGAGAGAGAGAGAGAGAGAGAGAAATCTAATCAAGCTATCACAGCTGGGCCTGTCCATAATTGGAGTCTGAAAATACCTCCATTGTGACAAGAGGAGCAAGATCCTACAGGGAGGATGGATGCCTTACAATATTTAAAGAGAAGAGGCTGTGCCTCACAGGAGTTTCTTCTGGATGCTTTCCCAGCTTCTGTTTATTTATTTATTTATTGCTAGGGCTGTCTTGACAGATGAGTTATTTTCTAATGCTTTCGCATCCATCTTTTTTCCTTCTCCAGGGAGGAGGTGAGATGGAGGAGGTACAACTTCTTTGAAACATTTTTCTTCCTCCTTTGGTCCTCTCTGCTTTGACACCTGATATATAGTACTTGTTTCTTCAGGATAACAGCAATATCACATTTTTTCCTATCCTGTCCCTCATTTCACCTTCCAATTTATTTGTGAGCTCCACAGAAACTTGCACTAGAGGCGAGGGTGCTAAGAAAAATGAATATAATGAACAGAAAAGCAAAAAGAACTTCAAAGTTTGGGCAAGCACAAAGGAAGTGGTTGTCTCTACCATTTCATATGCACTTAGAAACAACTAAACAAGCAGACATAACACATTCATTCCCATAAAAAGAACTGAGGAAAGGAAACCAAGACCAGGGACTGTAATGATCTCTGTACTGTACATCTTCTTACATTAAAGCTTTTCTCTCAAATAGTTTTTGGGAATGATTTTAGGGCAGTAAATATATGAACATCTTGGCTTAAACATTTCATTCATCATTCTAAAAGGAAACATTCCATTATCATTTTTTTTTAGAAAAAAAGACTGTGGAAAAATGGAGAAAATCTTTTCTGTCCAAATTTTTCAGGTTTCTCCAGGCTTTCACATCTCTTGTGCAAGATTCAACTACAATCCCTCAGGCCATTTCCGCACTACACTCTTATAGCGTGATTATTCCACTTACAACATCCTGTGGAATCCTGGGATTTGCAGTTTAGGGAGGGGCCGTCTGGTTCCTCCCTAAATTGCAAACCCCAGGATTCCATAGGATGTTGAAAGTAGAATAATCGCACTATAAGAGTGTAGCGCGGAAATGGCCTCAGACATGCCTAGGAAAGTTCTTATGAGGAAGGGGTTACTCATGAGTTGCCATTTAATGTTAATGAGCTATAGCTCTTAGGTAGGAATTTCTTCCCTCGGAATTCAACTGAGCCTGCACCCTCAAGCACTTGCATTCTCTAGGGCCATTTCTTCACGGGTTAAAAAAAATGGTGCAGTGCGTCCTCCACAGAGGACATCTGCACCTGGAGCGGACTGGGTCCGGACTACTTAACCTAGATCCGCACCTCAGTCCACTCCGGAGCAACCCCAAGTGGTCCTCCAGCATGTTTTTGAAAAACCTGATTTTTCAGGTTTTTCAAAATGCCGGCACGCACCATTGCGTGCCTGCTCTCCAATGCAGATTCACAGGCTCGCACCAATGTGAGCCTGCGATCTGCGGAGGGCGGGCTTTAGGCTGGCGAGCTTCAGCGGTTGGTCGTGACCCACGACCAACCAGAAGCCCCCATTTTGGACACCAGAGCAGTGTGGATCTGCGATCATGCACTGCTCCTCCTCGCCCCGGACCAAACCGGATCCAAAGAAGATCCGGTGAGAAGTGGCAGGGAGCGATTCCCTCACTGCATGTGGAAATGGCCTAGGTAGTAGCACTGCTTCCACCCCCAGGTTCTCTACATGCTAATGAGATGTATTTACCAATGTCACTCCCAAAGGTGTAAATTCCTTGCAATAACCTCTGAGATTTCTTGAAGTGGTCTGCTCCTCTGGGATGTTCAGCACAAGCAGCTTCAAGTCAGCCGACAATGAGGATTCCTCTAAGGGAGGCATACTGCTTACACCACAACCACTGTAATACTTCCCTTTATATCCCACATTTTCTCTTCTGACTACAACAATGTTGTCTGCATGTCTTGCATTGTGTGTCTGGAGCACACTGGGAATATAGAAGGCCTTAATGAAGCCAAGCTCTGCAGCAGAGTTTAGAAGAGGTACTTTTCCAACCTCTGCTTTTCAAATTTGCTCTTGGGGTGTTTGGGGTGGTAAACGAATTGTTTCCCTTTGCCTTCTGTGAACTTTAAATAAACCCTAATAATTATTTCTAAATGTGGATATTTTGTGTAGACAGATTCTGTGCAAATTTGTGTCCTATGGATTTGTGTCCTGCTTCTTTTAATTGCCCAGCAACACCAATTCCACATGCTACCAGTCCCACAGCTGCAATAAAGAACAGTTCTGCATGGGAGTGCAAGGAAGGCTTTTACAACAGGCAGAACTAGGAGGCTACTTCTTGGGCTATCAAGAGGCACAACTAGTTAAACATTTAGCAGAGGGATTGGAATCATATGGTTTTCCAATTTGTGTTGAACTTAATCTCCTCATCATTGACTATGCTAGCTAAGGCCAATGGGAGTTGCATTGCAAAAACATCTGAAAAGTTGCATGGTTCTCATGTTTGATTTAGTATATTCTTACATATTTACCACCAAAGAAATAGGTAGGTTGGTAGATAGATGGGTAGATAGATATTGTTGTTCTACCTTAGGTGCCATAGTATAATTCTCAGCAATTGCCTACCCTAAAAATAGATATGAAAGGGTGAGGATTTCTGTTGTTATTGTTGCCCAGAAGAAGTAACTAATTAGAGTGGGGGACATGTGGCTGGATAACAGTACGTGTGAAAGGGATCTAGGAGTCTTAGTAGATCACAAGCTGAACATGAGTCAGCAGTGTGATGCGGCAGCCAAGAAAGTCAACACGATACTTCGTTGCATCAATAGGAGTATGGTGTCTAGATCAAGGGAGGGAATGGTACCACTCTATTCTGCATTGGTTAGGCCTCATTTGGAATGCTGTGTCCAGTTCTGGGCACCTCAATTAAAGAAGGATATCGACAAGCTGGAACGTGTCCAGAGGACGGTGACCCAAAATGATGAAGGGTCTGGAAGCCATGCCCCATGTGGAACGGTTTAGGGAGCTGGGTATGTTTAGTCTGCAGAAGAAAAGGTTAAGAGAGGATATGATAGCCACGTTTAAATATTTGAAGGGATGTCATGTGGAGGAGGGAGTGAGCTTGTTTTCTGCTGCTCCAGAGACTATGACACAGAGCTATGGATTCAAACTGCAGGAAAGGAGATTCCACCTGAACCTCAGGAAGAACCTCCTGATGGTCAGAGCTGTCTGGCAATGGAATATGCTACCTCGGAGTGTGGTGGAGTCTCCTTCCTTGGATGTTTTTAAGCAGAGGCTGGATCGCCATTTGTTGGGAATGCTTTGATGGGTGTTCCTGCATAGCAGGGAGTTGGACTGGATGGCCCCTGTGGTCTCTTCCAACTCTATGATTCTATGATTCTATAATTACACAAACTTATTCATTGGTTATTAATTCCTTATCACAACAGTGAAGGGATAACTAATTTACATTACCATTGCAAGTGAATGAGGAATAACCATTATAACTGTGCCACAGCTGTGACTTTCCAGTTACTGTTATAGTATTAAATACTTGCTATGTATAGTTAAGGGTGACTTTTGAGTTACTTTTATACTTATGAGGACAGGGCCTTGCCAAAACAGTGCAGGAAGCATACAACATGAGTTCACACTGGCTTGTGCTGCTGCCTTGTATTCTGTCATGGGTCTTGAGATGATGTCGTGGCGGATATTTTTGTTTTATATCACAGGATTTTGTGTTTTGCACCATGCATCAGAAGCATACAGCGTTCAGATTTTTAAAGCAATTAAAAGTAACTGTTACTCACTTTTGAGAAAAAAAGACAGTAGATAGCTTTTTTTAACTATTATTGTACCTACTTGTCTGGTTTTCATATTATAATATTAAATAATTACTTTTAAAAGCAACTTTCAAAGCTGAGGGTTTGTTTTATTTTCAACGTGCAGTGTTGCTAAGATTCAAATCAAGCTGGTCAGACCTTTTACTTCCTTCCTTTTTTCACCTCTAAGATTCCAGACATTTATTGTCCACATTCCACTCCTCATTCCAAATTCCAGGACAGAGAGGTCTACAGTGCAAGATGTTCTACAACGGAATGCATTCATACTAGGAGATATTTTGAGAACCTGATAAATCACCCCAAATCCAGCTTGTGCAATGCTTCCCCTTTTTCCCTCCTTCCATTTGTAACAAAATTGGCTGCAAAGAAGAATTTGCAGCATTAGGAGAAAGGGGGAAAAATCAACCAGCAGCCAGCTGGAATTGCAGCACAGGAAACATCTGTTGATTGATTCTGGGAAACACTGACTTGATGTCTCTTGGAGATAAAGATGCTCAGTACTTGACAATTGCAGTGCAGCTGGAAGGGAGAGAACTCTGCCAATTATGGTAATGGTATCCTCTTATAGGAAAATAGGAGCTGTTTCAGCCACATGGTGTGACTTGCCATTACAACAACAACATTCTTCACAGCAAAGAACTCCAGAACTCAATGTAAAGTTCCAGTTGAAATCTTACCAAAGATAAGCTAAACTCTGTGATTGGTTTTTGAAACTTGGAAGTGACGCTTTTGTTCAAACTGAATCAAAACAGCATTTGACTTTTGAGCCACAGGATGGAAGGACTGAATCTCATTTTCTCTGGCATCCTTTGAAACACAGAAGTGCTCCGCTAGACTACACTATATGTAGACTGGGGAGGTAAAAGGTTGTTGGACTGCAACTCCCACCATTGCTTACCACTGGCTATACTGGCTAAGATATCTGGCAGTGGCTACCCAAAAACATCTGGAGTGCCACACTTTATCCACCATTGAAGTAGACTCCTCATTTTCTCTGCCTCACTTGCTGGTGGTAGGAGGTGGGGCTGGAAACATCACAGCCAATTCACACTTTATTTTATATACAGATTTCAGGAGCAGACCAAATTTCTGGTATACAGTACAAGGAGCATAATTAAGCAACCTCGCCAAACATGGAATTTGGTTTTATTTAGAGATGTATAATGGACTAGCTTTCCCATTGATTTTGAAGAGTCTGTTCTAAATATGACTAAAACGGGATCCTGTTGCAAATTAAAGAATCAATGGTATAATAAGTAACCTGAACTGGGGTGACACAGTAAGAAGATACATAGACTCTGATGTTTTCCCCCTTGTTATGTCTAGATCTAAGTTATGATCCAGAATGGTGTGGTGGCTTCAGCATTGGACTGAGGCCATTCCCGCACTAGAGTGTTATAGCACTATGATTCCACTTTCAAAATCCTATAGAATCCTGGGGTTTGCAGGTTCAGGAGGGGCTGGCCAGGATTCCATAGGATTTTGAAAGTGGAATCATAGCGCTATAACACTCTAGTGTGGAAATGGCCTAGGACTCTGGAGGCAGGGTTCAAATGCCTGCTCAGTCACACAAACCCACTGAATGACCTTGGAAAGTCACACACTCTCAGCCTCAGATGAAAGCAAAGGCAACAGCTGCCCCAAACAAATCTTGCCAAGAAAATTCCATTATATGTTCAACTTAGGTTCACCCTTAAGTTGGAAATAACTTGAAGGAACCCAACAGCAACAACAACAAAGTGGAGATTGCTACACTAAGGCCATTTCCATACGATGACGCTTTTCCACATCATTGCACTGCAATTCTGGGTCCAGAATGAAGCATGTCAGCAACTCTCTCCCTGCAGAAGGGAGCACGATGGCCCCACCTCTTCCTTCTGCAGCACAGTCGGGCATCTGCCATTGCTGCACTGGGACAGTGTTACTCTGATTTCTGGGGGTCCTGTGAGGGACACCTTAATGTGCTCAAATTAACGGGGAATGGGAATTAGCAAGAGCACAAGCTAAGCAATGCAAGAGGCAGGGCAACCTAGCAAGATCTTGAACCCAGTGTTTACGGGGTCAGGCCGAGTCAACAATCAAAGAGAAGTAAATTAAAATTGTTTTTCTTTATTTTGAAACACAGTCAAAACGTAGGTATGCAGACACTCACACAGACCTAATGAAAGAAAGGTAGAAGTTGGATAGAGGGTTTTTGAGAGGGATTTTTCAGGGGAAATACTACACCTGATCCTGAGGCCTGGTTTATCTGAAGAAAAGTCAGTTGAAGCGGAGGTTCTCAGCACGTGGAAGCTGAGGGGAAGGCTCGTCAAACAGAGCGACAGCAAGGCGGGATGGAAGTCAGAGCGATCCAAAGAGACACTCAAAACCAGGGGGTCTTATAGGGGGAAATGTGCCTGTAGGCTAGTCCATTCCCGGGGAAAACAATGGGTTTTGGGCTGGAGAGAAAACCTGCGAAAGGTCAGTACTTTGCATGATTGAATTATGACAGCGTTGTCAATAGCGTAGCCAGTATGCAAACGCGGAGTGCTTGATAGTTGGATATTTGGCTCATCAAGCTGCCTGCTCGGGGCAGGGGATCTTTTGTAAACTGCGTGCATACATAATGTGATCTTAAGAGGGTACTTGCCTGGAGGCCTCCTGAAGCTGCAGTCCGGCAAATATTGGCCTGTCTAGATTTGTTTTGAATAGTTCAGCTATTTTCGGCCATGCCCGTGTGCGTGCTTGTTCAGCGGCCTCACAAGCACATGGAGAGGAATGGGTAGTGAAGGCCAAATTCTTGATATCAAATGATATCTAATATACCACAAGTTCGGACTAGAAACTACAGTAACAGCAGGAAGCATCACAATCACACTTCCGTGGCTTCTGCATGATGGTAAGTACAGGAGCGCCATGCAATTGGAAATGCAAAATGGATTTTTTTCCATTTTTCAAATACTGCACAAGTGCAATGCTTCACAACAGGATGGCAGCAGGATGGCAATGACATCGTGTGGAAGCAAAACCTGCTGACTGCTGCCATCCTGTTGCAGAAGCGGCACAGCAATGTTGTGTGGAAAGGGCCTTAGGATTTAGCGAGAAGCAGGTGAGAACACAGAGGCCAGCTTACAAGACTACTATAACCAAATCTAGTTTTGTTTTGCTTTTTAATTATTTTGCCATACCTTCAGTGGATTGTCTGGGACAATTTCTTCTCTTCTAACATTTTTTCTTTTTACTTTACTATGAACATGTGAAGTATTTCTCCTGTTGTATAGCCATATGCTCAGAGCACCAGTCCACTGTACTCTGCTAGTATATTGTTATAACTACAGCCTCGTTATGTTCTAATTTTATTTTTCTTATTCTTTTTTTGGAAAAAAAGAAGTGTTGGATGTTTTTCCAATAGCTCAAGAGCACCAGCAACACCAACAAAAATCAAAGACATGAAAGAAATATGTATACAAGTAAAAACAAGTGACACCACTAAAATAAAAACAGCTGCCACCATTCAAACCAGAAGAAACAGGCACCCATCCAAGCATCTTCCTGTGATGATGGCCTCCCGCTTCGGTGGGTTTCGAGAACAAGCCATTCAATGGCTATATGAAAATTCTGTGTATGTCACTAAATACTCTTTGCTGAGAAGAAGAGTTAGAACTGAAGTAGGATGAAGTGGGATGTCATTCCACTTCTTTTCAGGTGGATATAATTAATCTTGTTTGTAAATTCATATTCATAGAGTTTCAGAATGCATGCAGACCAAAGGTGCTAGTCCCAGCACCCTTGTTTGTATTTCTGCTGCCTCCAGACTTCAAGTTTCATGTGCTGAATGGGAGATCTAAAAGGGGAATATCTTTGATGCGTGTGAATGTTTAGAATCTCCTGTACAATTCAGATTCTAAATGCATCCAATCGAGGTATAAAGATTTCTCCTTCATACCTTCCTTCTCAATACATGATCTAAAGCTAAGGAGTGGATGGCTAGTGTGAGGCCACCCTAACCAGTGTGCTTGGCTTCCCAGAACACGTTCTGGTAAATACCTGAGCAAGGCTGTTAAATCTGGCCTAACTATCACACTTTCCTCTCCTTCCAGGTACTGCTGGGGAACAAGTAGGAGAAGTCAATTCCCTTTCTCTTGCTGGTGGCTCCCATGTCAATGGGGCAGTGAAGCTCTGCTCCAGCTTTTAGTCTGAAACAAAAAGGCCTTTTAATGGTGTGCTGTTCTGCTGTTGTCTTTTGCCGCCCACCCACGAAATGAGGAGACCACACACAGGGCTTGGGTTGAACTAAGGGCAATTTATTAATATGCCTAATTAACATACATGGTAATGAACATGAACTTGAACTTGAACTTGAACTTGGACTTGAGCGTGCAATGATGTTTATTCTAAAAGAGGGAGGGGGCCACCAACCTGGGTGGACCAGGGCAAGAGTCAGCCTCAGACCATCTCCTCTGGCCGCAGGACGAGATACCAGGCCCCAAAGTCAAGCCCAGAACGTGGACCATGACCTTGGCCGGCCCCTGTCTGGAAGGTGAGCCCGAAATTGAGTCCCCTGGGCTCAAGCCAGTAAGGGCTAGTTCCGGGCCCTCCTCAAGGATAGTCCTTATCCTACACCAAAGGGTGCCATAGGTACACGCCGAAACCCATGGACCCCCCCCTTACCGGCCAGGGAACCTACAAGTGAATGTGGATACCTATTTAACCACCTATTTATGACACCACCCAAAGCAGCCAATTACCCAGATCCCTTGGCGCAGTGTAGGGTAGGCGAAAAAACCCCCGTAAAAGGGGAAAAAATTCCTACCCGGCCCCGAAGCGACCAGCAATCCTTACACTGAAACCATAGGGTGGGAGGGTGGGTCGCAGGGATTCCGAGAAAGAGGCTGGAGGGGAGGCGGGGCCACCCTAAATAGAGCCTCAGTGCCCCGCCCCCTTCAGCCTGTGCTCTCCTCTCGCGAGAGGACGGCAAATGGAGTCCCCCCACCCGCTTCACGTGGGTGGGGGTGGCCGGATTGCCGCCCACCCACGAAATGAGGAGACCACACACAGGGCTTGGGTTGAACTAAGGGCAATTTATTAATATGCCTAATTAACATACATGGTAATGAACATGAACTTGAACTTGGACTTGGACTTGGACTTGAGCATGCAATGATGTTTATTCTAAAAGAGGGAGGGGCCACCAACCTGGGTGGACCAGGGTAAGAGTGAGCCTCGAACCATCTCCCCTGGCCGCAGGATGAGATACCAGGTCCCAAAGTCAAGCCCAGAACGTGGACCATGACCTTGGCCGGCCCCTGTCTGGAAGGTGAGCCCGAAATCGAGTCCCCCGGGCTCAAAACCAGTAAGGGCTAGTCCAGGCCCTCCTCAAGGATGATCTTTATCCTACACCAAAGGGTGCCATAGGTACACGCAAAAACCATGGACCCCCCCCCCCTTACCGGCCATCAAATCAGCAGCTGCCGCTTCATCCTTATCCCCCAACTCCCCTCCAGGATACCTTAATTCCTTCTTGCAAATCGCACAGAAAAATTTCAATGCTCTTGGATGATAGGTGTACCCCATCTGGCCTGTACAGCTCCAATTTGTCAAAAACAATGTCATTGTGTGGAATAAAGTAACCCAAGCCCTGCCGCATAGCTGCAAAATTACCGGTTACCACCGGCGAGCAAACTCTAATGGCCGAGGATCACCTCCCCCAGCCCACACTCTTCTCTGAACCAGTGCTGACCAAGCGATGGAAGTGTGAGGCCGTGTGTTTTGAATGTGCTGCATGTCTTGAATGGCCTGAAGAATCAAGGCCTTGCCTTTAGACAGTCCAAGGTCATTACCCTCCAGGTGAATGACCAGCACGTCAGGCGGAGGCCCACAGCTCTCCCCCATACAACGTAGGTAACAAACCATGCCACCGAAGGACCCTCCTGCCCAGCCATTGTCTGGAAGCACAATCTCCCAATGCCAGGTTCGAGCCCAGGTGACCGCCACGGAGCGTGCCGCTCCGCCCAGAAAATGAAACTGTGGCCACAGATCAGCACTCGCTTCCTCCCTGAAGCAGGTCGTTCTGAAAAGACAAAAAACCTTAGCGCTGTTGGATTAGCCTAACATCATGCCGATATACCGGAGACTTCCATCTCCCAATCCTCTGAATATCTCTCGGCCGTTAAGCCCATCCAGGCCGCAGTGGAAGCCGCCCCTATTCGAAATGAATGTATGCCAAAGTTAACGCCCTGCAGACCCAAGTGAGCTAAAGCTTTCTTCGTTATGGTCCAGAATTGGTACCTGGTAAGTGGCGACTTATCAGCATGACAAAAAAGAGGCCCCTCGTGTGTTCCCCGGTGAGCAAGGCGGCAGACTCTGGATGACTCTGACCGGGCATAGTGCCGGGTCAGAGCACCTCTGTAATTTGACCACAACGCCCCGCTTGGTCTGGTCCGTCTTGGAGCACCTTATGCGCAGACTTACCCAATGCCCACCCCAGGTCAAATCCCGAAACTCCAATGCCCTGCCCGACTGGTCCCTTTTGCTCTGGACTACCAGCTCACTCACCCGTAGAGCCCCAGAAAAAAGGCCGTAAGGGCCGCTGCATGAAACAATGTAGCCTCGTACGGTGAAGAGCATAATACCTTCCATGCGTCACCCAAACCCTTGCAGAATGTTCGGGGAAAGCGGCTGCCTGCCGTCCCGGACCGTCCCCTTGTGCCGAGTCCCACCCTTCTAAAAACTCCAACCCGAAAATCACCGATAAGGTCAGGGAATCCCTTTAACTTGGACCAAAAAGCCAGTGCCGATAATCGCGATCTAATAGATTGCGGAGATGATACGCTCTTGCTCAAGGGCAACACAGAATTGCAAAATATGATCCACCGGGATAGGCCACAAGTCCTGCAGCCCTTTAGCCCCCGGAAACTAGTAAACTCCTCTGCTGACCTTAAATAGCTCTTTTTGGTACTGGGCGCAATTGACATACCAATCATCCGTGCTACCTCACCCCACCAAGAGTCCACAGCTCGGAGGGCCCTGGTTCTGGAAGAAGTGCTGCATTCGGTGCCAGCTCTCTGAAATGATCCATCTGCATACGAGAGAGAGTCAGCCAAGGAATTATCTACACCTGCCGCATGTTACAGCTGTAAAGACAATGTTATAACAGAGACATTGCAGCGTGAAAGCCCGGACCAAGCGCATGACCCGCTGTGACCTAGAGGAAAGAGAGTTAATAACCCTGACTGTAACTTGGTATCAACACAGAAATGCACCGATGCATTCGCCAACTCGCGTGCCCAGATGTGAACTGCTACCAGGATTGGAAAGAATTCCAGAAACGTGAGATCTGACGTGAGGCCTGCCTCCACCCAACTTTCAGGCCATCTCTGCGCACACCACCTACCCCTCAAGAACTCCAAAACCGATGGAACCTGCTGCATCCGATGCAATCTGTAAAGCATCCCTAACTTTAATTTCGTCTAGCCAAAATGAGACCCCGTTAAACCCTTCCCAGGAACCTTCACACCTTCAAGTCTAATTTCATCTCCCTGGTACATTCTAATCCTATGATGTGGTTTGGTGACCCCCTTTGTGGCATCGCACAGCCGCCTAAGAAACGCTCTGCCGGGCGCCACTACCCTGCAGGCAAAGTTCAAATGCCCCAGTATCTCCTGGAAACCCCTAAGAGTTGCTTTACGTCTGCCAAGGAAATCTGTTACCCGTGTCCTCAAATCCCGAACCTTAGCCACGCAGGCAGTTTACAGGACTGATTGACTGTATCCAATTCTATGCCTAGAAATGTAAGCTGCTGCGCAGGGCCCTCTGTCTTCTCGTGAGCCAAAGGTACACCCAACTCACCCATAAGAGATGTGAATTCAGCAAACAAGAAACCACACTGCCCTGAACTCGCTCGACCAACAAACAAGAAATCGTCCAGGTAATGCACTATGCCCCGAAGGCCTGACTTCTTTTTGATGGCCCATTCCAAAAAGGTGCTAAATGTCTCAAAGGCAGGAAACACGACACTGAGCATCCCATAGGGAGGGCATGATCGACATAAAAACTTCCTTAGAAATGCAAAACCCAAAAGTTCAAAATCAGCTGGGTGAACTAGGAGAGGAAAGCCAATTTGATGTCCGATTTAGTTAACTCTGCTCCTACCCCTTGCCTACGCACCACTCAAACTGCTGCATAAAAGGAGGTGCCTGACCGAACACAACTCAGCAGGGATAGCATCATTAACAGATTCTTCTCTGGGGTAAGACAAATGGTGGATCAACCTAAACTCACCTGGTGCTTTCTTGGGAACTACACCTAATGGGGAAATCGCTGATTATGGAAGTGGAGGCTGATCGAAAGGGCCCAAACCCTGCCTCTGCTACCTCCTTCCTAATTTTTTCCCTAACTACGTGCTCTCTACCTATCACTGACCTAAGGTTACTAGCCATAAAGAACCTACGAGGCCCCACACTTCAGGAATCCTAAAACCTTCAGTAAAACCCGCCAATAGATATTGTGCCGCAGCTCGGTCCGGATAATCCCGGAGCCAGGCACGCAGCCTATCCACCTTAATTGGGCTGGGACCCTTTGTGAACTGATGTCTGAGGTCCAGGTCCCCGTTTTTCCACCTCCTTCCTTGGAACCTGTCCCTCCTCCTCTCCCCTTTGTTGCAGTTGCGGGTGTGGCAATCCGGATCCCAGCAGATCCGCAAAGGTGCTTGTATCTACAGGGGCGCCTGGCACAAAACCCTTGGGTCCCAAACTCCCAGCATAATTGTGTCTGCTCCGGTGAACCCTGGGTGTGGATGGCACCCCAGGCTTATAATCCGCACAGGTGTCCAGATTGTGACCTCTCCCCGAAAACAGGGCGAGCCGGTGTTAATGTCTGCATCCACAATTCTGTTATGATCTTGTCCCAACGCAGGTTGGGCTGCTTTAACAGGCATCCTAAACTTCTCATCATAATGGAGCCATCCATTCCCTGAAAAGTCAGCCTGCGCCCTGAAAATCGTATTCAAATACACCAACATGGAATGTGCCCTGGAAGGCTGGGCCTTAACAATAACATCCATGTAAATAAGATAGCCCGTAAACCAATTATTCCAGTTCTTATCAATCCTACGGTTCTTTAATTTCTCCTTTTCAGGTCACCAACTGAACCTCCTTTTTGTCTAACTCCCGATACAAAGAGAGAACAAATCAACATATTCTCCCTTCCATATCTTCTAATAGTAGCAGTAGCGAGGTGTTCATCCAAAACCCCTAACTGCCCCTCAGCTTTTTGTGGATCGGGGCCCATAGCCCTGTCTTTATCCTTGTCTGAGTTGCGTGATCCAGCAACCACTGCCTGAGTAGAACCCGTGGCCTCCTGGGACTGGCCCACCTGCCCTTCCTGCTGCTGTGAGGGTGAAACTATTATCCCCTGAGCCGAGGAAGGAGGATGCCAATGGTGCAAACCTCCAGGAGGGGCCCACACCATGTTCCTCGGGGGGGTGGGGAAGAGTAATCTGGCCATGCCCAACCAACATTGTAATCCCCATAGCCACCATACTCACCCGATACATCTTCCTCTGTCACCTCTCCCGATGGCCCAGGTTCCAAAATGTTGGGTGGCGCAGCCCCAAACTTGTTTCCGGCTCTCTGGACGCGATGGACTCAGCCTCTCGCCCCCTCTGTCCTTTTCAATGGCATCTAACAGTGCCAAAATCTGGTTAATTGTACGCACGGGCATAGGTACTGTCTGTTCATCACTTTCCCCCACCCCGTCCAGCTGCCTGCCTGTTCTTCTCAATAGCCTGGAGCTTCTCAAAGATGGCAGCCACCATGCTCGAACCTGCATCCTCATCTGAAGATGAGGTCACTGGCACCAAAGCTGAGGATGCCCTAGCCCGCTTGGGCCTCTTGGCTGGCGTGACTCCCCTGGCTGCAGCAGCCCCCTTGGCCGGGGTGGCTTTCTTGGTGGGTTGTTTGCTTCCCGAAGCCCCTGGAGCCTGCTTAGAGGCCATGGACCTTCTGAGTCCCAACTAGGTAGATATGCCGTCATGCAAATGTTTTAAGCCCCAGACCCCCTCTGGATGTTCCCCAGGGCCTTCCCTCCGCCCTTCGCTAATGCCCGAAGGTATCTCCCGTATGGGCTCGAAGTTGGGGGGGGAAGAACAGGAGGGAGGTGAGGAAGAGTGGCAATTCAATCTCCACCTGATTCCCCCTATTCACATTACGCAGGACCCTAAGCAGGGCAGAGGTAACGCAATCCGAAGCCTGAGCCACCTACTCCCTTCCTCCTTACCCGGGCAGCCGCTGAGGCGGCCGCCTATTCTCTGTCCTTTTCAGCCCCCCTGCTGGGCCGCAGAGGGGGGAGGAGAACGCCGGCCGCGTGCCGCTCGTCCGACTCCCACGAGGGCTGCTCCCCGCCGCAGCCACGCCGACGAAAATCCCAAGCGACCAACGATGCCTCCTGGAGCTGGAGGTGGCACCCGGGGGGGGATAACCACCCGTCCCGCACCGTCGCTGAACCGCAAAGCCGCAAATGGTGCTCGCCGACCACGCGGTCGGCTGTGCTGCCCCAGCAGCAACGTCCGTCCTCCTCGCAGGGATTCCGAGAAAGAGGCTGGAGGGGGAGGCGAGGCCACTCTAAATAGAGCCTTAGCGCCCCGCCCCCTCAGCCTGTGCTCTCCTCTCGCGAGAGGACGGCAAATGGCGTCCCCCCCCACCCGCTTCACTTGGGTGGAGGTGGCCGGATTAAAAGGTTTTTTATTGTTTTAAAAAAGGAGGGTTTCATTCTGTGGGCTATTTAATTGTATTTTAACAATTCGGTATATCTTTATGATGTTTACCCTATTAGTCTGTTTGGCATAAAAGGACAAAAAGGAAATCTAATAGCATCTTTGAGACTAAATGGATAGAAGGAATCTCTTGCATAACCTTTCATAGACTTCATGCATCTGACGAAGAAGACTGAGTCCCTAAAGGCTTATGCTAAGAAAATCTCTTTATAGATTTTTTACTTATGTTTTTATAGATGCTATTAACAGTGTTTGTTCAAAAATTTTTAACTACCTTGGACCTCTTACTTGAGAAAATGAGAGATATAAATGAAATAATATCAATAGTAACCATAACAATACCATCATATGCCAAAATAGGTTCAGCACCTTGGATATGTTCTTCGAAGTTCAAAATAAAACCCAGAGCACATTCACTGCCCTATTGAGGTAGAGCCACCAGTTGCCAGTGAATTTCCTTAAATCTGATCCATTTGGGGCATTTATTATAATCAAACAAACGAAGTTGATTCCAGATGAATTCATTGTCCAGACAGGGGGTCGAAAAGAAACAGTAAGCCAAGCCATCATCCACACAAATCAATGGCTTGTGCCCCTGTGGAAGAGTTTATAGGAAAGACAGACTTACCATAAATCAGGGCTACTTAATTGTAGGTCAGCTCTACCAATATAAGATCATGTATTTTATAGGCTGCTCTCTTCATAATGGCATTTTCTGGTATCTGTCTGTCTGTCTGTCTGTCTATCTATTCTTTTTAAAAAAATGTTTTATATTTTCTGATGCTAGTTTTCTTTCTCTTTCTTTTTACCTCCTTTTTTACTTTGAAGAAGCTGCGCAGAAAGTGCTAGAGAATAAAATCTATTTAGGTTACGTATATTGCCTTTCCACACTTGACACACAGATCAAGATTATTATTTTCATAAGCACCAATGACATAGCTAGGATGTAGTTCAAGGTTTTGGTCACAGGGTGGAGGTACACATTCACATAAACAGTTCTGAACTCAAATTTTTTTACAAGGTCTGCAGTCTGTGGCTGTGCACAGAAGTGACTAGATTTGGCTTGGCTTGCACAAAATGTTTCTACCCTTATTTCCTTATAGAGGAACAAATTGTTTTCTTTAAAGCCGTTTGAGGGGTGGGGATTTCCACATAGTCTTCAAAATAGTCTCTGTTTTATGATACACAATTGTCCCAGAGAAAACATACAGTGTTAGCTATGACGGAGTAGGAAGTCTAACATGTGGCTCATGACATGAAGTGTAGTTTTAGGGTACTGTTCCCATAATCTGGATGAAGCCCACAATAGAGAAAATCAGAGCCAGGACAGCTAATGATAATGCCCCATTTGAGGAAACCTGAAGATACCTGGCTGCTTATTCCAAAGGCTCTAGCTCATAAGGATATCTAAAAAATCTCAAATAGATCTTTCCGGTTTCTGTATGGCTGTAAAAGCTGGACAATAAAGAAAGAAGACTGGTGGAGAATCAACTCATTGGAATGTGGTACTGGAGGAGGCTTTTTGCAGATACCATGGTCTACTAAAAGGATAAATAGATAAATAAGTGAGTCTCAGAACTAACCTGAACTCTTCCTAAATGACAAAATGACTAAACAGATTCTCATACCTTGGACAGATCATAAGACAACATGAACCATTTAAAAAGATGCTAATACCTGGTAAAATGGAAGGCAGTAGGAAAAGAGGAAGATAGAATCATAGAATCATAGAAATGTAGAGTTGGAAGAGACCACACGGGCCATCCAGTCCAACCCCCTGCCATGCAGGAACACCCTCAAAGCATTCCCGACAGATGGCCATCTAGCCTCTGCTTAAAAACCTCCAAGGAAGGAGACTCCACTACACTCCGAGGCAGCAGATTCCACTGCTAGACAGCCCTGACTGTCAGGAAGTTCTTCCTGAGGTTCAGGTGGAATCTCCTTTCCTGCAGCTTGAATCCATTGCTCCTTGTCCTGGTCTCTGGAGCAGCAGAAAACAAGCCCTCTCCTTCCTCTACATGGCATCTCTTCAAATATTTAAACATAGCTATCATGTCCCCTCTTAACCTTCTCTTCTGCAGACTAAACATACCCAGCTCTCTAAATCTATCCTCATAGGGCATGTCTTCCAGGCCTCTCACCATTTTGGTCGCCCTTCTCTGGACTTGCTGCAGCTTGACCATGTCGTTCTTGAATTGGGGTGCCCAGAACTGGACACAGTATTCAAGATGAGGTCTAACCAAAACAGAGTAGAGTGGTACCAGTACCTCCCTCGATCTAGACACCATACTCCTGTTGATGCAGCCAAGAATTGCATTGGCTTTCTTGGCTGCCGCATCCCACTGCTGACTCATGTTCAGCTTGTGGTCTATGAAGACTCCTAGATCCCTTTCACACGTACTGCTATCCAGCCACTTGTCCCCCATCCTATATTTCTGTGTTCCATTTTTTCTACCTAAGTGTAGGACCTTACACTTCTCTCTGTTGAATTTAATTTTGTTAGCCTTGGCCCAGCTCTCCAATCTATCCAGGTCATTCTGAATTTTGATCCTGTCCTCTGGCATATTAGCAACCCCTCCCAATTTGGTGTCATCTGCCAATTTGATGAGCATGCCCTCTATTCCTTCATCCAAGTCGTTGATAAAAATATTGAACAGCACTGGGCCCAAGACAGAACCCTGTGGCACCCCGCTAGTCACTTCTCTCCAGGATGAAAAGCAGCCATTCAGGATCACCCTTTGGGTTCGGTCAGTCAACCTATTACAAATCCAACTAACAGTAGCCCTGTCCAGCCCACATTTTACTAGTTTCTTTGCAAGAATGTCATGGGGAACTTTGTCAAAGGCCTTACTGAAATCGAGGTATGCTACATCCACAGCATTCCCTTCATCTATCAAGCTAGTAACTCTATCATAAAAAGAGATAAGATTAGTCTGGCATGACTTATTTTTGAGAAATCCATGTTGACTTCTTGTGATTACCGCCTTGCTTTCTAAGTGATTAGAAACTGACAGCTTAATGATCTGCTCCAGGATCTTTCCGGGTACTGATGTCAAGCTGACTGGGCGATAATTATTTGGGTCCTCTTTTTTTCCCTTCTTGAAGATGGAGACAACTGAATCAAGGAAGCCATGACTCTGAATCTGAAAGACCTGAGTAGGCCTACTGATAACAGAGTGACTTGAATGTTTCTCCTTCATAGGGTCACCATAAGATGAAGCCAACTTGACAGCAGCTAACTATAAACTCTCTTAATTCCAATTTCCATTTCCCTGGGTTAGTGTCACCACACTGGAGAAAACTCTAGTTTTTGGAAGAAAATCTAGTGGAAGACCATTTTTCAGGGCTCTTTGAAAACACTGGTCAGAAATCAGTGGAACCCATGCAGTGCAGAAGGATCGATGCAACAGCAGCATAAGAAGCCATAAGACCTTTGCTGTTTTCAATAACTTTCCTGATGTAGCAATAATTTCCATTTTTATGAGATGTCCAGAAGGTAATCAAGTTCCACATTACAAGGGTCAGTTTGGGTTCTCCCAGTGTCTGATGTGAGACAAAAAGAGCCATCCTGATTATTGTCACCTTCTCTCTATCTCACCTTACCTCTTTATTTTGGGTCTCTCTGTTCTAAGTTCAAACTCAGCACTAGTTCTCTTAGAGAAGTAAATAATATAAAAATGGTATCATGGTTGAAACAAAATGGAAGAAAATATGTAATGATTAATGTCTTGAATTTGTGTGATTACAATGCAAATTAATATGCCTATTTATAATAATTCACATAATATGTAAATTAAATGCTTGGATCTAAGGGTCTGGAATGTGGCAATCCCATGTTTGGACCCTCCACAGACTAACCTACACTTATGGTGGCTGTAAAAATAGAGAGATCCCTATATGTTGCCTTGAGCTCCTTGAAGGAAAGATGGGATATAAATGCAATAAAATAATTACCTGTATTGACTTCTATATTGATTATCTTAAATGCCAGAGGATATAAACTTCCTAGCAATTTTACCAAGCAAATAAATAAAAGAAAAATAAAGAAAATGTTGCTGCTCTAGACACCTTACTCATAAGAGCCTACCCACCTCCTTGTTTCTACTTTATAACAAGGAAGTGCAGGCAGGGATGGGTACTGATCATGAAAACATATGAGTCACTGATTTTTATCAAGGCTTGGCTCTAGCAACCTCTGAGAGAGATATCTAGTGCCAAACAAACATCCTTGGATCATATAGTGACTTCTGCAAACTTTTCCAACCACTTCTTAGTCTTTGGTGAGATCAACATTTCCTAACAACGTACCTTGCCCATGTTTTGAATTTCAACTCCCGTATGCCCCAATCAAAGTGACTAGTGGTTAGGAATTATGAGAGCTGTAATCTCAAACATTAAGGAATCAAGTTTCGAAAACACTGATTTAGATAATGGGAGAGAACAGAGGAAATTACAGTTGTCCCTCTACATTCGTGGGGTTGACTTTCATGAATTTGATTGTGCACAAGGCACATGCTTGCCTTCCTCTACATTCTCCTCCTCCCATTCCCTTGCATTCCTCATCCCAGGCTTGCAAGACTTGTGTTTACTGTGGAGATTTTTTTTCCTTTTGGGTGAGCAAAGCTCACTCCTTACTCATTACATTCTGCTGTGTAATGACTGCTGATTGGTCAGGTGCTCTCTTTGCTCCTACCTCTCCCCTCTGGGAGGAATCTCCTTTCTAATGATGATGACCAGAAGTATTTAGAACACCAGAACTCAGCAGGCCACTCTTCTTCATCTAAGGGGAAAATGCCAGTAAGCCCTTTACCTTGTCTTTTTTCTTCCCTTTGAAAGTGCTGGGGCCAGAGGCAAGGGAATGGGAAGGGGATCACAGGTGGAGTTATTTGCAGTTTTTCTACTTTCATGAGGGTTCTGTGCCCTGAACCTTCTTGAATGTGGAGGGGCCATTGTAATGCTGTATTCCCTATATCTTTTTCCGCTGAAAATCTGCATCACAACCATTGCAGGTGCAGTTAGATGATTTTAGATTTGGAATTGCAGCTGCTGTAGACTATATTTCAGAGGAAGTAACTGGCAAAACCACATTTGAGTATTCCATGCCTAAGAAAACCCTATGAAATTCATGGAGTTGTCATAAGTCAATAGGCAACTTGAACACACACACAGTTTCTCTCCTAATGTTTTACAGTTTTTCTGGCTTTAGACAGGAATAATCTACATAGCTTGACTTACTTCAAGGTATTATAAACCAACCCAGCTGTACTTTTGGGAACCCCTGCTTCATTCTGTTGACTGGGGCCCTCAACTTCTCCCCAAATCCTGCCCCAAATTATCTCTGCCCCCTGCTGCTCCATGACCCTGAAGGTGGCATTCTCTACGTACAAATGCTTTCCGGGCAAGTAGCTTGGATTACCTGGGGTGAAAAGAACAAATTAACTCCCTCTCTGTGTAGTGTGGGTCAGGTCTGGCCTGATGGGGCCCAAAGAGCTAATTTATTCTAGGGTTAAAATGGACAGTGCTAATCACATTTTTAAAACATGTGCTTTAAAATTTTGCTCTAAGACCACCAGTTCTCAGGATGTAGGACCCGAATGTCTTGCCAGTCACTCACAGAGCTAAGGAACAGGGTGTTACAAGGTAACATCTGCATATATAATGCATTATTGAGTGGGAGTAGTGAGGGCATTCTAATATTTAACATGGGAACTGACACAATGACTAGTTATGTTACCATTATAAGTATAATTAGTAATGGAGGGGAACCTTTTTTAGCTTTTGTTCTATTTTTAAACACATATTCCTGCCACCCAAAATTCAATAAAATTAAGAACAAAAATTAAAAATCAAGTAGTGAGTAACAAATAGTGTACTACTTTTTAAAGAAGAACAACTCATTTTGTCACATTACTTCTTTTAAAATGGGTTCCAAGCTCTGATTGCTTTCTCTGTAACCATTTCTTATTCTTCTGTTTCATGTGCTGATGTGGTGGTTCTTTCTTCTTCTTTTTAATAGATATGGTTACTTAGAGCAACCATTTACTCATTGCCAAAAAAGAGGAAATATATTCCTTTCAAACTTGGGAGACCTATCTCCTCAGAAAATGCAGCTGTCCTTGTAAAGCTCTTGCAATTCTGCCACAAAATGTTTAAAAAGCCACTTAATATGTATTTTTCTTTAAAAAAAAATCTTTGAAAGGTACTGGTATCTTCAAAAGGTAAAAGATCTGTACCCTAAAAGTGAGTTCACTTATTTGTCTGAAATTTTGCAAAAGTGTAATCTCCTCTAAAGGGGCTATTATGATTTAAATCTAATTGCTGGTTGCATTTAAAGTATACCAATTCAATCAGTGGGATTTACATGAGTGTTGACTTCCATTCAGCAATTGATTGAATGGGTCTATTTTAGCTGCATCTAGAAGTTGTATTCAATTATAAGCTTACAAATTTCATCCACTTCTGTATTACAACCTTCCATAGATTTTTAATGACAGTCAATGGGAGGCATGAAGTTTTAGATTTCTGAAGTGATATTCCAATTTAAATCCATGTCAAACTAGCAGACTGACTCTGTTGGAGAAGATTGGGCTGCTTCTGGGACCAAATCAAGATTCACTCTTTATTTTGGAATCAATGGAGTGGCATTTGGTGGCTTCCACAGTACTGAGGTGATGATCTAATTTTAGGTTTTTGCCTTAAATTTAAAGGAGCTGAAGGTGATGAATCTATAGGGGGCACCAGGATAGGCACTTTTAAAGTTCAGAATAAAACCCAGATGGAGTCACTGGCCCACTCACATGGAAGCTACTATATAGCACTGGATCACTGCACAACCCTACTATTCTAAAGGGAGAGGCAGCTGTCTAAACAGAGGACTGTAAGTTGGATACATGGCCATTTTACTACTACTATTTCATCAGTCCTGTCATTTTTCTTTCATCAGTCTCATATGTGCCTTTCCTTCCTTGCACGCATATCAAAGATGATGCTTCCCAAAATTGTTCACACGTGGGGACATACTAATCATTGCCCTCATTCTTGGAACAAATTTTTAGCCTGAAATTATGCAGACAAATGATGCAGTTACTTATATGTTTCTTGTGTATTCAGTTGGCTCTCCACATTCGTTAGGGGCTCAGAATCCCTGCAAAAGTAGAAAAATTGCAAATACCAAAATGTATGTGTGTCTGTGGGAAGGGGGCCAAGGCATGGTGGGGAGAGCAGGCACCCAAGGTCTAAAACAGATCAGGGAAAGGAGAGAGAAAGAGGTGAATTGCATGACGGCCCTATACTTCCTCTCTCTTGCCCATCTCCTTGCTTGAGTGTGGAGGAGCATCAGGAGAGGCTTTGTTGTGCTGTGATCCTGTTTAGCTGAGCAAGAAAAGGGGACTAGCCATAGAAAGTGTTCTGATCCTCATCTTGTCTGAATTAAATGTTTCTTTGGAAGTTACTTTCCTACCTATTTGATTCAAAATATCAGGACAAGTTCTTTAAAAGTGTGTGCTGCTTTTAAATAGCATCTGTATCTGTTGTTGTTGTTTCTATTTCAAGAGTTCTTCAAAATTAAGGGAAGTGTTGAATGATCAACTTTGGTAAATGGTTTCCACTTACCACAGATGAAGTGTTCCATTAAACAGGATTCACTTTTCAAACATTTTATTGCATTCAAAAGTTTTGCTTGTTTTTTTCAAAGTGCCCAGTACTTTCCAACATAGATCCCACTTGAAATCCTTTTAAATAATTATTGCACTTAGTGTTGATGTGTTTTAACAAACTTGTACTCTACAGTAAAGCAGAGGATTATTTGCAGCAATGGGAGCTTTGAACAGTAACAGCTGTTGGGGGAGTCTACCAGCCAGAGTCTATCCAATAGAAAAATGCATTTTCTAACTTTCTTTAAAACAAATAAATCTGTCAATGACAAAACAGTAAGTTCAGAACAATAGTGCAGTGGTAAATGTTGAAGTGCTGGCACTCATCTTGATCAAGCCACACACCAAAGCAGGAGGAGCAGGGTAGCAGGTAGTTGTGCTGATCCATATCAGCAAATCACCTCTACAACTCTTCAGTATATATCAGTACATATCTTATTGCAAGTCCCAAACAGAGTAGAGCCATTGAATCTAGTGCTGAATGGCAGATCAACACTTAAACCTACTTATTCTGTAGATCTACTTTAGTTAGGATTAACAACTGAGAGCCAGCATGGTCTTGTGGTCTGAGCACTACAGTACAACTCTGGGGACCAGGGTTCGAATCCTTGCTTGGTCATGTAAATCCACTAGGCGCCCATGGGTAAGTCATACTTTCTCAGCCTCAGAGGAAGGCAAAGGCAAATCTTGCCAAGACAATCCCATGATAGGCTTGCCTTAGGATCACTATAAGTCAGAAACAACTTGAAGGCACACAACAACAAAACAATTGGATCTAAGCTTCCGTCTCTACCAGGAAAGGTCTTCTGCAAAGCTAATGATTCTTAATTATCCATCCAATACTAAGCCATTCAAAAATACTTTCCATAATAACATAGAATTTGAAACAATATATTGTTGGGAAATAAGTCATTTCTCCCCAGCTATTATGAAGACTGAAGAAAAGTTCTGAAGAAACAGGCACCATGAGAGAGCAGGCAGATTGCCATAATCCCTGCTAATTAGAAAGTCCCACCACTTTGACCCTGAAAATCCTGGCTCCGTTATACCACTTGTCCAGAAGCAGTATTCCTCATAAGATACAAGTCAAATGCATTTCATATCAAACATAGCCCAAGAGGATGTTCTACCTCATTATGATTTTAGCAATGTGCAAAGAAGAGAGTAGGTCATGGGGCAATGAACAAGATTTCGTATATCTTTATAAAATAGCCAGTTCCTGACCTTTTCTGTTCAGGTGTGGGCAACTTGCTTCTAGATGGTGTTGAACTGCAATTTTTCAGGGAACATAACTGAGTTCTATGAGAGAATACATCTTGGCTCAGACACTGCAACATAGAGGCACTTCTTGTTTCTCATTCTAAAAAGTAGAAGTATTTTTTTAAAAGAAGAAGATGGAAGTCAAGGATCATTCCAACCACATCTTCCTTTGCTATCTCACGCACATGTGAATGAAGTGGTTGCCATTCATTTCTGCAGCGGCCTAGAGGGAAGAATGAGGCACTGAACTTTGGAGCAATGTTGCAGCAGGCATCCTTGGTACTTTACACGTCAACTCCGATAGCATTGCCCTGAATGGCAATATAAAATATTTTAAAAGAATATATGCTACCAGCAGACCATTGGAGCAGTAGCGTCTTTCCTCTACCATTCAATCTGAAGTCAGCTTCAGGGGCTATGATAAGAGATGGCTTCTTGTATCTACCGGTAGTTATCATTATAAACTCACTACCTCACAACACAGAAAACCAGGAGCTGGAAGAAAATAATTATTTCTTTCCTTTGTCACCTTCTTGCCCTGGAGAAGGACAGCTTTTTCTGAGAAACAGGCAAATTGGCCAGACGTTTCTTGGTTCAAAGGCTAGAAGTCAGATTTATTGAGTACAAAAATATAAAAAGTTCTGCTATAGCAGGGTGCCATAGAGATTCGGAACCCAGGACAAAAGCTGGGCCAAGCTTTTATACCAGGTATCCAGGTAAACAACATACACACCCATTGCAGCATTTTCCACCAATCACAGTATCCAGGTAAATAGCAGACACGCCTATTACAGTATTTTTCCACTAACCACAGACCATCTGACCTCCACCCAGAAACTTCCATTCAGGTAATGACCAGAAGCTTCTAGAGGGGCAGGTAACCTGAGATCCTTCCAATCACAAACTTCCTTCCAAATAAGGCAATGGTCAGGTGAGGCAGTAATAGTCATGAGTCAGCAGACGGGAGGGGCTAGGGACTCCTGTGTATGTGACCACCTCTTAGCTTGTAATGGAGATAATCTTTTTCTTTACTCACAGTTTCCCCCCTCGCACAGGAGACCTAGCCCATCCCGTACCCCTGAACTAATAGTTGGGTCTCCCTAACAACGTCAACCTTTCAAGGTGGGTCAACAGACCTATTATTGTGTAGTGAATTACAGAAAATTGGCATACATTGTGACAGGCAGCAGAAACACAGAGCTATACATGTAAACAGGATAAAAATGACAAAAACACTTTTCACCCATCCAAAATTCGCTAACTAGTTAGCGAGATTCAGAGTGTCTACTGGGACTACAGGCCATCCCTGTAAATGAGAGGAAGGACCATGCGTACAAACCCAACATTTGGTGACATTTGCTACCTGGGAAATATTATGAACTAATTAATGAAAAATGTTCTCATGCCAGCTAGCATGAGTGCTTTCAGGCAAGTAGGTAATCCATAATTTAAGGAACAAGCACTTCATAGTAACAAGACATCAAAACACAGTGTATAAAAAGGTTATAAGTCAGTGCAACCAGTCCTAAAACTACTATCAGTAACTAACAGACACAGTTCAAAATCCAATACTGAGGTCTCAGGTCAGCCTCCGGAGTGACTCTGAGAAATAAAGTCTCTGAGGGAACAAGTATCTGGCATATTTCTTCTAAATAGCAGCTTGAATCCGTCGCTGGCGTCCTCTTGAATCACCTTCCACCTTCTGGGTTCTGGCACCTTTTTAACTCTGGAATGATGGATCCAAGATTTATGGCCCTGGATTTTAATTGCGGTATCAGTGATCTGCAGCACTTGAGCAGGTTTGGTCCACGCCAGAGACAAAGGTCTTCTTCCCCAGATCTTTAAGACCACCCAATCACCAGGCTGGAGATGGTGCACTGGACCATCAAGGTTGAAGGGCCGTTCCTGTAAGGATAAAAGCGGACAGAGGCCAGGGCAGCACCCAGAGAACGAACATATTTTGTTTTGTTTTGGTAACACTGCATCTCCCATCTTAACCTCCCCCATCAGGCTTCCCAGACAGAGCTGGCTAGGCCAGGGGTGACAGAATATTCTCTCAAAAGGGGAGAGCTTCAAGGGACCTTTTGGAGTGATTCTAACATTTGTGAGGGCCAGAGGCAATGCCTTGACCCAGGGAAGGTCAGTTTCTAGGGAATTTTTCTTCAAGTTTAAGTATTTTATTAACATAAATGTAAAAATCCCTACAATCAATTATCTATACTCACTACAACAAGCATGAAAAGTTGAAGTTCTTGTAATCACTCAACTGCATGCCTGCAATCAAACACACAAGAATATAAAGTTAGCCAGAGATGAAAATTAAGAAAGGGAGAGAGACAGAACGGATTTGATGAAACACAATACCAATCCAGAAGTCTTCAGCTGGGAGAGAAAATGATCTCAGCAACTCCAGTCAAGGTAAATTTAAGCTGGTTACCATCTCCATTGTTTTTGCAGCTCTGAGACAATTGCTCACTTAAAATGCATCTTTTAAACTTCCAAAAAAGAATTCAGAGAGACTCCTAAAGAACTCCAAAAAGAACTCCAAAGAAATGAGGAGCTGTGTCTAGATATATATACTGTGGACCATGCCTGGAGAAGCCAGATGTCCCATCTTTTTATGAAGATGGATCATTTTCCTTTTAGTTCAAAGGAAATACAATCAACCATCCTGTTTCCTGTAAATAGTATCTCTCTCCAGAGATGCAAGCCTTGGTTGTCAGATTCCAGCCGGCTTTGCATTGTTTATGTTTCTCTCAGAGAGTAATGGGAGCCAAAACGGCCAACTCACCCCAGGATGTAAAACAGCAGACAGAGATCTCCTGTTTACATGTCCTTCCGGATCTCTCCATGGCTCACTTATATTTTATATAAAATAACTAGGATTCTCAGGACATGGCCCCCAGGGGGTGCTTCAGGGGTATTACCCAAAAATAATTTAGAGCCAATTAAATAAAAAGAAAAATTGAGCATCAGCAGTAAGGATTTCTCATCAGAACTGCAATACAAGAGCAATTAAATTGAGAGTATTGCAACTTCTAATCTATGGTATGATGTCTTCTTTGATGATGATATTTCTAGACAGATAAAAATCACAAAACTCGTCAACCCTGTCTACAGCGATCAAATGAAAATCACAAACTCATCACCTCCATGTCTTTATATCTGGGGTTGTGTTTTAGATTCACAATACAACCTAACAATAAGCAAACAGTTCAGAAAAATAACAATGATCAGTTGAAAAGCAATACAATGGGTTCTGAGTTCAAATCCTACCACATTTAGTCTCTATATTCTATAAAGTCACACTAAAAATACATAAAAAGGAAAGAGAGAAAAATAAAGCATAACATTACACATTACTAAAAGTATACACCATATAACAACAATTAAAGGCAATACATCATAATGCAATTAAAAACAGATTCATCAGCAATTGAATGTCAGCATTACAGAATGAGGTTTCCAATACATTGCATGAACTATTCATAGACAAAAGTTCCTGGAACAAAACAAAAACAATTGGAACAAAAAATACATGCAAAATAGTGGTGTTGTTGTTGTTGTTGTTGTTTTCAGGTTTGTACAGATGGAGTGAGGAATTCACTGTCCTCAAGTGTCTAAAAAAAAAATCTGTGTGGTTGATTAAAAAAAATGCAAAAGAAGTCCAGTTGATGAAATGTACTGCATAGCCCATCAGGCTTTTAATGCACCGAGTGCAATGTCTTTGAGTAGAAGATATAGTTTCCTCTAAAGCCTTTAAGAGGAAATCTGTTCAGGAGGTGACTCAAGGGTTTTCCACCCCTCCTTGTATCAAAGGGTAGTCAAGGTACTTTAGGATACAAAAGCGGTGCCCTTTTGTTCAATGGTCATATAAAATAATTAGCTGCCATCAGAGTGTTGAATAGATCAGGATACCTGCATCAAAAAGAAAACTCAAGAAAAAGGTTAATAGAAAAATCCCACTCAGCGAGGCTGGGGGGGCATGCCAGGTATCAGAGTTGGTATGTCCCTGCTAAGGAACAAAAGGAGAAAAAGGAAGGAAAAACAAAACAAAAACGGTAAT
The DNA here is from genome assembly GCA_948472985.1 of Iguana delicatissima. NCBI lineage: Eukaryota > Metazoa > Chordata > Lepidosauria > Squamata > Iguanidae > Iguana > Iguana delicatissima. The sequence goes on along the minus strand of CAOKZL010001390.1, from coordinate 800,989 downwards.
GGTGGGGGAGGTAAATGATGGCGAGAACATCAAGTATCACACGGGAGGGGCTGGGACTCCTGTGTATGTGACCACCTCTTAGCTCCTAATGGAGATAATCTTTTTCTTTACTCACACCTTTATACTATTTTCTGAAGAGCCAGTATGCAGAGACACAAGCAATTCTCTAGACTATCTTCAAATACTGAGGTCATCCAACTAACGTAGTGTGGAAGTAATTTACTTGCAAATGCCAAGTTACTTATAATTCATTCCTTTCTGCAATACTTAAGGCACAAGTCAGTTACATCATGTTGGTAATTAGGAGCAATGTCAGTCATTCTGTGGTATACCTTTCAATTATGTTTCTTTGCTTTATATTTTCAGGGGGTTATGGCCTCACTGAAGTATGCTTTGCATCATAGGTCAGGAATTTATGGCATTCAGAACTGTTTTTAAATAACAAACATTTAATAACTTTTTAATAATGAAGCAAGACTAGAACAGGTCATTTTTAAAATACAACCATGATGTAACTAATTCCTTTGGAGGCCTCAGTATTAGTAGTTGCAACTACTGACCATTGTTCAGATCATTCTCAGTGCCTTTTTATTCCCTCTGGCACTTCCTATTACAATCCCCTAATTCCCAGAGTTCATGTAGAGCCTGAGCTCTTATCTCTTATACAGGGATAGAACAAAGGCTTTTGTATCTGTGCTAATCTTCTTATCTGTACTAGGATGTGTTTTTTTCACCTGACACTATTGTTTGTTAAATTACCTCTGTTAAGATAATCATCATTGTTTATACCCCATATCCTCTCCAACAGAAGCAGCACTCCACCTACCAGTTGAAGTGGGCTACAATGCATGAAAGACAATGCCAAATTAAACTTGTTAGTCTATTCAAGTTGCCACAAAAACTTTTGTTGTTTTTCCAAGTTCTGGTTACCAGCAAACCACTACAGTAACTTGGGCAGAAAATGTATATATGCCAATTGATGAGTTTATATATGTTCAGCAACATGTTGTTGTTGTATGCCTTCAAGTCATTTCCAACTTAAAGCTTTCCTAACGTGAACTTATCACAGGTTTTCTTAACAGGATTTGTTCAGAGGGGGTTTGGCCATGCCTTCCTCTGAGGCTGAGAGAGTGTGTCTGGTCTAGGTCACCCATAGTGTCCATGGCCAAGAGAGGATTCAAATCATGGTCTCCCAGAGATTCAGTTCAGCATTCAAACCAGTATACCACACTGGCTCTGTTTAGCAATATGTCTTGTGTTATATTTAGATCTTAAGCAACATCTTGTGTCTCACTTTTTTACAGAGTACATTCTTTAGTTCCTCTTTTTGTGTTCACGTTCATGGCTCTCCTGCTAAAATCATCAGTGGTTAATATTTATCTCTCTAACCTCAGCAGAGGTTCACACCCATAAAAAAACCTCATCATCCGACAGACATTTTGCCACTTCATACATGACCCTTATAGTCCAATCCTTGTCAGTGAGAGGCCTGTCTTCTTTGGAGTCAGGTATTCAGATTAACCGTGACAACTAAGAAGCAACAGCACTGAGAAAAGACATTTGGATTAAAAATAATTCCCTGCTGAGGGCTTAAGGCTGAGCTTATACCATTGTTTTTTTGTTTTTTACAAAGAAATGTCATAAAAGACATAGAAAAGTCACTGTTATAAGAACAGAGCATCATGGAAGAATCAGCATGTTCAGGTGTTTTGAAAGAGAAGTCCAATGAAATAGAATTCTTTCTCTGAATGCTAAGAGTGCATTTCACAAGCCACAACAGAGTAATATCTTTAATACACTCAACTAAGATGTCACATTTTTAGGAGTAAGCAAGCTTTTGAGTGCTCCAAGTCTCTACCAAAGCTTTTGGATGTTTTTTTTTCCTGCTGGATTCATATATCTACTTAGGATTTTTGTATAAATTAATATTTTATTGCAATATAAACCAGCCTATTATCACAGTGCAAAAGATTTATCTACTCAGACACTAGTACTTTATATTTTCTTATACTCTCTCCCCTCTGCAAAAAACAAAAAACAAAAACAAACTGTACACATGACATTTGTTTTGAAATTTGAACAATTTAGTACCATCCAGTCTAGATTTAATATTGCCTGTGATATTCCCATATCCTATGTTCATAATATACCAAATTTAGGAGATCAATCTTAAAATTGGATCAAACTCTTCTATACCTGAAGGTCAGATTTAATTTTGAGGAGTTACATGGCCTCTGAAAGAGTGAACATTTAGGCCATTTCCGCACTAGGCTGTTATAGAGCTATGATTCCACCGGCCGGCCCCTCCCGAAACTGCAAACCCCAGGATTCCATAGGATGTTGAAAGTGGAATCATAGCACTGTAACAGCCTAGTGCGGAAATGGCCTTAATGTGGGTTTGACTGATGGACTAGAACTCTAGGAGACCAAAGTTCAAATCCCCACTCAGCCAAAGAAGCCCACTGAGTGACCTTCGTCAAGTGATACTCTCTCCGTCTCAGAGAAAGACAGTGGCAAACCCCTTCTGAACAAATCTTGCCAAGAAAACCCCATGACAGGTTTGCCTTAGGATCACCATAAATTGAAAACTAGTTGAAGGCCCACAAAACAACAATGGTTTCCAACTGTGAGGTAGTCCTACCATATTTGGCTTCTATTTATTTTTGTCTCTAGAATTAATCTGTAGTTTTATAAATGAGAATCAATATGGTATAGTGGTTTGAGCATTGACTACAACCCTGGAGACCAGAGTTCAATTCCCCGCTCAGCCATGGAAACCTGCTAGGTAACCTTGGGCTCATCACATACTCCCAGCCCCAGAAAACCTCATGATTGGGTCAACATAAGTCAGAAATGGCTTGAAGGCACAGAAAAACAGCAGTTTTGTAAATATAAAGACTCACATTTCTGTTTACTTCAGCTGTCTACCTTTCAAGGAAGCTGCGAGTCCTGCTTGTGTTAGAGATATCAATGCAACTGTTAGACATTATACAGTTCACAGTGTTAGCCATAATTCCCATTTCATTCTAGTTCTAGCCCTTCTTCCAAATCCCAGATTTTGAGGCTTTCATGTCACAATCAACTTTCCCTGCTTCATGGTTTATTTAACATTGAATATTAAGATGAATTCAGTCCTCTTGCTCATTATTTTGTGACATCTTTTAATTCCAGACAAACACAATACATTTTCATGAGTCTGGATTTCACCCTCTCTTTCAAATGGATTAGTATGGCTAGCTATGATTTCATACTCTTCAACTGTCCCAAACTGGTAGGAATAATTCCCATTAATCTTTTGTAGGCCCACTTTTTAAGCTACTTTTAAAAAGTTCTAATTTCTCCCTCCTTCCACTTTTTCCCTTCGTCCTGGGCTAACTTCAGTTGCTGCAAATTGAGTTCAAAGTACAAAAGTAGTTTGCACTCAGTTACCTCAGTGGGGACGGGGGGAGGGTGGAAAGGAGAGGAAGGGGAGTGAGTCTTGCCTTTCCCAGTAGGCTCAGGCAAAAGGAAATAGCTTCAGCCCCTCCTAGCTTGTGTATTTTTTCTCCTCGATTATATCATTTGCAATTTTGACCATATTCTAATATTGCTCGACAACTTGTGCCCTCATTTTCATCTGTGAAATGCTAGAGAAAATGTGACTTCTGAGTTTGTTTCATGTGATTCTTCCTCTGTATCACAAACAGTGAATTTGTAAAAATTCCAGAACTGAATATGAGATTCATGAATACAGCAGAACCAAATATACTAGTACCGTTAACTGAAATATGACATTCCATTTAGTAATAGTTATGTGGTTTGAGCTACATAGTGAGCATCGGCTCTGCTACAAAGCAGGTAGATTTTAGAGTCCTGGTCAGCATCATGATAAAATTTTAACAGACATCCAGTGGCTCTGAGGAAGATTAATTTGCTAGTTAGTTTTGTTTTCACCTCTAAGTTGAAGGCTGGGAATAGAGCGACAGCTGGAAACAGATTGGGGGAAATAAACTTTCCTGTTAGAAAGTTTGCTCAGCTATCATGACACCTGCACACTTCAGTTTCCTTTGTTTGTTCTCACGCTATATAACCTTGGGAATCCATCTTTCATTGGCCTCACAAGGAGGGAGTTCACCCCAGCTCAGGGATGTAAGCCAGCCACAGGCAACAGAAATATCAGCCATGGGACAGTCTAGGTAAAAAGTTACTTAGAGGCCTAGTTCTATCAATTGCATCAAGAGGATGTTTGAACCAATCAGCTAAATGCAATTGCATAGGGACATGGGGGCGGAGGAGGTGATTTGCCCTGGGTGGCAATGTTTCTGGGGTGTCCTAGCTCATAGCCATGCCCCCACATGCCCTGGCCATGCCCCCACACACTGCAGCCACGCCCCCCCCACACAGTGGCCATGCCCTCCCGCCATAGCCTCCTCTCCTGCCCCCCTGCCCCACACTCCAAGCTCCGCCACTGGCTAAATGACAGTGATGTTCCTTCTTCTGTAGACTTTGTGCTGCATCATTTCCCAACAATGAATCTGGATGGTAGGGGAGGCCTAGTGTGGGTGGAGCTACAACTGAACATGCTACAGCTAAAAATGTGTTTTGTTGTTGGTGTGCCTTCAAGTCATTTCCAACTTATGGTAACCTCAAGGTGAACGTATTATGAGGTTTTCTTTGCAAGAATTGTTGGGGGGGCATCTTTGCTTTTCTTTGAGGCTGAGAGAGTGTGACTTGCCCAAGTTCACCTTACAGGTCTCCATGGCTGAGTGGAGATTTGAAACCTGGTCTCCAGAGTCATAGTACTTTGATGAAATTCCAATTGAAATGGATGGGAATACATTCAAATAAATGTCTATCTAGCAGTGGGGCTGCTACCATCTTTAATATACCCGGTGTTGTCAGAATGGAAACTAGAGAGGACTTCTGTAAGTTTAATGGTTGTGTAGAAGAAAGAATTTCAGCAGGTGTTGCTTATTACCTGGTTGCCTGGCAAGCATCAGCTGCTGAAAAATCCTCTTCTACACAATCATTAAAGGTATAGCAACTGTCTCTAGTTTTCAATCTGGCAACCCTGCATACCCAATAAATCCTCTGGGCATTTGCTATCTTGTGACTCAATGAAATTTGGGGATAATGAAGATAGCAAGGGCCCCAGGAGCTCCACTTAACCGCTTCTCATCAGCAGTTCTTAATTTAATAAAAGAAAGCGGGAGAGTGTGTGCATGACATCAGGCCTAGAAGGCCTCTCAGGACCTCTTGGCTACAAAATTTGCTCCATCACATGGGTGCTGGGTCTCTGCATGATATTAAGTCTGAATAAATTGGCAGTGATTTCACTGCTGAGTATTAACCAACTTACCTTGGATCTTTCTGACTTTCTAATGATTTCCTGTTCTCTGAAACTCTTGAAGCAGCTGTGTGATAGAAACTGCTATAGGGTGGTAAGGGATTGGGATTGAACTGGATGGCTTCACTAAGTTCTATCTAGGTTTGCTTACCATCTAGCTGTCCCAGTTTAACAGAAACAGTCTTGATTAATCTTTTGTTGTCCCACTTTTTCAGCGGCTTTTAAAATGTCCCAGATTCTCTCTCTTTCCCTCTTCGTCCACAGCTTACTTCCATTGGTGCAAAACTGAGTTCAAAGTACAAAAGCAGTCTTTTCTTGTATAAGCAAGATTTGCACTAATTTGACACAGAAGGGGAGGAGAGAGGAGCAAGACAGATTCTTGCCCTTCCTAGTAGGATCAAGTAAAAGCATATTTACTTCAGCCTCTCCTAGTTTGTGTGTTTTTCCTTGTTAATAATTTTGTCCATCTCGACCACGCTCTGATGTTGCTTGGCCACGTGTGTCCTGGTTTTCATCTGTGAAATGTCAAAGCGCATGGCTTTGTCATTCTATGATTTTCACAATGGGTTCGGTTCAGGAAAGGCTGAATAGATCCAGCAAGGAATGCAAACGTTCCTTAAAGATCAGCTGGACAAGTTGTCATGGGAACTCTTTGTAGGCTGAAAGCTTTTTATAACCAGTAAGGCATCTGAATGGGATGGCCCCTTCCCCCTACAGAATGTTGTAATCCTTGTGTCTGTGGGGAAATCAAAAGTACCAGCCAGTTGTTTTGGAATAAGCTGGACTTTGCACTTCTGGGCTCAGGCTGAGTATTCAGCTGAACATTCTGATATTGGGAAAGACTTATTAGAGATGTTAGTCATGCCCTTCCAGATACAGGTTTTACCTGTATCTTTATAAATAAACAAAAATATTACAAATCATCAATAAGCCGCCAATACGCTCATTCCAAAGTAAACCAACTCTAGCATAAACCCTGAATTCCTGGGAATTTTCACTGGCTGGAAAATTGAGGAGCTTTATACAATAGATTTCAGAGTCTTGAAAAGCCATTTAATGGGGGAGGGGAGCTCCCTGGACTCTGAGGCCAGCAAGACTACTCCTAGAAGATTCTGGAAGGTGTAGCTCTAAAAAAGTAACTTTTCCAAGAGCTAATTTACAAGTATCACCCCATAGCCCCCAGAATGCAGAGATCTATGTGGAAATGTTACTTACTGCTTCCCATCAAAAAACTCTTTCTACTCTGCAGATGCTGCATTTTCCACCACACAGTAAAAATAGCTAATTATTTAGCTCCCCTGTTAATTATTACAGAAACACAAATTAACCAGACAAATGGAATATTCTTATGACAACATTGGTATACCAATAAAACAAACCTGCTGAGAATTCTTGTTGACAAGTGTGTGTATATTTAAATGAACTCTATGAAATTCTCTCCACTTGTCAGATTCCATCTCTCCCTCTTTTTAAGTAATTACAGTCCTGAATTATTCAAAACTATCCTCTTCCCAGTCGACTGCAGTGTTTACTGCATCTCTCTGCCACTTGAGAAGAAAGGGTGGACCTTTCAAACCACAATCTGATTGTCATCTTGAAGACAGATGTCATCGCAGATGTTTTTAGAACTGGTAGGCTTGAGTCATTTCATTTAAACAAGAAGGAATACAGCTCATTACTTGCAGCCCAATCTACTGCAAACTTGCTTAGAAGTCAGTTCCATTAACTGCACTGGGATTTGATTCCTGTGTACACAACTATATGGGAGAAAGATCCCCTGAAATCACAGGGTCTTACATCTGAGTAAACATCTTAAAGATCAAATATATCAGCCTACAGTTTAAGAGTTGCAGTTCAGACACCCTGCTTTGTGGGAGATCCCTTTGGGGTCTCAAGCAAATTACTTGGGATAAGTGATATGCCTTTAGAACAGGAGCTTTCAGCACAGTGATAATGATCTTTCTGTAGGCTGCTTTCACATAAAGGATAAATCATTTTTATTTTATTTCCTGCAACTGCCTGGTGACATCCTACTAGCATCCTTTATGAATATTCAGATACCAAAATTCTGGTAGCTTAAAAATACAGCCCATGTAACATACTGTTTTCAATGGGAAATGCACGCATTGGCATCTTTAAAACATAACATACCATTTTCAGTTGGAAAAAAACTTGTTGTCCCCAACAGGTATGACAACTGCTATACTAATATCAGTTAAAATGATGACTAGCAATTAAAAATTTATCACACAAGATAAAACTGTTTGTGGGGTAGATAATTTGTCTGATGCCTGAACTATTGCAAGCCTCCACAAGGCTTCTAATTTCACACTTATAATTTCATGTGCATATTCAAGTGTTAAGTTGTTTTACTCTCAGTAGGGATTAGTGATCACTTTTTTTTTCCAGTTTTTGAATTGAAAGAACTTATCAGAATTCTCAAATTTCTTCAGATTTAGGCCACAAGGAATGTAAGATTTTTGGTGGGAGAAACCAAAGTAGCAGAATAACCCCAAGGATTTAACACACAGAGATGTCTTATTCTTAAAAGTTTGGGTATAAATAAATCCTCATGTATTCAGGCATGTCAGTGATGAATCAGAGATCCTCTTTTTACTTTTCCTCAGAGGAGAAGGCAAATACACACATGGTGCTCTTCACTGTAGTGCATGGCTGTAGAATTTGGCCAGTACAAATGGAAAGATTAAGGTTTATCACTTATCTTTTGAAGAGTTTACCAAATTCACACATTTCTTCATATTTGAGATGGAAAGAACTTGAACTTTAAAAATGTTGAATGTAGAAGAAAGCAAAACAAGCAAATTTCACCATCCTTCTCTCTGTAAGAGGCATAATTGTTTGCAAAGAAGAATGACATTGTGACGAAAGAACTGGTTTGACATCCAGGAAATATGCCCAGCCCTAGTAGGTGTTTTTGTAGTGCTGGGAAAGTCACTTAAACTATAATTTTAAACAGGTTTACACTGCAGGAAGGTACACCTATTTATCAGTCTATTGTCATGGCATAGCATGCCACAGCAATAATGTGCATGCTTCATGGTGCTATTCTAGCTTTTTACTTACAGTCCTTACAAGCTAAGCATATTTAAGTAACATTTCCATGTCCAAATGGACACCCAGTCGTAGTTTTTGAAAACTTACTGAAGAAAAATGGAAGAAACACAAGAAACTAAGGACACAAATTCGGACTGGAAGCTACAGAAATACAGATTAAAGTTATACCATTTCAACAAAATTGAACTGAAATAGCAGAACACAGAGACATATACAACAAATAATTCTTACAAACCTCTAGTCTTTCTGGAAAAAAAAATTCTTAACAAATTCTCTCCCAGTTCACCAGGGGTGTCAGCCAGCATGGTGTAGTGGTTTGAACACTGGACTACGGCCTTGGAGACCAGGGTTCAATTCCCCGCTTGAGCATGGAAACCTACTGGGTGACTTTGGGCACCTCACAGACTCTCAGCCCCCAGAAAAAAATTATTATAGATTTCCCTTAGGATCATCATAAGTCCAAAACTAACAAACAACAAAACTTAAGGACACACAACAACAACAACAACAGCAACAATGGACATATTAGGTTCTGATCTGCAGAACTGGGTTGTCAAATGAAAAACTGGAGAAGACTCGTGTACTTTTAATGGCTGAGTAGAAGAGAGAATTTCAGCAGGTCTTGCTTGTCATATGGCCAGATAACAAGCAATACCTGCTGAAACTCCCTCTTTGACACAACCGTTAAAGGTACTGGCATCTTCTTCAGTTTTCATTCTGGCAAGCTTAAGATCAAGAAGAGTTATTATTTTTATTGTTTATCCTGACCTCAGTTAATACAAGTGATAGAGTGGGTGCACCTTTTTTTCTTTTATTCTTGAAAGGTGGGGTAGAAAAGTTTTAAACAAACAGCTAAATGACTAGACTTGGAACAAATGGAATAGTGGGTCCCGCCACCCCCCCCCAACCTGGCAACAGTAGGTTGTTTATTATGTTTGCACAGTGACACTGGGTTCTCTTCACTTCCTTTAATATGTTAGATTCCGGCAGCAGTGGCAGCAGCCTGAAACTCTCCATAATTGTTTTGGAGAAGTCTGTCTGTGAGACTGTTTCAATCTTAGTGGGTTCTCCTCTGCAGCAAACACTAACAAGAGCAGAAGTATATCTGACAGAACAGAGATGAACAGGAAGAAGAGAGAGGTATCAGGAGGGAAAGAGGAAGCACTTTGCCTGCAAATCCAGATTAAGACAAACTACATATGCCCCAGCATTTCACAGATGAAAACTACAACACGTGTGGCCAAGCAACATCACAGTGTGGCCAACAAGATGACAAAAGTTATCAGTGAGGAAGGAAAAAACAAGCTATGATGAACTGCAGCAGTTTGCTTTGGCAAGACCTTACCTTCTCCTCTCCCCCTTGCTGAGTTGAGCGCAAAGCATTTTTGCTTTTTGAACTCAGCTGGCAGCGAGCTGAGGACAAAGGAGAAGATCTAGAGAAACTGCAACATTTTAGAGGCAGCTGGAAAAGTGGGACAACAGAACTGGAACTGTCCCTGTCAAACTGGAACAGCTGGAAGCTATGGATACTAGAGCTCTTCACTGTGTTAAATGTCCCTGCCCCAAACAGAGACAGTTGGAGAGTATACAGATGGGCTAACGGGTTTAACAGTATAAGAAAGCTTTCCATACATAGTTCAGTGTTTTAAACAAGGAGTATTTGATGTGTTTTCCTCCTTAAGTTACAAAAGCAATTTGTGGAATGTGTGATTTCTTCTTGACAATTCTCTTATCTGAGAACTGAAGCCTCTTGGGATTGCTTCAGCTCAAAAACATAAGCACATGAGAACACACTGTTTTTCTCCTGGGATTTAATTAAACTGGCAGAAAAGAAGATCTGAATCATATTTTTTTTTCTCCATGAAGAAAATCCACAGATCTTACTAAGTTCTTCTTGCATTTGATAATCAATTGATTGTGAGCTTTTGGAACCCAAACAAGGTCTCAGAAGTGAAGAACAGAATCAAACTCAGGAAATAACGTAGAATTAGTTCTGCTCTCATATTAGAGAAGTAACATTTACATACGCAGTAAAGAAGAGAGAAAAAGCAAACAGCAATGCTGCTAGGAGAAGCAATTCCAATCACTGTTATTCATTTACACTGACCTTCACTACTTCTATACAAAAGGACACATTACAGCAGTTGAATGCTCCAATAATGCTGTGAAAGTATTCCAGTATTTAAAAAATTCTTTTAACTGAAGGCATGTAAAATCCTTTGACGGTTAAACAGAAGGAAACAGAAATATTACTTTTAATTTCAACGACTATTTTTAAAAATATAAATAAAATATCTCCAACCATTATTAAAACTGTAATTAAAACTTACAGCCAGCCCTGCAGCAAATGCTGTACATAGTTTCCTGAGAGAATGAGATTTCAGAAATGAATGAGAGGGGTATATGAAAACTGTAATTTGCTAGCAGCCTTAAACCACATACTTATAAAAAAAAAATCCAAATCATACATCCAAAATTTATTTCTGTGATTGAGATAATAGTACCACTTTCAGAATGCACAATCAAATTTTCACATGTACGCATGCATACCTCAAGGTGCCTAATTTAAGTGGTTCCATTTACTGGTATTCAACTTTTAATAGCAGAAGGAGAAAAAGGATGTATTTCTGCTTAGTGCAAAAATAGTTCGCTTGCAACTATTAGCTGTATGGTGCAGATGGTCATCTTATGGGAACTGCTATTAAAATAGACCTAATACATCCAGTAGTAGGTCAATATATATCCCAAGTATATATGATAATGATAAACTTTGCTGGTGGTAGGCACCCAAACATTTTTAACTATTTATTTGTCTTCGAAATGGGGCCAGCACCTTGGATAGTTCCTTTAAAGTTTACATGAAAATCTGAAGATGACTGACCATCCCATGACATGGCAAACACAACTGCTGCACAGTCATCCCTTCCAGCTAAAATAGTCAACCTTGCTTGCTTGCTTGCTTGCTTTCCTGCTTGTTAGAGTCTTTATGCTTTAGGCATAGGAAAGAATATACTATGGAATAGATGGATAGCCATTTGAAACATCTCTGCTTTCTAAGAAGGGTCAAACATTCCAGTGATTCTTGCAACAGAATGCCTTGTATCTGTTTCAGGTGTTTGTAGTGCTGGTGATAATGTTGATAATATTTATTTGTATCCTACCCTGAGTACCCATTATCTAAAAAGCCTGAGAGCAGAAGTATTTCAGATTCTTTTGGAATTTGAAATACCTGTACTTAAATATACATAAAATACAGCACTGTACAGGAGATCTCCAGAGTGCCACAGGAGTGCTGCAAACTCCATCTCAAAGCAGAAGCAGGTGGCTGGTGGGTTCCCCAGAGATCTCCTGTACCATGCTGTATTTTTTTTCCTTCTTGAATACAAGTGTCAGGTCCCTTATATCCTCATTCTCTCAGATCCTCAGTGTCTCTCATAGGTGTATCTATGGTATCTATCTATGGTGGGGCAAGTAGGGCACATGCCCCAAGTGGCAGTGCCAGGGGGGCACAAAAATCCATTCATGTAGGAGTGGGGGTAGAGTAAGAAGATAGGGGCACAACTTCCACACTTGCAGTAGATACGCCACTGCAATGTCTCTCCAACCCTGTGTATCACAAGTAGCAAATGAACATAACACAAGTACCAAATGAACAAGGCATGAGAGACACGAGGATCTGTGAAATGGAGGCATGGATTCATGCCAAGCACTATGCTTGAATTCCCATCATTTCACAGATCCTCATGTCTCTCTCCAGCCTTGTGTCCTGTTCATTCGCTACCTGTGTTGTGTATAAGGTGGGAGGCTGGAGAGAGACCAAGGGTATGAGAGACAAATGAGCAGGAGCACCACAGTCGACACTTTGAAGGCAGATGCAGGCTGCTAGCAGCAAAAAGTTTTGGGTTCTGGAGGGTTTTGGATTTCTGGATACTCAGCCTGTAATCTGAAAGAACAATACAGTTAAAAACACAAAAAAGTGAACATTACAATAGAATTAATCTACTCACAGTATTAAAACAGTTCAAACCTTTAGTTTAAATAGTAAAATGCAGTTGAAAAGATAAAAATCAATTAAAAGCAGTTCAGTTTAAAATGGTACAGCACCTCCTCGTCTGTTCTTTAAAAACATTCTGTTTTAAAAGCCTGTTGGAATAAAAAGAGTTTTGCCCACCAAGGAAAGAACAGCAGGGAATAGACCATTCTATTCTGTGAAGGGAGTTCCAAAGTCTAGGGGCAGCCACCAAGCTACCTTATTAATAGCGCATCATCTTCTTAGTAGAACGGTCTACAGAGTTAATGCATTTTTTCTTACATATACGGGCCATGTGCTGATCTCAAAGCATGCTGTCCAGAAAGGCTAATAAGTTAAAAACCATCACATGTTTTTCATTTCCAGGCATACAGATTTGGGACCTGAGAACTGTTTGTCAGGCAGGTCTTGCAGATGTAGAATTACAGTACAGCTCTTTTCAGTGCTGAAATAATCCTGTTGCTGCTAGAAGAATGTTTTCCATGATTTGGGTTTCCTGCATACGTTTTGTTTGCACTTACTGCCATTCCCTCTGATACCAGAACAATACTACATTAACACTAAAATATATTACATTTTTTTTGTTTTGATGCAATTGCTTTCAGTGTCAGAATTGTATCTCATCAGTTTATCCTCCTCCCCACATAAATACTGTATGTCACCTAAAGTAGCCTGCCCAACCTGTATTGCTTTAATTCATTTCCTTCCCACGAAGAACCAGGAACAAGCAAAACCTGAAACAATTGCTTTTTTTTTTTTAACTACAAAACCCAGTGCTAGCTGGGGGATTTTAGGAGTGAGCCAGAGTAGTGTAGTAGTAGAGTGTAAGACTATGACTGTGGAGACCTGGGTTCAAATCCCTGCTTGGCCATGGAAACCCACTAAGTGACCTTGGATGAGTCACACTCTCTCAGCCTCCAAGGATGGCAATAGCAAACCTCCTCTGAATGAATCTTGCCAAGAAAACCCCATGATAAGTTAACTTTAGGGTTGCCATAAGCTGGAAATGTCTTGAAGGCACACAATAACAAGGAGACAAAAAAGTATTTTTTTTTCCTAGCTAATCCTGAAGCCACTCCTATGACACTGAGGAGGGCAAGATGAACATGAACATCCCCTAATAGGGGATGACTGAACTCCAAAGATTTTCTATCCAATATGCATGGATAATGATACTGGTTCCAGTTAGGTTTGTTCTCATGGCAATCTCAACAACAGTACCAATCAAGCTGCCCATGGCCCATAGTCAGGCATTCTACTAAGATCACTGGCTAGCCATACATAATCATTATTCTTCCAGGATCAGGGCCCATGAGCTCAGATCACGCAAACTGTCTCTGCCTAAGGAATTGCTCACCTCCCATTAGGATTAAAGCATACCCACTGCAATATCCCCATGACAAATGGGAATGCTGACACGTGGCCACTGTGTCTGTGCTCAGGTAGCACACTTAGCCCTTCACCATCATCACAGTTGTACTCTGTCCACACATGCCAGCACTCACATAATATTTTGCAGACTGCAGCAGCTCCACGCTATTCTCTCTTCCCTCTCCTGCTTCCCTTTTCTTTGTATACGCTGTGGCGATCACAGCCACTATATGATGTTGTTCCAACAGAAGTAATTGTCCAATATGTCTGAAAGCCATAGAGACCAGCTGGTTTTCATCTGTTCCATTTGTAGCTGTCAAATACCTCAGTTTAGAAGCACTCCTGAACACTTTGTAGGCTCCTTGACAGCAAGTAATGCCACAGGTCCCTATTTCCAGTCCAGCCATTATCCAAAGCACAGGAGCCCACTTTCAGGGAATGCCTGACAACGATCTGTGTGCTCGACCTATGAATTCTGTGCTCTGTACAAAGCACACAACCTTTCCACCACTGCTTATTTAAGAACTGTGATATTTTGACCAGTACCTCAAAGCTTCATGTTTTCTTGATTTGCTGTTAGACTCAGGCGAGAATTGGCTCTCTCACACCAGCCCTCCACACTTGGGATCATTCCAGATGATTGAGACCAAAGGTTCTCAGATTCTGGCCTGCTGGATGTTTTGGACTTCATCTCTCAGAAGGCCAGCCAGCTTGGCCAATGGCCAGGGATTCTGAGAGTTCAAGTGTGAAATATTTGGAGGACCAAAGATTGAGAACCAGTTAGTGAGACTGTAACTCCTTTGTCCCTGCTCATTGGGTATGCTAGATGACTGTGGTGGGATTTACAGTTCAGAACATCTGAAGAATGGAGAATGTTGCCCAAGAGATAAACAAGGAGGCATAGATGCAGTTTGTGCCAAAGAGGAGCCAAAGAGGTCAATTTCCCATTCATCAGAAGATACGCATTGGACGGAGGACAGCCCATGCATAATGGACAACTGGCACTTCGAGCTCTTGTAGCAAGCCGGAGTCCAACAGCTCCTTCCTATGTTTTTATTCTTCCTTTTACATTTTACATTTTACAATCCTGCGTAGGAAAAAAGGACTGGCTTTAGAAAACAACCAATATTCTTTCAACGTCAGTGGAGGATCTCGCTCTTTCAACAACACAGGGTAAGGCGAAATATGAACCAGAGGCCAAAGGAAGGCAGAAGCGTCTACCCCCGCGCAGATGGAGATGTGGCGAGAATTAAAAGGAGTTCATTCACAGAGCAGCTATTGTTCCACAAAGGGGATATTCAAAGGCGGACGAAGGAGATAACAAATTATCTCATCCCACCGGCATACTTCGGGTTAGTTTTCGTCCAAAAGAGGAAAAAGCAAAACACCCATTTCCGCACTAGCCTGTTATAGCGCGATGACTCCGCTTTCGACATCCTCTGGAATCCTGGGGGTTTGCAGTTTCGGGAGGGGCCCGAAACTGCAAACCCCCAGGATTCCAGAGGATGTCGAAAGCGGAATCATCGCGCTTTAACAGCAAGTGCGGAAACGGCCTATGCCAGGCTAGTGCATAGTCATGGATCTTCCTTCTGAACAACATCGCTGTAGGGGCGCTTTCTTTCCGGGCATTAAATCTGGAGTCACATCTTTCACTAAAGACTCAAGCGGAGACAAGCAGATCTCCCTCCATTCCCGACTCTAGAAAGACTGAGGACTGGGGTGGGTGGCTGGGCGGGACGGAGGCAAAACCGACGGAGGTAAACTGTTGCATAGCGTGCTTTCACAAGAAGCAACACACCGCCTTTATTCAGCGACAGAGACTGGTCTCGCTCGGCTCCCACGAGCAGGCGAGCCCAACAAATCTCGGCTTCGCCCGCTCCGCTCCTGTCCAACCCTTCCCCGGAAGTGACGTCTCAATCACAACCTCGCTCTGTCTGCCTCAACCGCCGCGAACAAAAGGGATTTTCAAGCTTTCCAGCCTCACAGGACACATTGACACACACACACACACTCCCCACAAGCCACCGGCTTCGGCCTCTGATTGGCTAGAGGGACTCTCGAGGGGTCCGGCTCAGTTGCTCATCCCGCCCTCTCCTGCGCCGATTGGCCAAATAGCTGAGCGGGCGAGCGAGGCGGTTGGCGATCGGGAGCGTCAATCTCGGACTGCTTGAGGAGGCTGGATGGAGAGTGGGGCCGAGCGGGGACAGTGGCGGTGGCTGCGGTGGAGGTGGCGAGGGCGACGGAGTGGGGCGTTGAGCTGAAGGGAACTCCGGTGAGGTCGGTGGTTAGCGGGAACTGGACGCGGCGGCGGCGGCGTTCGTCGCCGTGTGTGGGGAGCTTGGGGCGTGCACGCGGGCGGGGGGGCGGGCGGCTTCGGGAGCCGGCGAAGAGGAGGAGGAGGAGCGGCGGCGGCGGCGGCGGCGGCGGCGATGATGGTGGGAGCGCCCCGGAGGCGGCGGAGGAGGCCCGCCGGATAGTGGGGGGGCGGGGCGGGGCGGGGCGGGGGCGCCTGCGTGAGAGTGGCGGGGCTTGGAGGGAGGAGGGGCCCAGAAGCTCCCCAGCGTGGAGCCAGCGGGGGCGGCATTGTCTGGGCGGCCGCCGGGGCTTGGGGAGCTTGGGCTTCGCGAGGAAGGACGGTGGGTCCTTAAGGGGCTCCTGCGGACCGACTCTGCCGGGGTCCCGTCGTGCGTGTGTGTATATTTGTACGGGACTCTGTTTATTAGCGAGGGCGTCAAGTATGAGGGGAACAAGCGCTAAGCGGGTCGAAAGGAATGGGGAGAGCTGGGTCCTCGGGGTTCGTCTTAGTCCTGTAAGGCCCCTGAGGCGCAACTTGTGGGTGAGGCAAGCAAGTGGCTGTTCGCGCGCCCGTCGCCTCGAGGTAGCTCCTTAGTGTTGGAGTTGTGTGGCTATAATGTGTGAAATGGACCCGCGGGTTGAAGACTTTGTGCGTGTGAGACAGAGGCCATTTCTGCACTGGACTGTTTCAACATTCTCTGGAATCCTGGGGTTTGCACTTTAGGGAGAGGCCGTTGAGGCCCCTCCCTAAACTGCAAACCTCAGGATGTTGGAAGTGGAATAATAGCGCTATAACAATCTAGTGCGGAAATGGCCAGAGGGAAAGAAAGAGGGGTGACATACTTAAGCTTTGGGGTCTTCAAAGTAATGTTTGTTTTCCAGAATGAGAAATGCGGCTTCTCAAATTGCCCTAGTTGTATTCTGTCCCAAAAGTCCAAAGGAGGAAAAATAATCTAACCCGTGGTCTCCACACACTCCTGCTGAGGCTGAAGTTAACCCCCCTGATAAAGCTTCGCGTTCTTTTTTTCTCCATTGGTTGCCATCCTGCCAACATTAGTTTTGATTTAGGAAGTTGCCCCACTGGAGAGAAAGACCGGATCAAAGTCTTGTGCTTTGCATTTGATCAGTTGATCATCAAGTTACTAATATTCCCCTCTGGAAGGATCTCAGAACAAAACATCCCGAGGAAGTCTTGTTCGGCAGCACTTCTTTTGGAAATTGACCATAATCAGATCAATTTTGTGGTCAGTTGATGTGTAAAGTGGATTGGCTGCCTTTGAAGGAGTTTAGAGCCATTTGAAAGCAATTTTCTGGGTATAAGAAAAGAATTAGTTTCCAGCAGTTACATAGATAGTTTTTGCAATGTGTGTGTGTGCGTTGTGTTTTTTTTTTTTTGTTTTTAAAAAAAAATAGAGTCTGAGCCTAGGAAAATCACATGGTACTGGAATCTGTTGGGACTGAGTACTTACCAGAAAGGTATTTTGAATTTCTAAGCCCTTTGCACTAGGACCAGTTGGTTGCTGTAGGTCAAACTCTCATCTTGATTCATTGAGGGATGCTAATGATTTGTGTCGATATATACTCAGTTAATAATATTAACTTGTTTAGCTTGCCATATTCAATCAGATGTGTTTTTGACTGTCAAACAGACGATAATTCACCACAGAAGAACATCAAATGCAATTTTTAATGCTCTGTTATGTAATTAGAGATTCCAGCATAGTGGCTGTGTGATAAATACGTGTAATGTGATCACAGCCAAAGGAAAAAGATGAGTTAGGAATCTCAAGTATCTCTGTGACAAAGATAAAAATGATTTTCTAGTGCTTAGTATAAAGCAGTCCTCCTTAGTCAGGTAATGTTTTTTTTAAAAAAAAAATCTAATTACTATTTTTAGCAAATGTTATTATCTCTTTGTATAATTATCTCTGTGTATAATGTATGTGCTACTATCCCAGAATCTTGGCTTTTTTCATGAGTTTTATAAGCTTTTGAATGTAGCTGCTTTGCAGACTTTCTATGTTTGTTAAAGGTGTGTTTAGTGGTCAACACAAACCAGCAGTTGCTGTATGTTTACTCTGTTCGTACTGGAGGCATCAGGTGTTGGAAGGCTATAAAGCAAAGGAGGGAGCTCTAACTGCAGACACATCACTCTGTAGAAACTAATGTATTACATTCTTCCAATATAAAGTTAAGATGCTACCATAAAACTGCAATATTTATAATTTTTGAAGTAAATGAATGTATAAGACATTCAAGAAGTAGTAAGATTCTGATTTAGACATCAAGAAAAATATTTTGAAAAGTGCAAGCCATATGTTTACAGGTAGATTTGAATAGTGCTAGTGTAGTCTTATACATTTCTCAAAATCATTAGTGCTGCCACAGTGTTATTGCTGTTGTGCTTTTCCCTTTGCTTAGCTGTTGTGTTTCTAATATTTGGATGCACAAGTAATTCCTGAAAAGTTACACTGACTGAGGGTAATTCATATGTGTCATTACAGCAGTGCGAATGACTTCAAAAGGTGGAACAGGCTTCTACATGTTTAGGAAAATAAGCAGTGATTTGCCTTAAAGGCATATCTCTGTTAACAAAGCTTCTGGCAAAGAAGCTGCTTTTAACAAAGTCTTCTTACACTTGCTGAGCCCCCTTTCCCCCTTGTCCTCTGTCTAGCTGAAAGGTTTTTAAACTGCATTGACAGTAGAATGATGTTAAAGAAGGACTGCAGAAACAAAGACTTCTGAAGTAAGGTTGTCTGCAGCAAAGAATATAAAGCCTGAGCTCAGAAAGAATAGGATTCTTCCTCATCTAATCTCACTGTAGCCATGTGTACATTCCTACAAGCAGAATAAACAGCAGCTGCCTTCAGAGTCCCCAACTAAGCATTTGCAAACAGCAAAAAGAGGGAAAAAGAGAAAGCAGATTAGCCTTCCTCATCAGCTACCACCTGCATGTTAAAAAGCATAGAACTATAAGTTTGGCCACCAAAGTGGAATTTATAAGGAAAGTGGAGGCTGATGAAAGGAAAGATCATTCCTGGCTGCCTTTTGAAAGAACTTTTCAAGTGGTAAGGCTCAAAAGTTCTTTTTTGTATTTGTACAAGGCTTACCCAACCTGGTTGTTTCATTTGTACCTCTCATACCAATTTTCTGTTAAAGAGGTACGAGAAATACATCCCACTTCGTTACCTAAGACATACCTGAATAGTAAAGCTTGAGATCCCATGATGCAAGAGAATATCCCAGGTTCTCTAGTGTCGTAGCAATCCTTTCATTATTCTCTTGGGAGCCTGCTAGATAATCATGTACTTATTAATTTCCACATGCCTCTTCCTGCTTCCATTGTTGATGCTGTCTCCAACTGACTTACCTCAGACTGGCTGAGATGGGGATTTCCAAGAGGAGTATTGTCTGCCTCTTCTTCAAACATGGGTTGTCTCAGATTGAAGTTTATGTTGCAGTTCAACATACTGAAAAATCCATGTGGGGATTTGTGAGGGAAGGCTCATGCTATGTGGCAAAGGCAGATTATTGATTATGTGTTACATTTAAATCCTGCTTACCTCCAAGAGCTCAAGGTTTGCCTCTTCTTATCCACAACAGCCTTGTGGGGTTGAAAACAGTGATGCCAAAGACAACAAAATTCTGTTGGTGCTAATACGGATAAATATTGCTAGAGCTGATTTTTTTTTTCAGTAATTAACAGGCGAGTCATAAACCTGTTAGAGACACTGTAAGTATTCTACAGTAAGTAGCGGATGAACTGCAACTCTTAGTTTAACAGTTACCTTGGTGGAGTATTGAACTAAAAAGTATTGATAAATTGAAGTCTCATATTTCTAAACACCTTACAGAGGAAAAAAATGTTCCAGCGTTTTTTGTGGAGTGATATTCTTAAATGTGTGTAGATGTTGGTATGTTTACTTACATATCACATGGAAGTGTTACATTCAACATTATGTGCATAACAGCATTATTTCATCTAGCACATAGTTTCATAGTGCTGAAAAATGTGCTAAAAATTCAAGTGTTAGAATACATTTAAATTAAGCTTGTGCACAGAGAGAAGCCTTGTTTCAATAACATCTATGTTTTCGCATAGAGCATAGAAGAACAGGAAATATCTTCAATAATTGCAGGAAAATGCTGGCCCGTGTTTCAGGAAGTAGCACCAGGCATCTGAGGCAAAGCATTCAAATTTAGTTTCAGCTATCTTCTCAGAAACTTACTGTTATATATTGCAATGCTGAGTTTTGGGTTTCAGAAGTATTTAAGGGAAGTTTTCTTCTGATTGATCTCATTGTGGAATAGTTGCTGTTATATGCTGTCAAATTGGCTTCAGCTTTTTGGCAACATTGAATAAGAGATCTCCAAGAGTCCCTCTAACTAACAATCCTACTTAGGTCTTTCAAACTCAGGGCCATGGCTTCCTTGATAGAGCCAGTCCACGATATCTTTCGGAAATGCTGTTTTTACCAAACTGTTACATTCTAGTCATAGTGTAGCCCATTTTGCAAAAGATGATCACAGATGGAGCAATTTTGTTTATGAGGACAGTAGACATTTATCTGTAACGTCTCCCTGTAAGAGCCTGCCTAGAACAGGCCTGTTTCTCAGTCCCACCACTGTCACAAGCACAGTTGGTGGAGATGTGAGAGAGGGCCTTTTCACTGTCTGCCCAGACACTGGAACAACCTTCCCAGGGAGGCCAGAATAGACCCATCTTTGCTATTCTTCAGTCACCAGGGAAAGACCTTCTTTTACTGACAGGCTTTTAAAATAGAAAGTTTTTAAAGAATGGGCTAAGGAGTGTTGTATAGTTTTAAACTGAACAGTTTTTGTAATTTTATTCTTTTAATGGAAGATTTGAATCATTATAATACTGCGAATAGTTTAATTCTATTTTAATGTTCACTTTTTGTGTGTTTTTAGCTTTTTTTTAATTGTAAGCTGCTTTTGAGTCCCAATTTCGGGAGAAAGGTGAAATATAAATAAATATTGTCGTCGTCGTCATCATAATCACAGTCTTGGAGCATACCAGTGATAGTGCTGTTTTTGTTGCATTTTATAGACGGTTACAACAGGTTACATTCCAGTGTTTTTGTTCATGTGTCTGATTTTACAATATGATATTAACAAATTGCAATGTTCAGATAGATGTGAAATGTGAGTTTTGGCACAGGTGTCATTACAGTGACAAAGAAAACTTGAAACTTAGCATCAAGCTGGATAATGTTATAAGAGATCAACTTTTGGATATCACCTCACAGATTTGTTCTCTTAAAAGTTACTCAGGATGGAATGGGAGGTTATAACTAGGATCCGGATTGCAGTATTTGGGGAAAGTTTTTTTAATTCTTTACCCAGTCCAAATTGAACCTCTATGGAGTTGCTATTAATTGTGTATGGGGAAAAAACAGAAGCCCACACATGTGTTGGACTGTAAAACAAGACATGAAAATACATGAGGAGATCCAAAACTGATTTGCCTAAAAAATACAGCACTTTATCTTAAGACTTTTTGAGAAGATATTTGCAATATCTTGTATAATTCCTTATATAAGAGACTGAGACTGAAGATGAATTCCAAGTGAACTCTTTCTGATTGTTAATTGAATAAATATTTGGGTTAGTTTGGCTGATGACTGCCTCCGTATTACTGAGTCTGCTTTGTCAAAAGTGGCCATGGCAGTTCCTTGTAGATGATTAAAGAGTTTGTATGCACTGTCCTTGTTTGAGTATATAAATAAGCTCCAGATCAGTTTGCAATTAAGTTGGAAGATGAAGGCTGCTTCAGCTCTTTATTATTTATTAATTTTGCATGATGTTGAAATATTTTTTGACATTTAAAGGAGTGGAGGTATAATGACCTCTTTCAAGGTCTTGAGCCCACTCCTTCGTATAACTATGTTTTGGATTCACAAGGTCAGCCCTACTGCCTTCCTGTTTTTAGCAGCCCATGCCAGCAGAGATCACACATGCAGGTATCCAGCCACATCCATCCAAGCATTTTTCTCTCTTCCGCAGGCCACACTAACTGAAACCATACTGGAAGGAGTTCTGATCACCTCTGTTGGAGCTGTTTTAATAATGGCATTAAGTTTGTTGTAGGAAAAATGACTTTATCCTGAAACAGCTTTACAAGCTTGTCAGAGTAGGTCACCTGCTGTGTCCCCAGGACATCAGATTTGAACTACCACTTCAAAACCCATAAATGCTTTGTTGGACAGCTGAATTTTCATCTGCCCTTTTGTCCCAGTAGGAGTATATACATAATACAGTTATCTAATTGTAGCCCTAGTTTGGTTTACAGGATCGTTGTTCCTTGTGCAGTTCTTCAAATATAGAATTGCATCTATACCAGTTCACTCTGTATAGAATATATTTTAATTTAAAATTTAAAGAGTGGCACTGAAACCATTAACTGATGTGGTCGAATGAGTATACAAAGAAATTGTGTGGACTTTGTTTCAGCATGGGAAAGGCCACTGCTATGTAAGTATATTATCCCCTGCCCCCTTGCTTCAGTAACAATGAAAAGAATAAATGGATTCAAAGCCAGTACTGGGCATCTGAACCCAAGACATTTAAATTACAGTTAAAAGTGTGGTGTAGAAAACTTCATTGGATCAGGAAGCAGCTGTAACAAAATGTAGACAGCAAGTCTTTCCAGACTGAAAATATCTGACATATTTTAAATTTAAATAGTATAATCAGTATGCTGTCTGGGCTGACATCAGCTTACTGCTTATGAACAAAACAGATTAGATTTTTAATGCTGTTTTCTGCTAATTTGATCGCAACAGTTTTTCTGTAGAAATACCATTTCCTAAAACTTTTTATGAATCATATAATACGAGTTGTAAAAACTCAGACAAAGTTGTAGTTTTAGTCTACAGCAGTAGTTACAATTTTTAAAAACAAGGACTAGCGTCTGACCTTATTACTACTGGCTTTTTATAGCAATGACTTTGAAAAGTCTAGTGGAATTGCCAGGAAAATATAGTAACAGAGTGTGTATAAGGAAAAGTTTTAGAAGGTACAGGGAAGAGGGGGATGGATCCCTCATAGCTGCTTTCTTCAAGTGCAACATGCTTCTTCTAGAGTTGGGTCAGCCCCAATTCAGCTCTGTCTAGTCTTGTTGGAAATTATGAAAGCAGACATTTGTGAGTTTTCCAAACTGTTTCAGCTTCCTCTAGACAGTCAATTTATTTATCTTCAGCACTGAATGTACTTGGGATGATGACAGTTATAATGAGTAGTTACATTGGATTTCAAACCATCACAATCCTGTGTAGACTCATAGCGGTAGTTTCACTTGCAAAGAAGTCTCTAATGAGAGCAATGGTGTCTTTTCTGTTCCCTCCCTGGCTTTCGCACCTTTGATGTTTTTTGGAAGAAGTTAATATTATATAGTACCTTGAAATCTGGCATGAGAATAATCTAATTAATGTAAGGGAATCAGTAGAACTCTGCTTTAAATTTCCCATGACATATTCAGTTCATTTAAACATGCTTTGAAGGTAGAACAATGACTGGAAATCTGTTGTGCTTTACAAACCTGATTGTGTCCTCATTTGTTTGAATCTATATGGAATGATGCAAATAACTTGCAAAGTGGTAGCTATGGAATATTTTGAATGCAACAGACTACTTTCTGGATTAGTCTGTCCTAGTGAATTATGTTTCTTTAGTAGTGCAGGTGTTCTTTCCAGAAACTGCAATGGGTACAATGAATTGAAGTTCCATGCTCACTGGAACCTTTGTATTGGGGGTATTGGCAGATTAAAATGAGTTCAATGAAAAGTGTGCAGGAAAAACTTGTGCTTGTTGCGAAGTGACTTGTAGTATCTGGAGTTTCAGACTTGCTAGGAAGAATGAATTCTAGATATTCCAGCTTAAGTGAATGCCTTGAAAGTTCTTTAGAAAAAATATTTCAAGTAAACAATATCATATGGTAAGTTTAATCACATATATACTATAGGTGAACCTATTATTCCATGCATTTCAAACAACCATTGTAAAATGCTGAATTACAGTGTTCAAGATTGTTTTCAGTTGCTGCCACTTGCAGCAGGATTGGCTGAACAAACCACACTGCTTTGCTCTGTGTTTTGCTCATCATATCTTGTTTACTCTTCATTTTGGAGGGAAAAAGCAAAGCAGCGAAGGGTGGCTTTCTGCAGTTGCGTGACGTGACAGATGACCCATGGACAAAGCTCTGTGGTTTGTTTAGCCATTCCTGTTGCAAGTAGGAGCAGTCAGTCAGCATGCACCAGTACAGTCCTCCTACATGACAAGTCAGGTTTCCCAGCTTGAAGTGTTATCCAAATTTACCTAGTGTGACATTTGGGTAAATAGTTTAGTGCCCTATGCAATATAAAGATTTTTTTTAAAAAAATGCCTGCACTTGTTAAATTGCCTCTATTCACTGACTGTTAAAATGAGGTTGGCTCTCCTATCTGATTATGAATATGTTAGTGAATGCCTGGAAAAAAGGTGAATGGTTGCTCATTTGCAAAATAGTTATAGGGTCTGTAAAAAAAAAAAAGAGCAATAGTGTCTTTTGTATACTTTGATAATTGAGCTTCTCATGGGAAAACATGGGAACTTCAAGCTTGCAGGTCATATGTACTTTATTGTATTATGAAAGGATATTTGATGGCTTTTCAGAAAGCTTCCAATTAAGGTTTCAATTTCTGTTTTCAGGTATTCAAGATGAATCTCGAAAAACTCAGCAAACCTGAACTACTGACACTCTTTAGCATTCTTGAAGGGGAATTAGAAGCCAGGGATCTTGTTATAGAAGCTTTAAAGGTAAGCTGCCAGATAAGCTGAAATACAGCAGTTTTGCAGCATTTGTTTTCATCTTGGTTGACTTGCAATCTAACTGTTCAGTTTTTGGTGGCAACATTGCTCTGCAAATACTACATGATCCTCTGTACCTTGGCATTTGTTGTCAAAGTTGGTGGCAGATAGAAACAGTTCTGTGGTTGAGATGACTTGGTTATTACAAATGTGAAGGCATTATGTTTCAACCAAGTTGCTCTCCTTCCATCATAGCAGAATGGTGAGACTTGAACTTCTTGTTCTCACTGGCATGTATCAGCATGTTTCTGTTGAGAGGATCTGATGAACATCAGTTGTAGCAGTCTCTACAGGCAGAAGTAGCAGTAGTTTACCCTCTAGATTTATCAGCAACTCCATTAGCGTTTGTCAGTCTTCTTCAAAGTTCCTCTCTGTAGTACAGTTTATTGCATGTAATTAGCATAGTTTTAAAACCAGTTCTTTGACATTATTTGGTTTTCTGTGGATCTTGCTTTCTGAGTATTTCTGTGGATATGCATGGTATTATATTTAATATATATTTACTTTATTTTGCTTTTTCTCTTAGTGATGTCATTGTAATTAATGCTTACTTAATAAATTGGTATATTTGCTCAGTTACTTAAAAGATGTTTCATTTTATTTATTGATTTTCTTTTAAACAAAGAATTGAGTTCAGCAGGTATAGTTTGTCCCAACAGCAGCAAGAATAATGATGTCACTTGTTATTTTGTTCACACTCTCATTTAAGCAAAATAAATTTGCGTGTAACAGTGATTTTCTTCATCTTGCTGCAACAGTAGCATTGTGGGCAGGGCAAGCATCTTGTTAGATACCTAAGATGAATTGAGCCCTAAATCATATGACTTAATGCAGTTATCTGCAGTCCTTCTGTAAAGAATAAATTACATGTCTTATTTATTTATATTCTTGTGCACTGTTTTACTTTTCTGCTGTTTTTATTGACTGTGTAAAGGGCTTTAAATTAGCACAGAAGGTGAGAAATGTGTTCCATCCCTAGGTAAAAGTGGGAGAAATCATAGATACCGAACATATAACTTAGATGAGCTGCAGAAAGCAAGGGCATTAGTACTCTCCTGATGGTATTTCTCAGCAACTGTTATTTAGAGTTGCATTGTCTCTGACAATGGAAGTAAAATCCAGTGATCCTGACTAGTTACTGCTGCTACCCTTCTCCGTCATATTTGTATAATTCCTTTCAGAGCTTTCTAAGTTAGTGGACATTACTGCATGCCGTGGTTGTGAGTACATGCTGTATGGAGCATTATTTCCTGTTTTTCGTCAGTCTCCCACCATTCTGCTTCGTTGGATTACCTCTGGTTCTGGTGTTAGAGAAGAAGGAAGAGGGGAGCAGCTTCCTTTTTACTTTTTCCACACCATGTTTAGTTTTATGTGTTTCTGTCATGTCTCTTTTATACTCTTTTTTAAAACTGAAAAGATTCAAATAGTGTGTCACTTTCAAATCTGCAGTATTGAGTGTGCAGTGACAAGAATATGCATAGTATTCCAAATATATTTACTGCATGATTGCATATGAAGTCATGATATTGGCAGATTTATTTGCTTTATTAGTGATCAATATCCATGATGCTATTCTTGACGTGGTGGTGTGGGGATAATATTCTTGAGTTTTAAAAGCAGCCAACACCTTCTTTGAATATCTTCACAGATATTGTTGCCCTGGTGTGTACACTTGCTTTTATTGAACCACATTTTCCGTTTTAATGTCCATTTCTCTCACATCTGAACTATGAAAGTACTGGTATCATGAGGCCTAAAGCAGAATGGTACTGTGTGCTATTGATGGAAAGGCCAAAAAATGATGGAAGCATTATTGTGACAAATGTCATCAACTGTTTGAGGAAGGGAGAAGTTCTGGTGTGTCTTCTCTGAGGCTCCTGTCTGTTTTGCCTACTTAACATAGATCATTACTGAACTGGCTCTGGCCTTGTAGAATGAAATCAAGAAGAACAGAGACCCAGCTCCCTAAGCAGCACCTCTCGTGTTCTGAGAGGAAATGTAAGGGGAACAGGTACTTGATTCCCATTTTGCTCAAGACAGAACACCATGAAAGAGAAGCCATTCTCTGCTTTTCTTCAGAACCAAAAGAGGATTATTTATTTCCTTTCCTACACTAGACATGAAAAGTTAAGCTATGCATATACATGCACACTCATGATAGTTTGGATTTTTTAGAAAACAGAGGGAAATTATGTGTGTGTTTTTCTTCTTGGGACACAGTCTGATTTGGATCCCACTCTTTAGATTTTGGTACACTTGCAGACTTTAAACTGATTTGGTTTTTGCTGAATTTGTTCTTTGCTTTCTCAATTGACAGTGATTTCTGGTTGTGTCTGAGTTTGCATTCTTAAAAAATACAGTTCTGTTTCAATTTTCCCTTAGGCTTTCTTTGTGATTTCTAAATTGTTAACCTTTTTCAGGGTTGAAGCTGCATGATATCTAAATTTGATGACCCACTCATGAATTCCCCCCAGGTTTTTTTTAGCATGGGGAGGTACGGTTGTGGTGAGAGAGGTGGGCTTCATTCATCAGCTGACCATGCTCATAGTTTTCAGAATCTGTGTCATGATACTTCTGATCACAGATTACAATGAGTTGTTCCAAGAAATGTTCATTCAAGGACACTCAAACAAGGGGAAACTCCTATCCCTGTTAATTGCAGAAAGTTTACAGAAAAGGCCAACCAAGTATGTGGGATGGTTTACTATGGTGGGAGCAGGGAAACAGACAGAGATGGGCTTTTTGCGATTTTAGTTATCAGTTCTACAAAACCCTGTAATGCCGTTTTTGCCAGCTTTCATATAAGGCTCCAACCAGAGCAACTTGGACAGGGGTTTGGCAGATTTGTTTTTCTTGAGTGGCTAACTGTAGGACCTCTGTGATTTGTAGAATGAGACTGCTGTCACATATTGTATAGTTGCTTAGTTGAATCTAGGTTTATTAGGGGAAAAGTCGTCTTGGTTTTATTTCATGTTTGAGTAACAGATCTTGCATCAGTGTATGCTTATTATTACGTGAATCTAATTAGCAATTGTTTATATGACAGAAAGATTTGCTAAGGAATGAATTGCCTCTTAAAAAACATACAAGTTGCCTGTACTTGGGAGATGTAAACCACTAATGAAGTGGAGAAAAATGAAGTATTACACAGTGAGATAAGTCTTTTATTTTTCTATTAATACTGGAAAGAAGAAAAGAGAAGTGTCATACTAGCTTTTTAGTCTTGACTAGCAGTCTTAATTGTGTACCAGAAAAAGTCTGTACTCAAAATGAGTTAAAGCAGTGAAAGTTCATACAGCCATATAAAGTATTGACTCAAGTTATGGCTTACTTTTGACCAGTGGAAAAATCCTAGAAGGGTGAGGTAACTCCAGAGAATGGAGAAACTAACACATATGCCTTTGAAACCCTAATGCCACTAAATGCCCACAGGCATGAAGGTTTCAAAGTAATCATTTGTGATCACCACTGACTGCCTTTTGTCCCTGAGTTTTTGGGAACATTCACAATACCCAAGAATAGAGGGCTTAGAAATTAGCTTTTTTTTTTTTTAATGAAAAAGCAACTCTGTGTTGCCTGTATCACTTTGGGACCATAAGTGTTATGGAAAGAAGTTTAAACTCTCAGCTGTTCCCAACAAACAGATCTCTCTGAAGGTGCTGTTTTCATTTTAGAGGAAGCTCCAGTGTTTTGAATCATGCTTCTCTATTGCTGAAGACTGTGTTTTATTTCCTTGTGGGAGTGTGCTCATGTTCCAGTTAGCAATAAAGTTAAAAAATTCAGATGCACTGTAGGTGCTTAAAATTCGAATTCCTTAGTATTGCAATGTTTCTGTAAAGTAGCTGTAGCAGTCCATCTGCAGACACTTAGATGCCTTCTCTTACTGGTCTTTTCATAGGGGATATTCCCTTGGACTCCAGAAATCAGGGAAGGTTTTTCTACATTAACCAAAACGACGTGAATAAGCATGAATAAAACTTGTATATGCTTTTTTTTTTGCAAAGAGTTCTACACAGTAGAGTAATTGTAGGCATGTACCAGCCATTTTGAGAACCAGCAGGGTTTACCGATTTGAGTATTGGATTAGGATTCCAAAAGATTATGGTTCAGATCCACTGCTCAGATATGTAAGACTACTGGGTGGTCTCAGGCAAGTTATACTTTCTCAGCATCAGAGAAGGCAATTACAAAGTCCTTCTGAACAAGTTTTCCCAAGAAAATGCCATGATAGCTTCGCCCAAGGATCTCCATAAGTTGAAAACTCTTGAAGGCACACAAAACAAAAATGGCATCCAAATGTGAGGTAGTACAATCATGGTATTACTACCTCACATTTGGAGGCCATTTTTGTTTCATTCTTTGAAACAAATTCTTTGTCTAGTATAGTACCTAACATTATTCTGCCATTTTGTAAATATTAAGACTTACATTTCTGTGCTTTATTTCTCTCCCATTCAAGGAAATTATAAGTCCTTCTTAATGCTAGAGAGATCCATGGCAACTTCATGGTTCATAACATTAACCATAATTCCCACCCCTTGCTAGTTCCAGACTTTCTTCCAAATCTGTAGTGGGCTATAATGAATAACCTTAGGCAAGTTAAACATGCAGGAAAGCATTGGCAAACTTCCTCTGAATAAACATTGCCCGCAAACCCCTGTCACAGGATGGTCATAAGTGGGAATCAATTTGAAGGCATGGAACAATAAATCAGCCATTCTAACAGTGGATCAGCAAGCTATACCTAGTAACAGCTATTAGACAATAGAGACAGAGCTGCAATTTACCACTAAGGAGTCCTGAGGGCACTAGGGAAATGATGAGGTAGGGCTTGGCAGGCTGACAAGAAAATGAACTTATAAAATTAAGAAATTCTTTGTGAAAAGTTAATTTTCATTGAATTAATGTAAAACAATATCTTCCATCTAAGTCTTCAACAGAATATGATTGGGAGACTGCAGTTATTTTTCCTTTTTCCTTTTTTTTTTTTTTTTTTTTGGGTAAGGCATCGTCTTAATTCAAAGTGAGCCACTACTTAAGAAGCTGATTTTTAGAGAGGTGTTTTGTTTTTTTGGTATACCTGTTATGTGGGGGGGGGCTTTGTCTTCAGTTTTGCTGGAAGCAGTCATGTTACTGTCCTGAGGCCTTTGAATGGGAGAGATCAAAAACTAAAACAATGAAGGGAAGTTGCTTGTCATTCTAGTTTAATAATAAATTGCTAGGAAAGAACCGCTTGTGCTGAGTGGAAGTGAAATCATTCGCTTGATCCTGGAGGATATTAGGATGTGGTGAGTGGCTGCTTGAAAACAAGACAGGGAGAGTTTTGTTTTATTTTTTCAGTTAAAGAAGGTGCTTGAAAGCATAACTACCTATTTTGAATGTAATGCAAAGCTAGTCTGTGTGTGTGTGTGTGTGTGTGTGTGTGTGTGTGTGTGTGTGTATTTTTAAGTAAGTACCATAGCTCCTTTTTCTCTGGACCCGTTGAAAGGAGAAATTCAGAAACATTCACTTGCTTTTTGGATTAATCACAGTTTGCTGTGTCATCTAATAGAGACAAACTGTGACCTGTCTTAACAATGGCTAATTAAGCTTCACACATAATTATAATTATAAAACCAGTATGTTTCAGCTGACCCTGAAAATTAAAAAGATTCTAGAGTAAGAATAAATTGTTCTTATGTTTCTGATAATTGAGAGCTGATTTCTACTCCTTTCTAGCTTACTTTTGCTTAGCCTTTTGAGATTGCTTCAGAGGTTTAAATGAAAACACATTTGCTGTTTTTTGCTACTTTAGAGATAATATGTTCTTAGACCAAATTCCAAATATATGCAAAAATCCCTTCCTTTAAAATATCAAAATATTGCTACATATGAGCTGTTTCTGGCAAATAGTGCTTTGTTCTGTGTTTCCACCCATCTACCACTGCTTCTAGTAATTGACACAGCTCCAAGAACAATGTTGCAAATTGTGCAGGGGATGTTATTGCCTTCTGTAATGCAAATGGCTGGTTTGCTTTTCCTGTAACTTTGACAGCTGCATGTTATTTAACTGGATCATCAGAGCTAGGACTTTATCGAGTTACTGTTTAAAATCTTTATTGATTATGAAAGGGCTACTGTATTTAATTTAGTATGGCTTAAACATGTGTTTGTGTTCATAAAGATACCCAGATGTGTAATGCACATGTAAGCACAGAAAGTACTTAATGCAGCAACATTCATTGTTGGTCTTGCAAGAGACAAAATTACTCTGTCAGGAGAACTGCCACATGTTATTAAATCTTTGCATAGGTTTCTTTCTTTTTGTGAACAATAAACATTGTAAAGCATGAATTATTTTTTTAATTGAAGGAACAACTCTTGCTGTCAGATTGTAGGAGAAGGTTTTGTTTGTATTTCTGTTCTTTTTCTTTTATTTCAATATGAGGCACACATGGTAAAATGACTCCAGAATGAAAACACGCTTCTGAATATGCTGCCTGCTTTGGGATTACAGGGTGGAATCTTTCTGTAAAGTGCCCTGTTTTCTTTAAAAAATTATCTCAAGATTATTATGCAAAAATGAGCTAGAAATCCACCACGAAAATTTTTCTAGAAGAACTATGACCAATTTCTGTCTGGATTTTGCCTGAAGATAAAAGACTTGATTTATATTATCCCAAAGCCATGATTATGAGGCTTCTAGATTATTACCATTTAAATGTAGCATAGACTGGTAGTATTCTGTGCTGGACATTGGAATAAAAATGCTTCAAGAAGACTTTAAAAACACATTCAATAGCAAATACAATTTTAAGAAAATCCTTGAAACCTTCAGTATGTGGTCTTTTTTTTTCTGTGTTTGGTTCAGTTTTGTATACCGTTCTCCCTGCACATTTGTGGGTTTGACCTTCGTGAATTTGATTAGTCGCTTGCCTCCTTCCCCATTCTCCCCCTCCCATTCACTGGCTTTTTGGTCAGTCACACTGCCTTCCTTGTCTGCACCCCAGCAAAAGGCAAACAAATGGGAAAGGGAAAGATTCTTTTTCATGCAAGCCTTTCCCCCTCCATTCTCCTGTCTGTCGCCCACACAAGCAGAAAGTAGTGGGACATGCAGGTGATGGGCAGGGAAACAGAGTGAGGGAGTGTTTTCCCTTCCACTTGCTCGCCTTTCACCCACAAGGACGGAAAGTAGGTGGGGCGTGAGTGATGGGCAGCAAATGGAGGAGGGAGCAGTCTTTTCCATTCAGTAGCCTGTCATTGCATGGGCAGAAAATAGGTGAGGCGTGTGGCCAGCTGACAGGCAAATGGAGCAGAGGGGAGCCTTTTCTCTTCCGTTCACTTGCCTGTTGCGTGTGGGCAGGAGAATGGAGGGTGAGCCCCAGGAGGGAGTGGGAAGGGGAACATTTGGGTGTGGGGGAGTTATTAGCGATTTTCTTGACTTTCACAAGTGGTCTGCATCCTGAACTCTCGTGAAGGTTGAGGGGTTACTATATATTTCGGTGTGTCGCTTATTATTTTTCATCCAGTTTACTTTTGGATGTTTATGGTAACAATTCAAAGCAGAAGAAAATATTTTGGCTTATGTATCTGTAAGGAAATTTCTGCCCTGTACCCTCTAACTTATTTGTGCAAAACGTGTGTGTATGCTTTTGTCTAAAGCAAAGAATTTCTCTTCTTGATCCAGTTTTCACATATGCACTCATGTGACTCATTGATTCACTCACCCTCACCCACACCCTCTGGAGTTTTCTGTCTTGTTGACAACTAGAGGGGCTGGCAGAGGAGAGTCAAGACTAATGGCAATTTTAGATCATGTGTATCAGAGGTTATGAATTTATCCTCTTCATTTATCACAAAATACGGTATCAAATTAATGGTCTACTGACATCAAATTAAGGCTGCAACTGTGTGCTGATTTTTCTGGGAATAACGCTTTGAATTCAGTGGAACTTCCATTTGCATAGAAATACATAAGACTGTGATTAATGATGGTTTAAATCTTGACATCAAGTTCATTTTGTCAATTTAAGGAGGAGTTGATTGTTGGGATGAAGTTATTGTATCATGCCTCTTTGTTTCCATAATTGTAATGAGTAGCAGTTGAGGGAGACTGCAAAATTGGTACAGCAGAAAGTTAACATTTCCATGTTAAAACTGTGAATTGAAATATTCCATCCATCTGCTGCCCCCACAGCTGTTTTCAGTGGAATAACACAAGTAAATAGTTAGTCGTTTATCTCCTGAATAACACAGAAGCTCAATTGGACAGACCTTGGGGATGTCAGATTCAAGCCCACTGTGTATTTCCTAAACTCCTGGCTCTTGGCGTAGAAAAACCTAGATGAAGTACCTGCTTGGACAGGCATCCCTAATCTGGATTAGGATTTGGAAGGAATGCTTTAAAAAAAGAAAAGAAAAATGAGGCCTTTCTGTTTTAGCAGCTATAGTTGTAGAGAGCTCTGAAGGAGCAAACAAGCTGCTTATATTGATAGGCAGCTCATTCATGGTAATACAGGATACTTTGGAATCTTTGTTTATTGTTCTCCAAAAGCCCAGCCACTGTACATTTCTGTAATTTCTGGAGTTGGGGTTAGAAGTGGGTTTGACCATTTAGGGCAGGGGTAAAAGAACTTTTGATCCTCTTTAACTGCATCTTCTGTTGCACTTGGCTGTTGGATTAGCTAATAAGAATTTGAATCCAGAAACATTTGGTGGGCTACAGAGTTTCCCATTAACTGCTTTTGAGTTTATTCTGTGACACAGGTAAGGCCTGCTTAGCAGGGGCATTTAATTATATGCCTTATTTAAAACTCTGTAGTCTTACAATAGATGATTAAGGTTTGGAAAGAGTTCAGAAACTGATTCTCCCAACACACATGCAGATTCCAGAAGTTCACCTTGGAGTCTCTTCTATGACCAATCTGTCTGAACAAATAGCTTTGTCCTGTGTGCTAGATTTACAATACGCAAAGCCTAATCAGCTCATGCTTATTTGAAATGACATTGTAAGCTCCATTGAGAGGAAACAAGCCCTATTGGATCTGTGCTATTCTTAAGCTAGTTAAGAATGGAATTTGGAAGAGACAAATGATAACATGAGAGAATTATTTTTCTGCCTTTGTATAAATCAATCTGTAGGATTCTGTGTGGGATTAATGTTCCTGCAGGCTTCCAATTTTTACAAAGATGAATGTGTGATAGATCAACTATCTAAATAATCAGCCTGGCATTATATTTACTGAACAATAGTTAAATGCAACTGTACTGATCTTTCATTTAGTATTTTTGTGAACTGAGATTAGGCAAGCACTGTTCCACTTCTTAAATTTCCCTAGATATTTTTCTTCTCCAGTTACAGAAACCATTCATGAAATGCCTTGTTGTTCTGTGCTGAGTAATTCTGAATGAAAATCAGTGTTCTCATTCCAGAGTAGGAAAGTGATGTTGTGTGTGGTTCAGATCATGTGATTCAGTTGGTAAACTGGGACTTTTATGCGCAATGAATAAGGAAAGATGCTGGAACAGATTTTCCCAAATAGTCAAAAGAGCAAAGAATTTCCATTAGCCTCAAGGCTGAGGGCTTCTCCTCTGTCGCGTGTGTGTGTGTGTGTGTGTGTGTGTGTGTGTGTGTGTATTTGCAAATATGTTACAGAGTCATATTGTGTAGCCCACAACTACTGGAACACTGGCAGTGGGATTGTGTAAGAGGAAATTAAAGCCGTGAAACAGCCACTATTATCAACTGTGTCTCTTGCTTCACTTGCAGCATGTCTTCTACTTGGAGTAGGGTGGGTGAGGGCAAATGGTTGGCCTGTGTTGCAGTCAAGGAAGCTTTGGATAGGAAGCAATCTCTCTTTATTGCGTGCTGTTGTAACTGAACAGTGATAGTAGGAGTGAGCTCTCGATGTACTCCAGCTCTGCTGTAGTTAGTTTGATTATATCCCACTTACAAGCAGGTGTCTTCTCTGTACACATTCAGTCAGTGCACACAATGTAGGTGCACTCATTTTGCTGCTCTTACAGTTTCAGCTGTCTTCCTGAATTTTCCTACTAACTATAAGCTGTAGTTTCAGTCTCTTCTGGAACAGAAGTTGAAGTACAAAAGCTAAGCACAAAACTCCTTTATCTGGCATGTAAATCATATAAGCCTGGACATCCCCATGCTCTTGGGTGCTTTCACTAGCTTACTCCCTGCTATCTCTGCCAGGCTTCTGTATGGCTTTGTGAAAAATTGAATAGGAAAGGGGACTATGGTCCCCACTATACCACCACAAAAAGTGTTTCAAATCTTGCTTGTAAAATTGTTGTGTCCTTTGCTAATTAAAATTATGATTTCTTCCTCACAAAATTTACAATATGAAATTTGGAAAAAAATTTGAGATGTAGATCTGTGATGCAAGGTAAGAAGTTTTTTCAATTAACCTGCCTCAAAAACCTTTTTTTGCTTCCACTCTGTCTGGCCATCCCTTCATGCGCATGCTAAATAACCTTTCATATACAGGGATGAGGGCTGTACAGTCAGCCCTCCATATTTTGTGGGTTTCACTTTTGCAGATTTGATTATTCACAGATTATTTGCTGTCACCTCTGCTGTCTCCCTGTGCCATTTTTAATAGGGACTGCAGGCCTCTTGAGACTGAGAAACTGCGAACGAGGCTTGTAAGTCCCTATCAAAAAGGTGTGGGGCAACAGTGGAGGTGATACTAAACCCCACCGACCACCCACTGCTGACTTATGAAGGAACCCTGATGCCTCAGAGGAATCCACAGTGGGTTGAGTATGGTGACAATACTTTTTTTGTGTGTGTTAAATATGATTTGGGAGGGCCTAGACTTATTCACAGTTTTTCCACTTTAATGAGGGTCCTGTGCCCCTAACCCTAGCAAATACAGAGAGATGGCTGTACTTGGCAAAGTTTGTATAACAGATCTCAGGCAAGTCCTATGACAATTTATGATGACGAATTATCCCATCTTCTTTACTGTATTTCTATGAAGATCCATTTGTCTGGATTCATTGTCTGTTGTCTAACATTGATAACAATGTCAGTGAAACCTGCAACAGTCTAATCTTGATGTACTCGTAAGTTGTCATAAGCAAACACAAGGGTTGTAAGGGTGTGCATATATACTTTAACTCTCTAGTTAAAAGAGTTTCTTTTATGTTGATTTTTGAGTTTCTTCTTTAATAGAAATTATACCGTGGACCTTTGCATTTTGAAGCCAGACTGGTTTCTTTTTGGGCAAAATGAGGATGTAAATTAATAGCTGCAGTTGGTGATCTTTGTGAGAGGAAAGTACTCTTACTCATTCATGGTCTGCTGGGTGGATTGCAGTAAAGCTTTAATTTCAGTAGCACACTGACTTGTGTCGCTGTGTATTGTAGTCTTTCTGAAATATACGTGGACATCCAAAAGGTTACTCAGCAGGATGCATATTTCAAAACCATCATCATCATCATCATCCCAGAGTTAGATGTTCTTGTTTCTTAACTAACTTTCTTAAATTATATCTAATGATATAATTCCTTATAGAAGTAAGTGTGTGTATGGGTGTCATATTATTCATCCAACTAGGTTAAATTATGATGGACTAGCGGGTAGCAAGAAAGGGTATAGAATCGTGGCCATATTCACCTCTGTTTCCTTTCTTCATTCCTTTTTTCCCTCCTCTTCTCATTCCCTTTTTCTGTCTGTATTATTGCCCCTTCCTTCCTTTCTTGAGTCCTATTTTTATATATTGCTGTTTTTTTCATGTTTGGTCACTTCCTTTCCTCTTCCTTTCAGTCAGTCCTCATAGACAGATTCAACCTGTCTAAAGCTCGTGGTAGAGAGCCGTCTTCTTGTTAGATTAGATTCACCCTCCCATTGTTTAGCATTGTCTCCAGAGAATGTATTCTTTGTTCCCTACACCTTCCACTGTCATTCAGTTATGTATCTAGACCACAGTTGTGTTGGGTTTTGCACAATTCCTGTTACTGTAAAATGGCAGGATTTTATTTTAAAGGTTCCTTTTACTTTTCTTTGGAGTTCATAATTCAAAATACTTGATCATTTGTTTCAGGCCCAGCGCAGAGATACTTTCATTGAGGAGCGTTATGGAAAATACAACATTAGCGATCCACTGATGGCTCTTCAGAGGGATTTTGAAGCAATGAAGGAAGAAAATTATGGTGAAAAGCAACCTGTTTGTGCCAATCCCTTGTCCATCCTGAAGGTAGTGATGAAACATTGCAAGAACATGCAGGAAAAAATGTTGTCCCAACTAGCTGCTGCAGAGAGCAGGCACAGAAAGGTGGGGTACTAAGTCCTTTGAGTTGTGTTTGAACTAGTAAAATTCCCTCTCTTTAGGATTGAGTATTGTAGAGCAGAGTAATATCTGTTGAATCATTTTTCCAACTTGAGGTGGTTGCATATCTCAGTCTTCAGACATTGATTTGGCTAATTAAAATGATATTTAGGTAAAGTGCCAACGTATTTCAGTTAGTAAAACACAGGTGTATTCTACTTTTTTTAAACCACAAATTATTGAAAGTGTACAGATGACATGTGTTCTCAGAAGAGATGATTTTATTATCTCTGTCCTACTTCTATTTCTCCTATTGCTCTGAAGTCTCACTGAATAACAATCACCATTTTAGCAGCTTGAATTTCTTTTGGATGTGGAAGGGCATGCTATTCAGTCTCAAAAAAATACAATAATTTCAGTAGGCGTGTGCTGGGATTATTAACAAATGACAAAACAATGACAAAGTTACTCTTGCTGAATTGTATTTTATTACACTGTCTGAAGTATTGAGGAAATATTAGTACAAGATATTTTATACCATTCCTAAATATGTTAGCTTACAAGTAAATCTGAGTGACTCTGTGCACGTGTCACCTTGGACATTCAGCCTAAGCTATTTTGGTTTGGAAGCTGAGGGGTTTTTTTTCCCCCTGTACAAATCTTCAGTTTTTGAAATATTTAATAAATCCGAACAGTCATATCCTTTCATAAGCCAATTTAATATATAAGTTGAACCGTTATAATGAAAACACTCCTTTTTTTCTAACTACACTAGCTTTTTCCTGTAGATATGAGAACCTGAATTTGCCAGACATATTGATATAATGCAGTTAAGATATTGTTCATGAATTTACAAAAGATAACTGGTAATAATGGAATCTTACAATATGTGCTAAAACAGCATCCTCCAGAGAATGTGGAGGTTTTTTGATGGGTAGTACCTGGACAGAATATCAGTTATTCCTGTAATTCAACATATAATGTGAAAGAATGTCTTGGCTGGTCCCCAAGGCAAGGCTAAAGTGCTAATTTTATTCTCAACTGGAGGAATAAGTTTGTACCCATTAGTTTTACAATCCTGATGAAATCAAAATCACATGAGCAGGAAATAAGGTTTTCAGAATTACATAGCAAACTCTGTGCAGTATTCAGTGCTGGCTTTCTACTGGAAAGAGTGAAATCTGATATTCATAGGAAGAGACAATCTTCTCTCCCCACTGCAGACCCCACTTTTTTAGCCCTAAATATAGCTTAGGGGGCAAACTGAGAAACCTTCTAGAGCTAGTATTCAGGGGATGTGGAGAGATACAGAGAAAAGCCAAAAGAAATCCAGTGTACCATTCATGGATGAAAACTGTGGTAGCCTGAATCCACTCAGTTGCACAAGTGATAGCATGCGCGTACCTAGCAGACCATATTATGCTACCCTGTGAAATTCATGGGGTTGCCATAAATCAACACACAACTTGAAGGCACACACACATACACATCACTTGTTTCAGACCCATGTGGACTTGAAGAGAAGGCTCTCAAAATACCTGAAAATGCAGGAAAAGTAGCAGTAGTTTCCCTTGAGGCTATGGGGATATCTCTAGGGTGGACCATTGCGAGGGAAAAGTTTTGAACCCAATATTTTGAAGGGTGGAAGCATAAAAGTGTGGCCCCACAAAAACAGCCCTGG
This sequence comes from Iguana delicatissima, assembly GCA_948472985.1. Classification (NCBI taxonomy): domain Eukaryota; kingdom Metazoa; phylum Chordata; class Lepidosauria; order Squamata; family Iguanidae; genus Iguana; species Iguana delicatissima. The sequence goes on along the minus strand of CAOKZL010001390.1, from coordinate 762,074 downwards.
GCCTGCGTGCAGCCTGTGGGCTGTATGTTCCACACCTCTGGTCTAGATATAGATTTCCTCTAATGCCATAGCACTGGCATAATGGCACTTTCTTCTTTGTTTATAGTCTAACCTCTTTTACAAGCCTAATGAATATAAATTTGAAAGAATTCAAAATGTGAATATGCTGGGTTGGGGAGGAGGATGGGTTGTTTAGCATTGCACAGGATCCTTTTGGTATGCAAAAGTGAAGGATTTCATGTACTTGTATTTGAATGTTCTTAAATTTTTGGTTAAAGAAAAAGAGGCCTGATCTTCACATCTGAATACACTTGTAATTGTTATTCTATTTTAATGGTGGTTGATACTGTCCTTTTCTGATTGAAAGGTTATTTTGGATCTTGAAGAAGAGAGACAGCGGCATGCCCAAGATGCTGCTGAGGGAGATGATGTCACATACATGCTAGAAAAGGAGAGAGAGAGACTCACACAGCAGGTAGGCTTTCTCACTACTTAATTAGGTCTCAAATGGCAATGATGAATTACTGTTTGGCAGTTGTCTATGCGTGGGTAGTGTTGGTATCTCTGTCTTGAGAGTTTACTCATTCTATGAACTAAGAACTAGATTTGCTGCAGTGAATTCAGTTCAGAGAAGAAACACATTTTGTTCTGTGTACAGATGAGCAAAGTAATTTGGAGTAAGAGCTGTAGTAATTTGAGAATATAAAACAAGTAGTACTTTTGAAAGGCTGTGGTTATACCATGTGGACTACAGTGTTTGTTTTCTGTATTCTTTCTGTGCATGAACCAGTGTACAGGCCAAGGAGCATAATTTTTAAGAAGCACTCCATCCTTAATATGGCCACTTTATAGTTAATACATGTACTTAATCAGGCGGGTTACAGGGATCATACTACACCTCTGTTACAGCTCCACTGGTTACCAGTTTCTTTCTGGGCACAGTTCATAACCTATAAAGCTCTATATGACTCAGATCCAGACTATATGGTAGATTGTATCTGCTCTTATAAGTTTGCCCAGATCCTGCAATCGTCAGATGAAGCCCTTCTGTCAGCCCCAGCATTGTCACAGGCATCATGGGGAGGGCCGTCTTGGTGGCTGCCCCTAAACTCTGGAATTACCTTCTGAGGGAGACTAGAATGGCCCTCTCCTTGCTGCCATTTGATTGGCAGACAAAAATGTTTTCCTTCCAACAGGCTTTTAGAGTAGAAAGTTTTTAAAGAATAGGCTAAGAGTGCTGTATTACTTTAAATTGAACTGTTTTAAGTTTTTTTTAATCTGCTTAATTGCATTTTATCCTTTTAAGTGTAGGTTTGAATTGTTTTAATACTGTGACTAGTTCAGTTGTATTTTAATGTTCACTTTTTGTATGCTTTTAGCTGTATTGTTCCTTTTTAAAAGATGTAAGCCAGCTCGAGTTTTGGGAGAATTTTGGGAGAAAAGCAGGATATCAATAACAGCAACAACTTCATAATGTTACTTTTTTTGTACATATTTTGAGGTGGTTCATAAATTACATCCATCCATTATATATTAACTGAGCATTTCTGTGTTTTGTGTTAGGGGGTGTTAAACAACTTGACTTCTTTTTTTCCTAAGCTCCTTTACTTTTTCTTCTAGCTGGAATTTGAGAAGTCCCAAGTGAAGAAGTTTGAGAGAGAGCAGAAAAAGCTGTCCAGCCAGTTGGAGGAAGAGCGCGCACACCACAAGCAGCTTTCTTCCATGCTTGTTTTGGAGTGTAAGAAAGCCACAGCCAAGGCTGCAGAGGAAGGACAGAAGCTTGGGGAACTAAGCATGAAGCTAGAGAAGGAAAGAAGCAAAGTGAGTCAGTTGGAGGAGGAGCTAGCAGCCAAGAAGAAGAGGGGCTTGCAAATGGAGGCACAAGTAGAGAAGCAGCTGTCTGAGTTTGACATCGAACGGGAACAGTTGAGGGCCAAATTGAATCGGGAAGAGAATCGTACAAAAGCCTTGAAGGAAGAGGTAGAAAACCTGAAGAAAACACTAAAAGAATTAGAGGCTTCTTACAAAGTTGCCAGCAGCAAAGTTGAGCACACACCACCCAGTGTCTCAAAGGTATCCATAGCAACTGCCACAGAGGGCTCTTTAGGTAGGTCAGTAGCTTGCCAGACAGGAAGTTCCCTGACTGAGAACACCAGCCAGGGAAATACTGTCAGACTGGCACACATGTTAACAGCCACCTGTGTCACAGCTCCCCATCCTTATGCCAAAACAAATGGGCACTGTGATGCTGATATACAGCCAGATGTAGAAGCAGCTCAGCCGAGTGTGGAGAATGCGCAGAAGGGTAAACCTTTTGGATCAGCTGCTGAAAGTACCGTAGAAAATAGTGGCTCCCCGGTAAGAACAGAGTCGCTTTCCCCTTCGGTCCCACCATTTCCTTCCAGTGGGATATCCTTATCACCAAGCAGCACAGCTTCATCATCTCTGACATCCTCCCCATGCTCCTCCCCAATAATGACAAAGCGTTTGGTAGGAGCATCAGCCAGCAGCCCCAGCTATCAGTCTTCCTATCAGGTGGGAATCAATCAACGTTTCCATGCTGCTCGGCACAAATTCCAGTCACAAGCTGATCAAGATCACCAATCAAGTGGCCTCCAGAGTCCTCCGTCCAGAGATCTGTCACCCACTCTGGTTGATAATTCTGCTGCAAAGCAACTTGCTCGCAATACAGTCACTCAGGTTCTCTCCAGGTTCACTAGCCAGCAGGGCGCTATCAAGCCAGTCTCTCCTAATAGCTCACCCTTTGGCACAGACTACCGCAACCTGGCCAATGCAGTGAGTCCCAAAAGTGAGTCCAGCCCAGGTAAAGTCTCTAGCCCCCTAAGTCCATTGTCACCTGGAATTAAATCGCCGACCATACCCAGAGCTGAAAGAGGGAACCCTCCACCAATTCCTCCGAAGAAACCTGGTCTGACTCCTTCTCCAGCCACTCCCAACCCACCAACTAAAACCTCTCAAGCTGCTTCTCTGGGTTCTCCTGTGGACTTGGCAAGTAGCTGCTCAAGCAATGCTGTTGTGACCAATGGGAAAGAAATAGAGATCTTATTGCCAACAAATAGCTAGTCTCCAGAGTCACATTCCAAGTGTTTGCCATTCCTGGAGCTGAAACACTGTCTTATCCACTCCATGTTATTTATTTGGTTAGTAACAATCTGTCTGTATAACACATTTAGTGTACTTTTTTTTAATTATTATTAATATGACTTGTGTACAAATCTTTAAATACTAAAGCCTCTAGATGTCTCATAGCAGCAGGCATACCAAGTTAAAAGAAGCAGTTGATTTCCTATGCTGGGAGCTGACCAGTGGACTGTGACAGCAAACAGTCATTTTTAAATTATGCAGAAAAACATGCCATGCAAACTTCCATTCCAGACAGACGTTTTCTAAGAAGTGCCTGAGCTAAAGCCTGAATGTGATCCTCTGCAAACCAGAAGGGATTGTCCAACTGAGAAAGCACAGTTTTTCTGAATCATGAATGTTGACATCAACACTGTTGAGCCTTTCCAGTAGTTTTGCTCACAATATACTGCAGAAAGGAAATGTTCCAAAGGTGATCGCTAGATCAGTCAGTTGTTTCCCTGCTATGAACAAAGTCAGTTAATGTAGCTGCATTGTCAGGAACACTTTGGCCCCATTGCTGAGCTTTATGCAGTCCAAACCTTTCCTGGGATATAACTTTAAAAAAAAAAACTTTAGAAGCTTTAAACAATCAGGGTGCCATTTATTTCAGTAAAATATCCATTCCTTGAATATTTTCTTCCAGTAGATGTAAAATAGGTGGGATGACGTCTTGAAGTGTGGGTTGGGTTTTTAATATTCTTCATGCATTCTACTGTTGTGTTTAGAACTTCTGAGAGCAGGATCTTTGCTGTTAGTTGATAAAGATCTTAATATTACTTGAAATTATAAATGCTATTCAGTTTGATACAGGTTTTTGCATTGGAAATATTGGATCAGTTCTACATGATCCCAAGCAATAAGTGTTGCTCAATATACAACAATACTGTATGTCAAACTGACACAGGTTTTGATGGTTAGGTTGGGTGTTTGTAGAAGACAGCTGCCCTCCTGGCAGCCCTGTGGAAACCAAATCATTGACTTTTTGCCATAGAGATGTGTGTGTGTGTGTGTGTGTGTGTAAAAAGAGAAAGGGGCATGCATGTTATGCACCCAGTACATCTAGTCTTAGTGTGGTTATATTATTTGAGGTTCTTCATATTTCATGAAGAAAATGAGAAAACAACACTTGCAAAGCTGCTTCTTAAGCTTTATCCACTTTACTTTTGAAAACCATTTTCCAAGGAAAGATAGGAACATGAGGGCAATAAAAGGCTAAAGCATTTCCTTTCTAAGGAACTTCCTACACTCTGTATGTTACATCTTTTTGGCAAATGTTTATACTCTGGCCCTCTCTGCGAACCAACAGTACTGTATCCTGCTCATGTCAGAAATTATGCTAGACTGCTTTGCCCGAAGATACTACATGTGTTCTCAAGGTTAAGAATAAGTTGATTGTCTATAGGCTGATGTTGAGTAGAAGTATATCAATAGCTCCCAAAAGTTAATCTGCGTGAGTATTAGACACTTAACACTGTCTCATTTTGTATTTCTTGGCATATGGACCAGAAGATTTTTTGAAATCATGGACACTTACTACATTATCATGCTGAGATAAAACGGAATTAGATTGGGAAATGTGTCATCCTCTGGATGATGTTGGACTACAACTTTGGTCAGCCCTAGCCACCATGGCTACTGCTGGGAATTGCAGTACAGCATCATATGGAGGGCCATGTATTCTCCATACCTACACTAGACCAAAGTTCTTGAATACTACTTACAAAAAATAAAAATATCAATGCTGCTTCAAAACACCACAGAATATGGGGTAGCCAGTAGTCTCCCCTTACAAATATTTTTTTTAATAAAATAATAGACTCAAGTATTTAAGCAAGTGGCGAATATCTCTGTGACTCCTGTTTTCAGGCACACAGATGTATATTTGTTCAGTAGGCTGTGTTTCCCTTTGGCCTTTATATTAACAGTACTTGATCATTACAGACAGACATGAAACAACTGCGATAAGCACAAAAACTATTAAGTTGTGCAGTATAGGTTTTTCAGAGAGGATTGCACAACTGAAAACTGGTTGTCAATTTTGCTTCTAATCTTAATGGGAAAGTATTGTAGCTGCCCTTAAAGTATTCCCTTGGTGTTTACACTAATTTGTATCTTTTCTTTATGATATAACTCTATAGAGATTTATATACAATAATGAATTTTATTAGGAAATGCACTGAGTACTGTATTCTGCAATGGATTGTGGGAAGTAAGAATGCAAAAGGAGATGTGTATTTTTGCTAGTAGCCTATCCTCTGAGATGAAACTAAGCACAATGTCAGAAGTGGTTCCAGCATAATCAGTAAGACTTGTAGGGTTAGTATTTAAGTTTTCTGTAGACTTATGTATATAGAAACAAAATGTTTAATCTTCTTTGAATCATGTATTGCTAGAGAGGTTTGCCACTGGCTTAACAGGATTTTAATGAAGTTCAAACTGCATAATCTAGTATTAATTTTCATTAACATTTGTATATTTGTAAAGTCAAACATATGAAACAGAAGTCTTTTTTATCATTTTTATAGCTGGCAGCATTAAACACGTTAAATGTTCATATTATCAATAAAGGTTTTTATTTTTATGATTTGAATCTTGTGTAAGAACCTGTTTGAAAACTAGGTTGGGCTGCTTGTATGCCTAAAACTTTTACTAGCAGTATGTAGGCATGGCATTAGCTTTTCTTGGTCTCTTCAAAGGGGAAACATTCAGCACTCCAGAATCCCTTATCATTGGCCTGGCTTCCTAGGGCTGATGGGAATTAGAGTCCAACAGAAGTTCCCTAGCTGTAGTTTATATATAGGCAAATGCTTCCAACAGCTGACAGTACAGGTCCAGTGTTATTACAAGCAAATTGGCATGGCTATTAGTATTTGGGAACAATTCAGAACAATTTTGTGAATATTTGCCCAGTTCTGTTTTAATTCTTGAAAGCTTAACTGCTCCTTAAGAATTCATTAAGGTGGAGCATATCTCCATCAGTGCCAATGATTACCACATAACATAATATTACGGTAACTGTGTTCTGATAGCTCTCCTCCTGCAACCTTTAGATAGGGAGCCAGCCACATCCTTTCATTTCTGCTGCATTTTGTAGTGTATTACCTAGCATCATGAAACAGTGAACCAGCTAGCTCCCTTCTTGCTTAATTCTTTTTCATAGACTTTAAAAAATGAATTTGCCTGTTCGCTGGTAGGGATGTGTTCGTTAGATGTATCTTGATATCAGTGTAGTCCATCTACAGCTTGAGTATATCTTTAAGCAGTGAATGAAATCAGAGTCTATATGCATAGTTACTGCTTTGGTGTCAGTTCGTGGGCCAGTACTAAGACCTTGGGATATTTAGTCAGCTTACACAGCAGCTAGTTTGATCTTTTCCTCCTACTTGAGATGAAGACAGATCTACCTTACTGCAAAGCCCTCACCCCAGTCTGGAATGTCGCGGCACATACTTTACATCAAAAGCTTCTGAAGGTTCCACCCATCACTTTCTAACCTTGCTATGCTAAACGTAATGAACATATTAATCTCAATTGTGGCCATCTACTTAACCCAGCCCTTTTCTAAGGCTGTAGTCTTTGGAGCCAACAACAGCCCTGTAGCTAGATCTTAGCTATTTTATTAGTTTTTTAAAAAGAGGCTAGAAATTTTCTCTTGCAGAGAACATACAATTGTTTTGTTTTGTTTTGTTGGCCACTGATAACAGCTTGGATGGGTAAAGGAGAGGGAAGTGAGGTTAATGTAAAGACACCTTTGTTTCCCACAAAAGAAAGCAGTAATTTCATCCTCCAGAGCTACATTAGGTAACTGCTCTCTCAGTCGGGGGCTTTGGAAATAATGATTGTAAGTTTAGATTTCTTTCCCCTAGGAAACAGTGGTTTTTGACTTTCTTGCGTTATGACCCTCCTGTAGCCATATGACTACAGTGGAGCCTCCTTATCTTCAACTTCCACATGTGACGTTTCCAGTTCGCACAAAGTGTTGCAGCTGTATACCTAAAATGGCAGAACATGCACATAGACATACTGAAGCATCCATTTACATGTTGCTGCCATTGAATATATATGGGATGTGTGGTGGTTACTGGAATGGAACCCCTGCATATACAGAGGGCGCACTATAGATGCCTAGCCTTTTTTAATCCTATATATTTACCTTTCAGAAACATAAAAGTTGGTGGTAGCACACCTTCACTAGATAGAGTTTCTTTCTTCCTCACTGTTGCTTCCCCCCCCCCCTCTCCCTCCCCCTCTCCCCAGATCAGCAGAGTTTTTTCAGCAGTGCTCATACCCACTTGGATCAGGTCTCTGTCCCTCTTTAGTCCAAGTGCATGAAGAAATAACACTCTTCTGCCACCTTGTGTTGAAAATAAGGTGGAAAATAGCACATTTGCTATTTTAAGTAATATTTACATTTTCTTAATCCAATGGAATTTCCAATTGGCAATTATCAACCTTTCCACCACCATTACCACCAGAAAGGCATTACCATGAATTATCACTGTATCTTCGCCTGTTTCTGCTGGCAGTGATAGTTGTGGGCAAGGAAGATAAGCTGAAGATAGGCTAGCTGCTTCCTTGCTGGACCAGAACCTTTGCAAAGGTCTCAACCACTCCAGATCTAAGCACCAATAATCACAGTATTGCAGTACCAAAACCATAGAACTGGAATCAGTTTTTAGTGTTTGGAGAAGAGAAATCAAATGGGGCAAGATGCTCATTATTGTGTGTCTTCCAAGTTGTTTCTGACTTATGGCAACCCTAAGGCAAACCTATCATGGTTTCTGCGCAAGATCTGTTCAGAGAGGATTTGCCATATTATGCTGAGACAGTGTGACTTGCCCAAGGTCTTCCAGTGGGTTTCCATGGCTGAGCAGTGGGTGAATTGTGGTCCCAGTCCAATATCCAAACTACTATGTTACACTGGCTCTTAATGGTGACTATTAAAGTAAGTCAGAAGGAAGAAATCCTATATTAAAAGAAGGGTCAAAACTCAAATCCTAAAGTTCTGTGTCAAAAAAAGACCCTAGGTTGTCAATGATTTCATAATATGTTCTCATATGCTTTTCAGTGTCTGCAGTAGTAACAGTTTCGATCAACCACCAAAGGACTGAATAAATGTGTCTTCTCTGTTTTACACACATTATGCACTTGAATAACCTGAGCAGGGCTATTAAGACAATCTCTTGGAGATCTGTCATTCAATAGAGTCACTATAAGTTGAAGCTCACTTGACAGCACATAGCAATATGATTCATTTATTTAGGAGCAGGAGTCAGGGGAGATGTGCTGAAGTCATATTTTTTATGGCATTAACCAAGATTTAAACTGCTTAAGTTGCTTTTGAAGAACAGATATCCACATTTTTGAAAATGATAAAACTGTAGCGCTAAACGACTAAATGACATTGGAATATTTTTCAAGACTACTTCTGGGCAAAATAGCTGCTGCTCTCCCTGAAATTAGATTGGCAAATGTGAGCTGAGCATCATCATAGGATCCTCCTTGAAGAAAAATAAAAAGCCTTTGAAAGCTGCTTACAGTGTGCATCAGGTTCAGACGAAGTGTGAAACACAGGCCAAGTTGGTCTGCTTCAGACCAGTAAGCTTCCCTCTGAAGCTGCCAGAACTGATCCTGACCAAAACTCATGATGAGATCTGGGATTTAGAAAGACAACGGGGTGGGAAACCAAAACACACACACAAACAGAATTGTAGAGTTGGAAGGGATCGCAAGGGCCATTAACTCCAACGCTCTACCACACAGAAATACACCATCAAAGCATTCCTGACAGATGGCCATCTAACTTCAACCTCTATTTAAAAACCTCCAAAGAAGGAGACTCCATCACACTCCAATGCAGCATGTTCCACTGTTGAATTGTCCTTACCATCAGGAAATTCCTCCTGATATTTAGATGGAATCTCTTTTCCTGAAGTTTGAAGCCATTGCTCTGTGTCCTAATCTCTGGAGCAGATGAAAACAGGCTTGCTCCATCTTCCATATGTCATCCTTTCCAATGTTTGAACATAGCTGTCGTGTCGCCTCTTAACCTTTTCTTCCTCAGGCTAAACATACCTAGCTCCCTAAACTGCTCCTCATAGGGCATATATATCTCATCTTAAATCTAGGAGGTGGGGTGGGATTAACAGGGCACATTTTGCCAGGGATTATTCACTGCTATGGAGAAAGGATTGTGACCTTGATAAAATCCATAATTCTAACTGCCTCCTCCTCTTGGGTAGGAAGAGGTAGGAGAGCAGTAGAAAGCAGGCAAGTAATTACATGGTCTCCCCTTGCAAGACTGACATTGCTGTATGGAGCTAGACACAGAACCTGACAGGCAGATAAGTAATGCTGAAGAATGTGTGTACTTCTTTGAGCGAGCTATACCTGTACGGTTGAGATGCAAATAGGTCAAGGGTGGTTGTGAGAGCCTTTCTTCCAGTGCTCCAATCTTGTTAAGCCTTAAACTAGTTTTGCTTTTGCTTTTGCTTTCTATTCCCTGCACGAGGGATTGGAAATCTCTTTGAATCTGAGGAGCAAATTCAGTTTCAGATGAATTCTTTGGGTGTGGGGAGAACACCAGCCAACTTTAGCTTATCGTTTGTACTCTCAATAGCTAAGCTTTAAAAGGCATTTCAAGCTTTTCTCATGGCGAAAGAGGAAATGCACAAATGATGGAAAGCTCTAGAGCAGACCTGCACAACTTGGCAGTAGGTAAGGGCCGAAATTAAATAGGCTAAACTTCTTCAAGCTGTAGATAGGTTTTTAGCACCTCACTTTCCAAGTAAAGTTATAATAACGGTATAATAATGTTTTTTATTTGCAAAATAGTTTAATCATTAATTATAGTATAATTAATGATTAAACTATTTTGCAAATGAACCATATTATAAAAATATGATTTTAGAACATGCTTCCATGCCTTCCCATCAGTGCTGGGGCAGGTGAGGCAATGCTGGCAGGCATCACACTGGGCCAACACCAAATGGCTACACCTACGGCCCATCCACCAGGCCAGGCTATTGCAGCGCTTGGAAATGAAGTCTTCCTCAAAGTGCCCAGTGCCCTGGCAAATGGGGCAACGAGATGACAGGAAACTTTCCCACCAGGCACCCATAAAACCAGTCAATGTGCTTGTAGCACCAATGCACTTGCTGCCCGGTGTGTCTGCGTACCAGCTTGCAGACAATGTAGCTCTTCATGCCCTTGAATTTGGTCTGCTTGGTGGGGTCTTCACTGGAGCACTGTGAGAGTATGGGTTCTCCTGCCACTCGAGCCCATAGGTGTGCCACACCACACACAGTTTGTCCCCATCTTTCACAAAACCCGACCCCTTGCCCAACACAAAGGCCTCACCACCTGATTTCACAAAAATGGAGCAGCGGTTCAAGAAGAGACTGCAGTTGCCTTGGCTGTTGATGCTCTTGAACTAGCCCTCCATCTCTTGGTCGCTGCAGAGGCTCAGCACCTTAAGTTCCCACAGGGAGATCTTGCCCAGCTTCTCCAACTTGAAGTCCTACAGTGCACGGGCTCACAGCAGTGCCATGGCCTGGCTCTTGTTGCTGCCGCCCAGGCAGGGGATGGGGACAGGGATGAGGATGGGGACACGGTCGGGCTGCCCCGCAGCACTGCCAACCAAAGGCAACTCACCCTCCTCCTCCTTTTCCCATCAGTTCTCCTCTCACCCACTCTGGCGGTGCTCTTTTTAGTGGACAAATGGGCTGGATCCCACACACACACACACTTCCCCTGCAGTGCCTCCTCCTTTGCTTCATGCTCTTTGGACCTTTTTATTTTCCTCACAAGCCATTCAATTCTCTCTCTTTCAGTGCTGGGAGAGGAATAGTGTGTGTATATATGTGTGCGGTGCAGCGGTGATGGTGAGGAGAGAGCTTCCTTTCAGCCCTCCTCGCCCCTCAGTGACTGAAGAAGCCAGCCAAGCCAGTTCAGGTACCACCAACCACATAGAAGTCCCCACTTCATCCTTCTGCATCACCTGGGTGGAGGGGGCTGTGTGTGTGAGTGTGTGCATTTGCATGTGTGTGTAGAAGGGACTGGCCTGCACCTGGGGACTGTCCCACCACATCACCAGTTTCGGTAATCCAGAACCGAGAAGCAGGGCCAGGAAGCCAAGTGTGGAGTGGCCACCCCCACTGATAGGGCTCGGCAGGTGAACAGGTATGGGAGAGGTGGAGATGGGGGCCTCACAAAATCCTTTGGTGGGCCGCATGCAGGCCATATGTTGTGCAGGCCTGCTCTAGAGGGCCAGGCAGCACCAGCATGTAAAATGGGGGCAGCTGTGAGAGGCAGGAGGGGCACCTTAGCTCCCAAGAAGACTTGGACGACTGGATCCCTGTGCAATATATATACTAGTGTATTTGCTTGGGATTTTATTTTTCTCTGAAGAACTTACCCAACTGTCTCTCCAGTACCTGTAACTTTTCCCCATATTTTCCAGTGCAATCTGTATTCAGACTTATTTATATGCACAGTTTGGGTTCCTGAGGGAATGCACTGTCCTCCTCCTTGCTGCTAGGCCTCATCTCCGTAGCAACTGGCCTGTTCAAGTACCTGTAACTTTTCCCCATAGTCCACAATCCAGTCTGTGTTCTCTGGCAATGTTGATGGACTGGTTTTTGATTTTTGTTGTTTTCTGTTCAATTTGTGCAATGGCTTTACATTTTTCTGGAAGCATTTTTTGTTTTGAATTTCAGCTTTAAGATTGCTCGCATATGAAACCCATACAATCTACAGTGAGGCAAGAAGACTTTGTAACTATATTGTGTACGTCACTTTAATTTTTCTCACATATGCCTCCCAAATGTTTTCTGGCATCCTTATTGATGGTAGGCCTCGTCTCCATAGCAACCAGCCTGAGGCCAGAGAGCTCTTGGCTGAGAATTTTAAAGGCCCCTTCCTAACTGTCAACCCCAGGATTCCATAGAATCTTCACAGCCAGCCAATCATATGAGATCTTCTCGCCTCACACAACCAATTGTATGAGGTCTTCGCCTGTCAGATGCAGACAAACAGACAAACTCACAAACAGACAAACTTTGATTTTTATATAGTAGATGTAGAGAGAGAATGTGTGTGTCTGTAGACATAGATATACACACATTCGTGTGTGTGTGTGTGCGTGTGTCCCCCATCGGTATTTTGCCATGTTTTTAGACCCAGGAGAAACTTTTTTTCTCTTCAAGCAGGAAGTCAATCTGCTGGGTCTAAAATGGCTGGGAGCGTGTGTGGCCAAAAACATGGTGAAAATGTCCTCAAATCCCTAGAGTGCATTGGTGGGGCAGAATGCTGAGAGGGCATTTGGGGGCATTTTTTAACTCATGAAGGATGGTCTAATCTAAGATTTCTTGCCCCTTTTGTACACTTATCCTGAAACTTCACATGCTACTTTCTTGTCTGGTGGCATCTTTGTATGATGTGAAATTTTTGTATAAATTGCCCCCAAAGCCAAGGAGAAGTGAAGGGTAGTGACTGACTCCTCCTGCCTAAATTATGGACCTCAGTGTGTGTAAAGCATGGGGTGCCAACAGAATGAGGTTTCCGGGTGCCACATAAAGAAGATCCAACAACCTTTGGGGAGTAAAGGAGCAAATCATGAATGGGAGGGTTGTGAAAGCAGAAAAGAAATGACGGTGGGATTTGTGATTCTTGTGTCTTTTTGAAAGACTAGGAACCTGGATAGCCTAGCTTTTTAACAGTCTCTACCATCAATGACCCATAATTTAGCCTGCAAATTACAGCCCCTAAACTAGAATTATGGGAAGCCTTTGCTATCCTCAGCTCCCTATTGGAGATTTCCTGGGCCAAAAGAAGTATAAGACAAATTTCCTGTGACTCAGACTGATCTAGGCCAAGAGTGGCAATTGTGGCTTGGACTATGCTGCTAGCATATTAACTGACACATTGCTATGACTAGAGCGTAGACAGTAGGAAGCAGCTTTATCTGGATTTTTTTTCATGGCAAAGGCACTAGAGGGCAGCATTTCCGCAATTTAACAATCCAATCCAGAAAAGCTTTTACAGCAGTGATTCTCAACCCGTGGGTCCCCAGATGTTCGTGGACTTCAGCTCCCAGAAGCTCCAGCCACTATGGTCAATGCTCAGGGCTTCTGGGAGCTGAAGTCCACAAACATCTGGGGCCCCAAAGGTTGAGAACCACTATTTTACAGCAAAATTCAAAATCCACAAAAAAGAGATACTTCTAACGGCTCACCAAAATCCACAAAATACATCGTGTAAGCTTTTAGAGCTTCACTGGCGTCTTCATCAGGCAAAGATGATAAAAATCATACAGGAGAAGAAAGGTGACAATTTTAGAGTCACAGGCATACATTTTATCTCAATGTTACTTCTGTCATCAGTTACTTCTGTCATCTGGAGGGATCTCAATGCAGGCATGTGGAAATGAGGGATAAAGGGCAATAAAAGAGAATACAATTTCAACTCTGTTTGTAATTAGTATTACCTTTTGTGAGTTTTGATTGATTGATAAAGTTATTGCTGTTTTGTGGATTTTTGGTTTTGGTTGTATTTTACTGCATGCCCAACATAGCTACCCTAAATATGTTTCCAGGAAATATTTTTATTAAGAAAAAGTTGCAGGCAAGTTATCATCTCCAGATGTCCTCAGGAAAGATGTTATCCTATCAATGAAGCGGATAAGACTGAGAGAAAGCAGAAGGGGAAAATACTGACTTGAGATTCAGCTCATGACGTTTGTGTGGTTAGAGTCTTAAGGAGGGACAGATGCAGATTTTAAACAGGTTTGGCCATTATTAAATGTAAACTTCCGTTCAGGTTACACCTCAGGCTAAACAAACACTTCACAGCACGTTCTCTCATTTTTGAAAATACACATTCTGTAATCACTTGGCTGTGACTCTGGCCTTGGGCAAAAAACAAAACAAAACAAAAACCAGTTTCTTTAGCCTGCAGATAACAAATATGAAAGAGAGACATGGTAGCTTTTATGTCAATAAATCTGACATGGCCAAAAATCTGTTTACTGCCATGGCCAAAAATCCCAGAATGCAAATTCCCCTGTTCAGCAAGTTGCAGTGGTCGAAGAGGGCCTACCATGAGAAGTATCTTACTCTATAGTTCATTGGGTTTTTAAATGGTGAACAGGACTTTAGCCATTTTTCAATGCTCCAGAAAAAAAGCATTTTCTTTAGTCTGCATGAAGGTCTCTTATTTTGCTTTTATTCCAAGCTACTCCATGACGAGTTGTCATGATGTGTCACATGCTGTAAGAAGTATTTGCTTATGGGGCTAGAAAGAAGACTCACAGTAGAGGTCTATGCATTTGAATCTGAGTTGGTTGATACTTTACACTGGGCTAAATGAAGTCATGACTAAAATCTAGACTCGGTAACCAATTGTCTGAATTATGATGACCCTCTTGAGAAGATTTATTTAGAGAACATGTGTCATTGTTTTCCTCTTAGGCTGAGAGAATATGACTTCCCTAAGGTTACCCATGGCTCAAAAACCTTAGGGAGTTATATCTATACTGATCAGAAGTTTTAAAAAAATATCCATATGATGACCTATCTCCTGTCTTGGTCTAGTTCTCATTAATTGCCAGGACTAGCCACAAATTTTTTAAATCAGATTTAAACTTAGTGGATGGTCTTTTTTTTTCTGTTGCAGGGATAAATTTCCACTTGTGTATCCCTTATTTCACTGTACTTCTGGATGGTCCCACTAATGAAATGTTGAATGAGGAGGTTTCTTTTGCCACAGAAGGTGTCCTCTACCTCTCTTCCATTATTATTTTCTGTTTACCAGGTTAAACGCTGCCACTGTACTGTACTGCACACACAGTATGATCTTCTTCCTGCTTTCTAAAAATATAAGGCTAAAGTGGTATATCAGTTTACTCCAGGGCACTTTTCCACTACGACTATAGAAAAAAAAAGGACATTTCTACACTAGACTGTTTTAGTGCTATTATTCCACTTTCAACATCCTATGGAATGCTGGGGTTTGCAGTGTAAGGAGGGGCCTCCATAAACTGCAAACCCCAAGATTCCATAGGATGTTGAAAGTGGAATAATAGCACTATAAGAAGCTAGTGTGGAAAATTGCCTAAAATAAACAGTGTCAGGCTGGTAATGGGAACAGTGGGGAAGGAACATGGGCAAAGGAATGAGAAGGAGGGGAAGAAACCCCATCCACGCCACAGTTAACCACCCTTCAAAGCAAAAAAAAAAAAAGAATAGATATAACTGGATCCTGGAGCAGGAAGAACCATTGCAAGCTGGAAATTGAAAAACAAAATAGCCCAACATTTAGTGGAACTGTTGGCCCATGTGGATGAGCCCTCAGTGGCTTTCTGTGGCTGAGTGGAGATTTAAACCTGGTCTACCAAAACAAACACAACTTTGACTTTCAACAGCTTAATAATTGTGCAAATAAAAAAGAATGACCCTCAGATTAGTAACTGTGAAAATGATCAAGGCAGACATGTTCACTCTGTGGCATTAACACAGAAATGTGGTAAGTATCAAATAAGTGCATGTAGAAAGCTCAGTTTGTTGGCAAAAAGAATGCCAAAAGAACTGCAGTAGCCTTGTCTGTTGAATAGCTTGCAGATAAAAATGGCATTTTGCCCTAGACCATGGGATTATGACATCATCTAAAAACTACCCTAAATTAGAAACATCTTAATTTCATAACTGTTTTCATAACTGAATACAGCAGTTCTCATTCAATAACAATGACTGAGGAATTGTCTCTTGTGAACACATGTCTGTCAAGACATTACAATGGTCAGTGGAGGGCAGCATTGCTCAGTCAGATGTTTGTTATTAAAAAAAAAAAAGGCAAGAGAAATACTCTGCTCCCAAATCTGAGCAAGAACCAAAGAAAGTGTGAATGAGAGGTGGTTTTGAGTTAAATGAAACCTGTTACATGAGCATACTTCCTCCAGTGTGACAGAACTTTTACCTCTTCTCCCTCTAGCAGTCTTTTGCAAATCTGCTTTAGAGGTTTTCTTACCCTCCAGGCAGATTTTAAGGATACAGGGAAGGGTGAAAGAGTGATACCTCCCTCTCAGTTCATTTGGGGGAGTTTTTTCTCATCAGTAGAATTAGCATTACTGTATTAGGTCCTGGTTCTATGATATGATTTTAGGTCTCTAACTGGTGGCAACATACATTTCCAGATTTCACTGAGCTTTTCTTATAAAGCCTGTTCACCTTTTGCAAAGAACTGTCAGCTATACTGAAGATACCACCATGCTGTACTGCTAGGAGTGACGTTATAATGTACTAACTACCAGAACACAAAATACTGTGTCAAGTTGTAGCAGGATGTCATACATTTCTTTAACCCACACTATAATTTTCTAAAATACATACTCTTCAAGGAAGAGCAGATTTTGATGTAACATCATCCACTCTTTCTTCTTGTTATTTAAGTGGACATGCTTCTTATGTTAGTGGACATGTATGTAACACATATACAGTAGGTCCTCCGTATCCATGGGGTATAGCAAATGCTATTTTCTTTTTCAATGAGATGAATGATGTAGGTATCAAGACGAGTACTGTAGGCCCTTGGCATCCTCTAGAGTTTGGTTCCAGAACTCTCTGTGGATACAAAATTCATGGATGCTCAAGTCCCATTATGTACAATGGTGTAGTAAAACAGTGTTCCTCATATAAAATGGCAAAATCAAAGTTTGGATTTTTGTTTTTTTAACATTTTCAAGCCATGGTTGGTTGAATCCATGGATACAGGATCTGATGATATGGAGGGCCAACTGTATGCAGCTTGGAGAAGAAGTCATGAAACTTGACAGAACTTTAGAATCTAAGCGAAAGAAGGCTTTGTAGCCATTGTTTGCAGTGCAAAGCCAGTGCACAACTGATAGTTTTCTGTGCTTTTATCAATGTGTAGTCTAAAAAGATGGGAACAAAATGTTTTTGGACCACATCTCATAATGGATAAGTGATATCACATATACCAGTCACACAGATACAGGGGACCTACTGTGTTGCTTCTTTCAAAAGATTTATCATGTATCTTCTATAGTTTTGGGATCACATAGATCATTGGGTGGAAACAGCTTGCTCAGTTTTGCGAATATGAACTGGAGGGGGAAGAGTAGTGAGGAAAGTATTTTTTGAAAGTTCATCTAAATCAGGGATGGAAAGGGTAGCCGTCCACATATTTTTTGGACTTCTGGGCCCTTTCTGCAGCTTACTTTGTTCCAGAGACATCCAGTGCGGGTTCCAGTGTTATCTCTGCCAGGAGGGGAGTGTGACAGGAGTGCTCCCTTCTGTACCTGCTGCCTCTGTGAATGGAGGAAGCATGATGGTGCTGCCTCTCTTCCTTCCGCAGCACAGCTGAGTACTGTCCCAGGTTGCGCTGGTATGGGAAGTGCATCCATTGTGTTTCCAGGACCTCTGCACACCAGGGAAAACCTGTCAATGATCTGTGGCACAACCATGCCACCTGGGGACAGGAGAAGGATGGGACCTGGGTGATGTCATGCAGAACTGTCGTCCGAGTCCTGTCCTTCTCCTGTCCCCAGTGTGGGACAATGATGGCCTGCGGAAAGGGCCTGGATATGTCTCCTAGGGCTTTAGGAAGCTTTAGATCAAAAACACTCGCCCAGCCCTGATCTAAATAGATTTGTCATCTCTGCTATTGGTGCCATCCCTCAAGTTTACGAAGAGTTCTTCAAAACATAAAGCAAATTCTCAGACTAATAGTCTACTCTGGATTGTGCTCTGCCGTGGCCCAACCTAGGCTTGATATGATCTTTCCTAGCCTGGGGGTCTGTCTCCCACTATTTAACCTATGTGTGGTTGGTAGACTTTGGAAGTGGTTTGGCCAATGGTGTAGTGGAGCCAAAACTCCAAAGATCAAAGCATTGGGTCTTTCTGATTAACAGGGATATAATCCTTGCCCCACCAGCCCACCAGTTTTGTGGTGGCTTAGTCTTCCATGAGCACTTAAGACCCATTAATTTGATTAAAGACCTGGTCCTGGTAGAGATGAAAATAACTAATTGCCTGCATTTTTGGACTTTCTTTGGTGGCATGGTTATGGGGATTGTCCTGACAGGTATTTCTACTTTATAGTTTCCTACCATTTCACTGGGATTGGCTCTCCATCACTATGGAGATGAATTTTTACCCCGTTCCTGTGCCCTGTGCCCTTTACCTCACAAACTTAGGGCCTTTCCGCACTATACTCTTATAGTGCTATTATTCCATTTTCAACATTCTGTGGAATCCTGGGGTTTGACATTTACTGAGGCCAAAGAGCTCTCTGGCTGAGAATTCTAAATGCTCCTCTCTAAACTGCAAACCCATTCCATAGGATGTTGGAAGCGGAATAACAGCTCTATAACAAGGTAGTGTGGAAAGGCCCTTAGATTACAGTAACCAACAGTTGCAAAACAGAGGGGATTTTTTTCCTCTTCTGTGAGAAATTCTCTCTTCCTAAAATGCCTGACTTCCCTGAGAGCTCCTGAGTGACAGTTCTTTGTTCCCTTATTTGTTTAGAAAATGTTGCAATTATCTGGAAAAAGATCTAGGAAGGATAAATTTGAGTTGCCAAGATGTCACTGTAAAGGAGAAATTCCAAAAATCAGCCGCTACACTTGTTCTATTTTCAGCAAAATAATTCCCGCTTGAAGAGAATGGGTAATAGCGTCTTCCTTCAGTCTGGACACTGACCAGGGCAGAAGATGAGTGTGGATTTAGAAATTCAAGTAAAATAAATTTAATTACAGGAAAAAGGGCACAGATGACCTTAAACCACTTTACTTTGAAATATTTGACATAATATTTGGCAGAAGATGACAGTGGATTTAGAAATTCAAATGAGAAAAACCGAATTACATGAGAAAAGACATGGATGGCCTTAAACCACTTTATTTTGGAATAGTACTTGACATATGTAGGAGAACAAAAGAAAAAAAAGATTTAAACATCAGGATTCTCCTGCTTTATTGTGTCTCTTCAAGTTATTTCTGACTTATGGAGACTCTAAGATGAACCTATCATTGGGTTTTCTTGGCAAGATTTCTTCAGAGGGGGGTTGCCATTGCCTTCCTCTAAGACTGAGAGAATGTGACTTGCCTAAGGTCACCCAGCAGGCTCCCATGGCTAAGCAGGGATTCAAACCCTGGTTTTCTAAAATCCTAGCCCTGCATTCAGACCATTAAACCACACTTCCCTCAACTGTATCCTCTTCAAAGTATACATGGATAGACATAGACATTGGAAAGTTCCTTTTCTTTTTTGAACCACAATTCACAGGAACTCACTGGCTGGGCTATACTGGTTGGGTGTTTCTGGGAGTTATGGTCCAGAAAAGTAACCTTTGCAAGTTCTGAACAGACCACATTTGCCCAGACCAAGGATTTAAAAATACCCACCTGTTTTTGTACCTCTTATCCCAGTGTTATCATGAAAAGTAGGTGTTAAAGCAAGGAAAGAAGCACAAGGAGGAGTGAAGGATTCCTTTTTCTTAAGCATTGTTCTACAGAGAGCTTTGAGGTGATAGGGGGATCCTTAAAGATGAAAAAACAAAGTATGAGGAGAGCAAAGTATTTGTTAGGAGAGAAAGAAAAAAAAAGAATTTTCTGTAATCAGTCAGCAAAACATATCCATGAGCAGGAAAGTTGTATTAAACATAATCACTATAGTGGCGAAAGGAAGCTATGTAAAGCCATGGAGGACGAGTGGGGAAAAAGATTTTCCTTGCATTTTCTCAAAGTTCTGGGAAGTCAACATCTCAAGGGCCATCACTGGACTGCAGCCTTAGTCAATGTTGAAAGATTGTGAGAGTTGCAGTCCAAAATACCTGCAGTCCAAAACATCTGGCTGCCTCAAAGCTTTTCAAGGTTCTCCAGCTGTTTGCCTCATCTTTGCTGGACCTGAAAGAATACCTGATAGTTGTGCCTAGGTATGTGGGATTTGCAGTCATTAGACAGAGTCATAATCTTGTAAAGTGACTTTCAGCTTTCCTTTTGGCCTCAAGGGATCAATACCAGATCACTCCCAGTGCAACAGTCTGGAATGAGTTAGCCCCCCTCTCTCAGCTGAGTAGCAATCTATTGGGCATTTCCTGTTTGGCATGGGTTGCCCCTCCCTTTTCCCACCTACTTCTTCCTGTTGTGACACCTAGGGTGCTGGTTAGTAATTTACTTTGTTTATGATCCTTGTTCACAACTGGAAAGGAGCACAAGCAGTCAAAGCTGATTACTTTTGTTATTTTGTCCCGTCAAGTCAGCGCCAAAAAATTGTGACCTTATGAATGAGAAATCTCCAAGAGACTCAGAAATCAACAACTCTGTTCAGGTCTTGCAAATTAAAGCTCATGGCTTCCTTAACTGAAACAATCCATCTGTAATGTGGTCTTCTTCCACTCCCCTGCTTTTTTTACCCATTGAATACAGGCCTACAGAGGTAGGGTGGAGCAGTCAGAGTCCCCTCTGCTATTTGATCCATCACTTAAAGGCAGACTAATATTGCCCACTGATGGTCAGCAGGAGGCTCCACACAACTGCCCCATACAAGTGTTGGGGTGCACTTGGCTGTCACATATTTTAAGCTTTTCAAGATCTCTTTGAGCTTTGGAAAGAGAAGTTTTTGGACTACAGCTTCCAGAATTCCCAAGCCAACATGGCTAGGGACAATCTGAGGAGATTCCTCTCTCCCACAAAAAAATTCTTACATGGAAGTTTTTTCTAAAAAGGAACTCAAAAGTAACCTAAATTAACAAGTAATGTAACACACAACATCACAAACAATAACAAAATTGTGATCGCAGTGGGAACTCAATACTTTGTAATAAATTACATAATGAATTATTTTTCTGTAGTGGCTGAACATTGTTTCAGAGTTCATCCCTCTTCAAAATCTATGCCAGTGAAATTTTTAAAATGAAATGCAATGTATTGACATGATAAATGGTAAAGCAGTACAAGGATATAACTATGTAAAGTGACATTGAAAAGAAATCTGGATCAGTTCGGAAGAATCAAGTAATATTACACAATGGAATAACAACAGGAAAAAAATGTTTGTTTTTATTTGTGAAATTTAATAAAATGACTTTTTTAAAAAAATCTATGCCAGTGAAATTTTAGAAGATTATCCTTTCCTTTATTCTTTATTTAATATCTGGTCGAGTACAAGTAATCACGTCAGTTATTCTAAATGAAATATACTTTACATTCAACCGCTTAAGGTTAATGGAAGAAAGCTTTTGTTCTCTCCTGAAGGGTTCTCATTTTGAATTGACACATCCTTTTTTAACTCCTACATCATTGCTAAGTTTCGTGGCTTTGTAGTGCCTGCTACCAAAAATGTTTGGTTATTCAGGTAGTGTATTTAGTTCAACCAATGGCAAAGGCTCACGTATTCCACCATAAGACAGGTGACTGGTTAAGTCTCCAAAGAGCTGAGTGGTGCTGTGAAAAGATTTTATATGGCGGACTGATGAAGCTATTGAAATTAAAGCACTATGTAACAGGGGGTTCCAAACTGAGTCAATGTGCCTTTCCGCACTGCACTGTCATAGTGCTATTATTCCACTTTCAACATCCTATGGAATCTGGCGTTTGCAGTTTAGGAAGGGGCATTTAGAATTCTTGACCAGAGAGCTCTTTGGCCTCAAACCCCAGAATTCCACAGGATCTTGAAAGTGGAATAATAGCGCTATAACAGTATAGTGTGGAAAGGCCCTTTATTTCAAATTGCATAACATCAAAATCCTGTGAAGACTAGATTTGAGGTGGAGTTGGGGGTTCAACAATGATATTCCTCACCCTTCCAGGTATGAAAATTAACAGAGTAATTTGAAATCACATTGAACTAGAAGTTTATAAAGGTTAGTGCATTTTCCCCCCATTTTTTCCCACTGAGAGACTGGAAAGTGATATTTCAAATTGCATCTACATTAATTTTGATTTCTTTCCAAGTGTCCCCTTGGTGAACACTTCAAAGCTCAGGCTCCCATTTGTATTGAGAATGTCTTTTGATGCCCCCATAGGATTGGAGGGGAGGCTTAGCAAAAGGACACACATGGGTGCTCCTCTGATAGTTGTGTCAATAGGCCTGGTATATGGACTGGCTGACTTATCTATCAGTCAGAGCCAAGCACAGCCAATGTCTGAAGAAAAGAGAGGATAACACAAGAAGACAATTCAAACTTGTGGGGGGAGATCTCCAGTGATGTATTTAAGTCTTTTACTCCAAGTCTCAAGTCAAGTTTCAAGTCTTTACCTTCAAGTCTCAAGTCAAGTCTCAAGTCCATGAAAATACTTTCAAGTCAAGTCTCAACTCTGTGAGCCAACTTTATACCCCAACCTATATTTCCAGAAATTCTGGATAAAGTTGAATAAAGTCAGCTTTAACAATTTAAGCAGAGTTGGCCCTCCACATTTGCCATTTTGCCATCTGCAGCTTCAGAGGTGAGGAAGAGGATCCTTCTTACCCTCCCTTCCTGAAGCTGGAGGTTTTTGTGCCAATGCGCATAAAAGAGTTTGCAGCTTTGGAAGTGGAGGATAGGATCCTTCCTACTTCCCATTTCCAAAGCTGGAGGATTTTCAGAAGCAGGGAATAGGATCCTTCTTACTCTCCATTGCTGAAGCTTCAAAAGCTGTAGAAGAAAGGATCTTTCCTCCTCAAGCCTAACACACTTGCTGTTTTTTGAGAAATATGTCCTATGCTTTGGGGACAAGTCTTGCCTTCTGGTCTTAGGAAAAGTTTTAGAAGGCCCCTCCAACATGCAGTGGCAACAGGCTGCTGAATAGACTTCGCCCACCTCAAGCCCATTGCCTAACCTATTTGTTGTTCCTCTCTGGGAAATGTGCCCACACTATGGGCTTGAGACAGATTGTTATGTGATCAGTAGACAAAAAGAGATGGAAGCATTTTTCAAAGTAGTAAGGTTTCTGGATTAATGTCTTATGTTACCAAACCAAGGGCAGCAAGTCAATCACTAAAAATATACAAGTCTCGAGTCAAGTTGCATCGAGTCAGTGCATCTGAGTTGAGTCACTGAGGAGACTTAAGTCTGACTTGAGTCCAAATCAGTCGACTTGAGTCTACATTACTGGAGATTTCAGTCCTCCATTGCTGTTGCTGCTGCTGCTGCTATTTCTACTTCTCTGGCCTGAAGACTGAGATCTATAGCAGAAGACTCCTCCTCTGTAGCCCACCAATGAAGTCAATACAGTGTGAAGTCATGGGAGATGGTCTTTTCAGCTGTGGCATCCCAATTGTGGAATACCTTCCCCTCGGAAACCTAACTGCCACCATAACTGGTGTCATTGTAGTGCCACATCAAAACATGGCTTTTTATTAAAGCCTTCGGGGCCAGCTGATATTATCCAGTATATGCTATGCTCAGCATCATTTTAAATTGTTTTAACTCGTTTTAAATTGCCTGGTTTTGAACAATAACTAATTTCATATATGTTTACTATGTTCAATTATAGTTATTTTTATTTAGTGTCTTAAATTATTTTATTGTATCCTTCCCTAAGATCTTTGAATATAGGGTAGGATATAAATGTTAATTAATTACGTTCTAAAAGAGGGTCTCACAATGCATTTTCTTTGCCCCATTTTAATTTTTTTTTGGTTAGCGTTTAAGGATTTTTATTAAAGCAAGAATTTTATAATCCAAATTATGGTTCTTTGCTCAGCTATCGATTCTTACTGTTAATGTTAGTCCCGTTTTGAGAGGAAAGCAAGTTATTCAAAAAGCTGAATGGTGCTGTGAAAAGATTTCATATGGCAGACTGGTGAAGTTGGTAAAACTAAAGCACTGTATAACATGGGGTTCCAAATTGAGTCAATGTGCCCCAACTATGGGCCTCTCCGCACTATACTGCTATAGTGCTATTATTCCACTATCAAATCGCATGTAATCCTGGGGTTTGCAGTTTAGAGAGGGGCCTTTTGAATTCTCAGCCAGGGAGCTCTTTGGCCTCCATGAGCTACAAACCCTAGAATTCCACAGGATGTTGAAAGTGGAATAATAGCACTATAACAGTGTAGTGTGGAAAAGCCCGTAGATCCATGATGGACGACCATGATGGTTGGGCAAGATCCTGCTTGACAGAGATCCCTTCTGTGAGCCTCAGCATGCATACATTGCCAACACACTTTCAATAAGGATTAGAAATAGCTAGATGAATGAATTTTCTATTACCCTGGAAACAAGACATTTGTGTTTGATTTGTAAATGGAAAAGCTTTATTTTAGTGTGTGCCAATTCTCTCTGTTCCCTTCCCTCTTTCTCTCTCTCTCACACACACATATATCTGCTCTCTCCCTCTCTCTCTCTCTCTCTCTCTCACACACACACACTTGCATACAAAAAGACACAGAGGCCAGCCCCATGTCTCTTTCCAGTTCCATGCTTTGAAAGATGGTTTTGCTGGCTTTGGCAAAGTGGTAATGCTGCTCTCCCCACAGCTGCCTCTTGTCTGCCTCACAGGCTGTGTGTGTGTGTTTCTGAGCGATTAATCTCGTGTGCTTGAATAACTGAAAAAGGCATCAATTAATAAACCCCCCAATTTCGACAGTGCCACCTGATAAACATTTCCCTTTTTACTAACTGTGACTGGGGATGTGCCGACTGTCGGGATACACAAATGTTATTGTAAAATGCTACAGGGCCTCAAGCCACCGAGACAAGGCAGGGTGTTAGGATCTAGGGTCAGATGTGTTTGATGGAGAAAGGTCACCATGGTGGGAGGTTTGTTTGTGGAGGAGCTGCCTATGTATAGTGCAAAGGGGGTGCGCGCCAGTGGGAATATCTGCTGTCACTTGGGGGCTGAAGAAAAGGCTGCCCGTCTGGGGATAAAATGCCTGACAAGTCTGGACTGGAAGGGAAGTTGATGAGTTGAGAGATGAAAATTCACAGCTCAGCACATGGGGCTGCTTTTGGAAAAGTGTTGCTCTAAGGGGAAAATATGAAGACACAGCTACATGCTATGGCTGAAACCCTATTGGTAGTCTGAACTATAGAGCCAGCATGGTGTAATGGTTTGAAAGCTGGACTAGAACTCCAACCATGGAGCCCACTGGGTGACTTTAGGCAAAGTCCATTTTCTCTGCCAGAGAAAGTCAATGGCAAATGACCCAGGAGTGTGATGCTGTGGCAAACAATATTAATAGAACCATAGTTTCAAAGACAAGGAAAATAATTGTCCCACTATATTCCATACTAGTCAGGCTTCATCTGAAGTACTGTGTTCATTTCTGGATGCCTCATTTTAAGAAGAATATAGACAAGTTGGAGCAGGTTCAGAGAAAGGCAACAAGGATGATAAGAGTTATAGAAAAGAAAGCCTATGAGGAAAAGTTGAAGGAACTGGACGTGTTCAGCCTGCTGAAGAGAAGACTGAGGGTTGACATGATTGCACTTTTTAAATATCTAAAGGGATGTCACAGAAAGGAGAGTGCAGGTTTGTTCTCTGCTACCCCAGAGGGTAGGACCAGGTCTTATGATTTGAAGTTACAAAAGAGTAGTTTTTGATTCAACATTAGAAGGAACTTCTTGATAAGTAAGAGCTGTTTGACTGGAACAAATTGCCTAGAGAGGTGTTGGGATCTCCTTCTCTGGACATCTTCAGAAATAACCTGGACAGCTACCTGATAGTGATGCTCTAGCTGAAGTTCCCATTGGACTCCTTCCAATTCTGTGATGCTATAGGGTCTCTATAAGTCAGAGTTGACTCCAAGGCATATAATAGCAACAATACAACAAAGCTGAACTAGAGTAGACCCACTGATTCCATGAATCAACATGTAGGTAAATGTCATTGATTCCATGAGTTTAGTCTGCAGGGCATGAATAACAAGAATCAAGCCAATATGTACACACAGCCACTCTGTAAGCAGTTACAGCTACAGATAATATACTAATATGTACACCTATGGAGACATATTTTTAATGTGTGCCTACATACAAATATTTATTGGAAAAAATCTGAAAAATACAGAGCAGCACAGACACCAGGAGTGCTATGTATCTTTGGGACACTTCCAGAAGTTACATTAACGGTAACTTTTACCTCTGTAATATGTACATTTTAAAAATATATACATGGAAAAATATGATGTACATAGAAGAATATGATTAATAGAGCAAATAAAATGAAAACGTACTCAGAGGACTGTCTCTAAATGTAGCTGTTTGAATGACTAGATGAGAAGGCATCAGATGTGGTCATATAGAGGGAGGTTATTTAATGCCAGATTGCCCATTGTTTGCTATAGAGCAGTGGTTCTCAACCTGTGGGTCCCCAGATGTTCGTGGACTTCAGCTCCCAGAAGCCCCAGCCACTATGGTCAATGCTCAGGGCTCCTGGGAGCTGAAGTCCAAAAACATCTGGGGACCCACAGGTTGAAAACCACTGCTATAGAGAAACAAAGGTTGCTCATTCTGTTCTTGAGAGCATAGCCTTTCCTGCATTCAGAAATGGAGTGTAGTGTAAACCCAGAGAACTGTGCATGGGATTCAGCATCAAAAGAGTCAATTTCTAGACCTTATGGTTGCAGGAATACGCTTGAGCACATGTGATCAAAGACTACTGAAACTTCAGCAGCGGGTTGTTGAATAATATTTTCAGACGGTGTTAACAGGGTTGCTGTGACTGGCACAACTTGTTGTCTGTCAAAGTTGCTAAAATGAATAAGCAAAATAAGAAAATATGTGTGTTTCAAAATGTGTGACTTATACAGGTTGCAGAATTCAGATTTTCTTGTCACAGAATTTAAACGCTCAATGTGCAATATCTGTTTACAATAGCCTTGAATTGTAAGGTTGGTGTAATAATGCAAAGCCTGAAATTTGAGAAAGATGGGGCAGAGGGAGAACATCTAGAGCTCTGTGCTGTTTCTCAGATGCAGGAAATCCAAAAAATTTGCTAAATCACCTGACAAACAAACTCATGGGTATATACATTGTCATACCATCTATACACATGCCAGACAGCAGTACAGGAATACACATAAATTCTATATACAAATAAAGCCACGCAAGATACATCTGCTTGGATAAATACATATAAATGTCTTACAGTCAACCAGCCATGTAAATACTTGTGGCCTTAAACATACAAATGTAGCTGCTGCTAGATGCACACATAACGTGGCATACCACTAGCAATATTAACATATTACACATACAATACATATGTTAAATGTACTGTATGTACATGTACAATAACATATTCAAGTAGTAGGGTCAAATTTGGGACTAACTCTGCTAGAAACAAATGCAAGGAAATTATAACCTGGACCAAGAACAGTAATCTGGGGCAAAAATTTTAACATGAATTCTAATGGGGATGGCCA
The DNA here is from genome assembly GCA_948472985.1 of Iguana delicatissima. Taxonomy (NCBI): domain Eukaryota; kingdom Metazoa; phylum Chordata; class Lepidosauria; order Squamata; family Iguanidae; genus Iguana; species Iguana delicatissima. Next base: position 734,565 of record CAOKZL010001390.1, on the reverse strand, counting down.
TAAGGTTTGATGAAATCATTCAATGCCTACTTGTCATGTATATGATAAATGAAGTTTGTTTTCTGCTGCTCTGGAGACTAGGAACCAAAGCAATGGATTCAAATTACAAGGAAAGAGAATGACTTAAACACTAAGAAGAATTTTCTGGGAGTAAGAAGTGTTCAGCAGTGGAATAGGCTACCTCAAGAGGTGATAGACTCTCCTTCTCTAGAGATTTTTAAAGAGAGATTAGATGGTGACTTCTCAGGGATGCTTTAGCATGGATTCTTACATGGCAGGCAGTTGAACTAAATTCTCTTTATGATTCCTTCCAGCTCTGTGCATCTACCATTCTAATCATGAAGGTCAAAATTTGGGAAAGTCTTGATACTGGCTATGGGGAGACTGTGGGTGTGGCAGTCCCCAAAAGTATTTTTTTTCCTAACTTCTGCATCTATTTTATATTATGGGCAACTTTTCAACCAGTATTGCCTCTCAGTTGGCTTCCAATTAACCCTACTCCAAAAGATACAATATATATACATATATGGGAGGGCCACTCCAAAAATGACTGGACCACTGCCCTCAGTCTCTGTCAGTTTCCATTCTGTTGCATTTCTATATTAAAAAAAAAACCTATACACAAAAGCATCATATTTAAGTATTTTTTTCTCACAAAATTTACCATTTCTAAATGCATTTTTAATATAAAATGCATTGCCTTTGAAAACACACATTTTCTGGCATTTCCTGATAATTTGGATTTGCAAGTGTTATAAGCTACCCTCCATAGGAGCTAGGATGACATGAAGATTTGCATATAAATAAATACTTTTTAGGTGTTATTTATTATTATTATTTTTGAGTTGAGAACTGCACCATGAAATTCTCTCTAGCATGCATGGATCACTGGCAGCATGTTCTATACATGCCTAGTCAGAAGACCAAAGAGGAAGAGTTTCTGGATCTGCATGTTAGCCCAGCAGGTGAGAATCAAATCTGTTTGTTTCAAAATCCTACTTGAATGAAATCCTTGGGCATCATTACAGTGACCTGCACAGTCTTCTGACCACTAACTCTTCTTCACATTGCATTTCAAATAAGTTGATTTTCTTCCTAGCAGCTTTCTTCAAAGTCCGGCTTTCACAACCATGCATAGTTGAAAACTTAGTGGCATGGACAATTCAGCAATATATCTTTACACATCAGGATCTTGTGTAGCTCCTTTATAGCTGTTTTTCTAAGTCCTTCTTTTCTGATTTCTTGACTGCAGTCTCCATTCTGATTAATGATTGAGCCAAGGTATGGAAATTCTTGAACTATTTCAATATCTTTATGACCTACTTTCAAGTTATTTAAATAATCTGTGGTCATTATTTTTGTTTTCTGAATGTTCAGCTATAAACCTGCCTTTGCACTTTCTTCCTTGACTTTCTTCAGTAATTGTTCTAAGCCTTTGCTATTTTCTGCTAGTAGCATGATATCATCTGCATAGCTTAAATTGTTCACCTTCCTTGAGTTTTCACGCCTCCTTCCTCTGAGTGCAATCCTGCTTTATTTATGCAATGTTCAGTCTACAAATTAAACTGATAGATAGATAAAATGCAGGCTTATCTGACACCCTCACCAATTGGAAGCCATTCTGTTCCTCCATATTCTGTCCTGACAGTAGCCTCTTGTCCTGACTACACGTTATGCATCAGGACAATCAAATGTCTTGAAGAGCTAGTCTTGCACAATCAAAGGCTTTCCTATAATCTATAAAGTACAGTCTGTTTCTCTTCTGAAATTATTTGGTGCACTTCATTATCCAACGTATATTTGCAATATGATCCCTAGTATCTTTTTCTTTCCTGAACCCAGATCAGACATATGGCATTTCTTAGTCCATGTATTTTAAAAATCATTATTATAGAATTTTGAGCATCACTTTGTTTGCATTGGAAATTAATGCAATGATCCTGTGCTTACTGCAATCACTAGTGTCCACTTTCTTGGGGACTGGAATGTATGTTGAGTGTTTCAGATCTGTGGACCATTACTTGTTTTCCACATTTGTTGAAAGATTTTAGTTAGAACTACAGTAGATCCTATCTTTGTAGTCTGAAGCAGCTCTATTGGTGTGCCCTCTGTTCCAGGTAACTTCGCCTAAGTGCTCTGAGTGGAGGTTCCATTTCACTTGTTAAAACTGTAGATTCATCTTCAAGTGGTTCTTCCTTGAATGAATCTATCATCGATTCATCTCATTTATATAGTTCATTTATATGGTTCTTCAGACTGTTGTTTCCATCATGTTTTTATTTCTACTTGATTCCCGTATTTACCAGTGTATAAGATGCACCAGTGTATAAGACACATCCCATTTATACCCTGGCAAGTACTATTTGTCAGCATGTAAGATGCATTGGTGTATAAGATGCACCCCATTTTCAAACAGTATTTCTTGGAAGGAAAAGTGAGTCTTATATGCCAGCAAATAGGGTATGCAATGTTTTCCCCTGCTAGTTGTAAAGCATCCCCATTCTAGGTTTAAATTTTCCTTTTGTTTCTCGGATCTTGTGGAACAGGTCTCTTGTTCTTTTTTCTTTATTATTCTTCTGTATTGATTATTATCATAGTTCTCCTAGTCACAATTCATTGAATAGTTGCATTCAGCTTTCTGGTTCTGGTTCTGTCACCTTTTACATTTGCATTTTTTCTCATCTGTCCTTAACTGTCATCCATTAAGACCTCTCTGCCTCTCTCTCTCTCTCTCTCTCTCTCTCTCATGCTTTCACTCTCACTCTCATTCTCTATCTATTTTTGGTTGCAGATAGTGTCTTTTTAAATTCCTCCCTGACAATGTCCCTGGCTTCAGCCCAGAATTTTTTTGCTCCCACTCAATTAGGCTTAATAGTGAAAATCTATTGTTCTGTTTTAGCATGATAATTAGTTGAGTATTCTTCTTTAGCTTTACTCTACTTTTGGGAATTAGTAGTTCATGGTCTGTGCCACAATCTGCTCCTGGTCTTGTTTTTACTGAGAACATGGAGCTTCTTCATCTTCTGCTTCCAATTATGTAGTCTATTGGATTCCTATATTGCTCATCAGCCAATATAGGTTTGGTTGCTTAAAGCATGTGTTTGCAATGAACAAACTGTTGGCTTCACAAAATTAAATTAGTCATTCTCCTGCTCCATTTCTTGATCCTAAGTCAAACTTTGATTTTGCTCTGTTTCCTGCTTTTGCATTCCAACCGCTTATGATTAAAACAAGCCTTGTTCTGATGTGTGATCAATTTCCTCCTGGGCCACAGCACAGATTGTTTCAATCTCTTCTTCTTCTGCGTCTGTAGTTGGAGCATAAACTTGGATTACAGTTATATTGTTGGGTTTTTCCTGAGGTCTTATTGATATGATTCAGTCAGACTTTACATTCTATCCTTTTACTGTTTTTGCAACATTTCTCCTCACTATTAATGCCACCCCATTTCTTCTTAGATTTTTATTTCCTGAGAAATCACATCTAACTCAGAATGTCTCATTCCTGTCCATTTTAGGCCATTCACTCCAAATCAGTGGTGTACTGAGGCTCAAAAGCATCCAAAGCAAGATGGCAGGGTAAGCCGCAGTGGGTGGGGTTGGACAAGTGCGCAGGGGAGGGGTAAGCGGTGGGTGGGAGAGGGGCAAGCAGTGGGCAGGAGGAGGGGTGAGTGTGTGGGGGAGGGGTGATCAGCAGGGGAGGGGGCCAGGCGGGAGGGTCTTCTTTTTTGCATCTCCCAACATTGGCGCCCAGGGCATAAGTCCCAGTTGCCCCACCCTAGATCCGCCCCTGCCCCAAATATTGCAATCTTTATACATTCAATTTTTTGTTTTATCTTTCCCTGATTCACGCCTTTTAGCTTCTCATGTTCCATGTTCCTATAATATATATTGTACAGCTTGAGACTTTCCTTTCCTTTCCTTTCCTTTCCTTTCCTTTCATATGTCAAACAGCTGAATGCCTTTTCAGTGTGAGTCCAGTTGCATCATTACCCACAGTGCTATGCGTAGTTGTCCTCTGCTATATTCCAATAGCTCACTGAGTGCCATTCAACCAGGGAGTTTCATCTTCTGGCACTATCTTCTGTTTCATTTTGGATTGTTCTATCATAGGGTTTTTGTGGTAAAAGACAATCAAAAGAGATTTACCATGTCCCCTCCTGTGCAGTACTAGCAGGAGTTAGCTATAGTGCTGCTGCCGTAGTCTCTGAGAGATCCTCCACCAGTGTCACCACCCACTACTACTGCTGCCCAGTAGCTGTTTGGCACGTTTAGTCTGGCTCCTCAGCAAAAGCCTATCTGACCTGGAAGACTTTACCAGTAGCACTCTTGCTTTTACCATAGCCTCTTGCCTCACAAGTGTATGCAATCCCACCACTGTGGAAAGGAAGTGCTATTGGTGGACTTACACTATATAATGACAATGTAGGATTTGGGTTGAAGAATACAAAGAAAGCGACATGAAGTAGCCTTAATTAGAAACTAAAATGCACACATAGATTTCAAGGAAACTTTCTTCTTATTAAACATATCAGGGCCCAAGCCATATCAGGTCCACTGTATTCAGGCAAGAGAGGCTTAAAACATCTTCTTGCTGATGTCTCCTTAAACTGGATCCGTGGGTTTCCTGGTGTTGTATTTCAAAGGTTCCTCGGTTCTGCATTAAAGCTCAAAAGCTTTTTAGCTCTAAAGTTTAAAAAAAAACTCTTTTTTAGGACAGTGGCATTTGAACACTGAGAATGTTTCCTAATGGTACATAATGGAGGAGGAGAAGAAGAGATGTGGGAACCTACAGAGAGGCATTTAGATAAAACCTGATTGTCTGTAGTTATTGCGGATTAGACCCAACAGGGAGAGATAAACTCATAGAGCTGGAGACAGAATTAATTGATACTATAAGTTATATAATTGCCTTGCAAAGAAGCTACTGATTTGGCACATGGAATGCTTTGATCTTGTCTGAAAGACTAGAAAATACATTAATGCCTTTAATTAGACTTGTGCAATGAAATTAATATTATATCTTGGTTGAGTAATTCAGTGGTATTGACCACTGGCTGTAGATAATGTCTCCTTAAGTCTGATTTGTGCAAGTGGCTGCTAGGCCCAAACATAGGGGCCAAAGACTCTTTGTCCAGGCCAGGAAATTTAAGAACCCTCATTCTCATTGCCAAGGCCATTATCAGGGGCAAAACAGTTACTGAGGTACCTTGTGGATCTTGCTTGAGAATGCTTACAATATGGAAAGCCTAGATCTCCTAAGGCAGATCCTCATCTGTTTTGGCCTGCATTTCCCATCAGCCCTATCCAGCATGGAAGATGGTGAGGGTCTATGAGAGCCCTTGTTCAACAATGTCTCAAGGTCAAAATTTTCCCCACTCCTGTAGAATCTTCAGAAGGCCATTACCACCTGCATGAACATAGAAAAGTCAGCTGAATGAACAAGGAGCTGCTGCTCCAGGCTGGGAGTGGATGAGGGTAGCTGCTTAGAGAACTCAGTCTTCTGTATGCAACCCTATGTTTGGGAAACATATGTGTAGTATCCTCTGTGTCATACTTTCTGCAGAACTACAAAACTTGAGAATTCCTTATTCCTTATAACCTGCAGCATTTCCTATGCACAAGTAAGAAGAGATTCCAGATCAGATAGTGGCAGCAGGAGAAGTGAAAAAGCACTTTGGGATCTCAGAGAAAGGAGGAACCAATGATGAAATACAAACAATACACTATTTTTCTCATAGTTATTGGAAAGAATCTGAGAAGCCAGAATCCTGCCTTCTCAGGCTGAGATTAGAGGCTTACCTGCTAGCGCTCATCTTCAGGGATGTCGCTCACACATCTTTAAACCAAAATTGGACAAGAAAGTCTTCTGTAAAGTAGGACATGTGGCCAGTTAAGAAGTGTCACTGACCACCAATCGCAGAATAAACTTGTAAAGAGCCTAAACCATAAAGCAGCAGCAGCACTACAGGTGCAACTTGGTCATGGAGGGCATATTCTGCAGCTGTCTCAGTTTGTTTGAGACAGTCCCAATAAGTCCTTTGTCATCCTACTTGCTTTAAAATGTCCCAGTTTCTCTCTCCTCCTCCTCCCACTTTCCCCCTTTGTCCTGGGCACTCAACTGCTGCAAACTGAGTTCAAAATGCAGAATTAGCTCAGCAGAGGGGAGAGGAGAGGAGGGGCAGAATCTTGCTTCCTAGCAGACTCAGGCAAAAAGCAAATTGCTGCAACCTCTCCTAGCTTGTGTGTTCTTCCTCATTAATAACTTCTGCTATCTTGATGTTGCTTGGCCACACGTATCCCAGTTTTCACCTTTGAATTGTTGGAGGGTATGGGAAGGGCTCTTATGATTCACTACCCCTCCCCCCAGTAGAAGTCCACCCTTGCTGACTTCTGCTTCCACTGCTACTATGATGAAAATGAAACAGATGAGTAGACCTGTTGTGGCTCATGACCATAATAAATATAAAAGATGAAAAATATTCATCTTGGGCTGGTAAGAAGCCATGCCTTGTAGTTTAGGCATGATGTAGAAAGGAATATAGAGGAAGCAGGGCAGTTTTGGTCTGGCAAGTTGCCTGCTCAAATTATACATCTTGATGGTTTTGTTTGTTTTTGAACAACCAAGCAATTGATAATGCCAACTTCTTCCTCCCCTCCCACCCCACCCCCACAAAAAAATCTTTAGCATGATGTAGATACTATATACTTTTAAACAGAGACGGCATATACCAGGGGGCCCCTCCAGAAGTAGTTAAACTCCGAAAGTGGTTGAATTGGAGGCTTAGCTAGAACAGCCAATGGTGAGGAATGCTGGCTGTTGTAATCCAACAACATCAGGAGGGCCACAGATTTCATACATCTGCTTTGAAACAGCCATCAGCTGCTTATTATGGGGGGAGGAGGAAATCAGGAAGTCATTAGGTGTTATTGAACTATATTTCACAGCATTCTTTACCTTTGACAATGCTCATAAGGGTTGATGGGAGTTGGAGACCAAAAACATTATGGGGTGCAGTTTGCCTATCCTTGGCCTAAGACTCTGAGTGCAGATAATACATTCCACTATGAGCATGAACAGAATTTTTCTTAATCATCGCCATCCCATTATGGTGTCTCTCCTTGAAAATCCTGTTTCATGCAGGAATTGTTAAGTGGAATTCTGCGGTTGGGGAAGAACAAACTGTCAGAATAAATTATCTTGACTTTTGCCTTAATCACAGTATCTTTATGGGAATACATCCTTAGAATGCATCAATTCCAGACTTAAAAGGTAGTCACATTTCACTTTTCATGTGGGTGGCCACCAAAAAAGTAACTATCATGAAATAATGAGGGGGAGGAGGGTGGGAATGGAGGATTTTTGGTCATATTTGAATCACTTCAGTAAAACAGATATGCTCATAAAATGTCCTAAGCATGGTTTGCCCAAAATCTGGCCACTGCAAAACCCAGTCAATTTTCAATTCTGATTCCATGATAGGGAAGTGAAAGGTTGACAAACAAAACAATGTACATTCATTGCTGCAACACAACTAAATATTATAACAACTTGTTCTGGATCTTCTTGTTTATTATGCAAATATTCACAAACCACCTATATCTCATTATTTCAAAGTGATGTACAATAATAATAACCATGCAGTACAAACACAAGACATACAATCAACATATAATATTACATTGTCCATAAAACAGATGATAGAGTGGAAAACCTGACGAAAGCTTGCAAAGATAGGTAAATCTTCAACATCTGAAGGCAAAAATCATCAGGGTATATCTGACATAAGACAGAAAAGAATTCCCCGTAGTGTATGCTACCAGGCTAAATGCTCTAATCTGAATTATTGCAGAACAGACTGTAGGAGTATGCGGAACCACCAGCAGGGCCTCTCTACATGACCTCAAGGACCAACAAATCTCAGAGAGCAAAAGTGAGCTTTCAACTGTTCAGGGTTTAGGGCTTAATATACAAACAACAAACACTTAAAGCTGGTCCAAAACAAAATAAGCGGCCAGTGCAATTTGCTTTGCTTTGTGCTGCTGGTAGGTCAGCCACTTCAGAGAACAAGCCAAGTTCAATTTCCAGATCAAGCCTTGAGATCAACACACAGAACTGTAGTCCAGGGGTGGGAAACATGTGAGCAACATATAGCTCCTCAAGGATATTTTTGTGAGTTCCAGATTCCCCAAAAGAAAAAAAAATCCACCTGTCCTACCAAGAAGAAGGAGGAAGAGGAGGAGGAGAGGAGGGGGAGAGAGAGAGAGAGAAGTAAGGAAATGTGAGGGTCAAGTCTCCTCTAAAATGAAGGATTTCCTCTTCATTTTATTACAGAAAAAGTCTGTTTTCATTTCAAGGATCTTGTGCAACCCACTCCAAGCAGAGGCTTCTTGGCTTAGCAAAATGGCCCCTAGACTCCTGGAACTTGACTAAAGTCCATCTTTGAAGTTAACAATTCTTGCACCCTTGTAGTCAAGCTATTCCTGTTCAAGAATGGGCATAAGTTTCCATAAGCGTGCATTGCTCACACAGTCACCCTGTGTCTGGTCAAAATAAATAGGACTGCTTCAGCAATTTGGTAAGACACAAGCTGGTGGTAGAGGACCAATTTTCATTGCAAAAGACCCAGGTTCAATCCCCAGCATCTTCAGAGAAGGCAGGAAAAAAAAAACCTCTTGCCTGTATCTGTGGAAAACTGTTGCTACCAAGTAATGTCCATAACAGGCTACAAAGACTAAGGGTCTGACTCAAGATAAAGCAACTTCCTCTCTTTCTGTCAGAGTTGCTATGTCCTCAAGAGAATCATCGAGCTGATAAGGTCTTCATGCACCATCACAATTGGCAAACCCAAACTGGTCATGATCACAAACAGGTGCATGTGCAGAGCAAGCCTTAGAAGTGGGTGAGCTGAATTCTTATCTAGGGTACCAGGCTGAAGGGGATGCCAAGCCACATTCAGTGGCATAGTTCCTGCAATGATTTCAGATGAAAATGACATGACTTTAACCTGTTCCCCTAAAGTGGTACAGTGTAATGAGGTATATCCCTCTGGCTGCTAGTGGCTCTCAGCTTCCAGTGTTCCTCACCATTGGTTACACTGACAACGGCTGATAAGAGTTGCAGCTCAAGAACATCCTAAGACACAATTTGTTCATCCCTCATGTACCATTTGCTGTTTAGGTTCTAGCTACAAAAATGTCCATTCCCCCAAATGCAAATATGCTACCTCCAATCAGTGATACAGTATAATTGGTGATAAATATTGTTTAATTGGCATAAGATAAATATAAATCTTACATTTATGGCTAAATGCCACATGGAAAAAGGACTCTGGCTGGGAGCTTTATCCTAAGATGGATGACCTCAGCACGGCCAGGTTGCAAGTTCTAAATGATTAGTCAGAAAACTCTGCCATTGATGGGCTTGTGATAATCCACCCAATGACTCAACCTTCAAGTACAATTGTGAACGAAACTGCCTAAATAGAGCAACTGATGGTCATCAACCTGTATCCTCTTCTCGTGAAAACTCCCCTTTGTCCCCTCACCTGCCCAGACATTAATAGGCTATCACAGTTCCCATCATAGAATCATAGAATCATAGAAATATAGAGTTGGAAGAGAGCACAGGGGCCATCCAGTCCAACCCCTTGCCATGCAGGTACACCCTCAAAGCACTCCCGACAGATGGCCATCCAGCATCTGCTTAAAAACCTCCAAAGAAGGAGACTCCACTACACTCCGAAGCAGCATATTCCACTGCCGGACAGCCCTGACCGTTAGGAAGTTCTTCCTGAGATTCAGGTGGAATCTCCTTTCATGCAGCTTGAATCCACTGCTCCTTGTCCTAGTCTCTGGAGCAGCAGAAAACAAGCCCACTCCCTCCTCTACATGGCATCCCTTCAGATATTTAAAAATGGCTATCATGTCCCCTCTTAACCTTCTCTTCTGCAGACTAAACATACCCAGCTCTCTAAGTCTATCCTCATAGGGCATAGCTTCCAGGCCCCTCACCATTTTGGTCGCCCTTCTCTGGACTTGCTCCAGCTTGACCATGTCCTTCTTGAATTGGGGTGCCCAGAACTGGACACAGTATTCAAGATGAGGTCTAACCAAAGCAGAGTAGAGTGGTACCAGTACCTCCCTCGATCTAGACACCATACTCCTATTGATGCAGCCGAGAATTGCATTGGCTTTCTTGGCTGCCGCATCACACTGCTGACTCATGTTCAGCTTGTGGTCTATTAAGACTCCTAGATCCCTTTCACATGTACTGCTATCCAGCCACGTATCCCCCATCCTATATTTCTGTATTCCATTTTTTCTACCTAAGTGTAGGACCTTACATTTCTATCTGTTGAATTTCATTTTGTTAGTCTTGGCCCAACTCTCCAATCTATCCAGGTCATTTTGAATTTTGATCCTGTCCTCTGGCATATTAGCAACCCCTCCCAATTTGGTGTCATCTGCAGATTTGATGAACATGCCCTCTATTCCTTCATCCAAGTCATTGATGAAGATATTGAGCAGCATTGGTCCCAGGACAGAACCCTGTGGCACCCCGCTAGTCACTTCTCTCCAGGATGAAAAGCAGCCATTCATGATCACCCTTTGGGTTCGGTCAGTCAACCAATTACAAATCCACCTGACAGTAGCCCTGTCCAGCCCACATTTTACTAGTTTCTTTGCAAGACTGTCATGGGGAACTTTGTCAAAGGCCTTACTGAAATCGAGGTATGCTACATCCACAGCATTCCCTTCATCTATCAAGCTAGTAACTCTATCATAAAAAGAGATAAGATTAGTCTGGCATGTCTTATTTTTGAGAAATCCATGTTGACTTCTCGTGATTACTTCATTGCTTTCTAAATGATTAGAAACTGACAGCTTAATGATCTGCTCCAGGATCTTTCCGGGTACTGATGTCAGGCTGACTAGGTGATAATTATTTGGATCCTCCTTTTTTTCCTTTCTTGTAGATGGGAACAACATTTGCCCTCCTCCAGTCTGCTGGAACTTCTCCTGTCCTCCAAGATTTCTCAAAGATTATAGCAAGCGGTTCCGAAACGACCTCTGCCAGTTCTTTTAATATCCTAGGATGCAATTCATCTGGCCCTGGAGACTTGAATTCATCCAGTGTACTACCTCTCTATCTATTATGTGCCTCATTTCCCCTGCTTCCTCACCTGCTCCCCAACCGCCAGGTTGAGTGCTTGTATCCTTCTGGGAAAAAACTGAGGCAAAGAAGGTGTTAAGTAGTTCTGACTTTTCTCTTCCCCCTGTTAGTAATTCGCCATCTTCTCTGCGCAGCGACCCAATCATCTCCTTCTTTTTCCTTTTGGTGCGGACATATTTAAAAAAGCCCTTATTTATTGTTTTTAATGTCTCTGGCCAGCCTAAGTTCGTTCTGTGCTTTAGCCTTTCTGATCTTCCTCCTACATCTCCTGGCTACTTGCTTAAATTTTTCTTTGGTGGTTTCCCCCTTCTTCCATTTCCTGTACATGTTTCTCTCACACATAGCTCAGCTGAGAGTTCTTTAGTCAACCATTCTGGTTTCTTCAGATGCCTTCCATTTTTCCTCCTTATTGGCACAGTTTTTGACTGTGCCTTCAGTATCTCCCTTTTAAGGAACTCCCATGCCTCCTGAACTCCTTTCCCTTTCACTATTCTTGACCACGAAATTCCAGACAGCAGCTCCCTAAGTTTACTGAAGTCCGTTTTTTTTAAATCTACGATGAGTGTTTGGCTACCCTTATCTTCTCCTTCCCACTGAATGCCAAATTCCAATAGGGCATGGTCACTCCCCCCTAAAGATCCAACCACTTCTACATCATTAACAAGGTAATCCCTGTTGGTCAGGATCAGATCTAGAATATTTGATCCCCTTGTTGCCTCTTCCACCTTCTGGACCATGAAGTTGTCTGCAAGACAAGCAAGAAACTTGCTGGACCTTGCTGTCTTGGCAGAGTTTGACTGCCAACATATCTCCGGGTAATTGAAATCTCCCATTATTACTGTATCTTTCCTTTCTGAATGTGCAGTCATTTGGTTGAGGAAGGCGTCATCAAAGTCCTCAGTCTGGGTTGGAGGTCTGTAGTAAACCCCCACCAGAATATCCCTATTGTTTCTCACTCCCTTAATTCTTACCCAGATGCTCTCAACCTGGCTTTCTGGGTTTAAGTCATGGATCTCTTCACAGGTGAAAACATCCTTGACATACAAGGCTACTCCTCCTCCTTTCTCATTTGGTCTATTTCTACAAAATAGGCTATACCCCTCTATTCCTACATTCCAATCATGAGACTCATCCTACCAGGTCTCAGTGATGCCTATCAAATCGTATTTATTTTGTTGTACTAGGAGTTCAAGTTCATCCTGCTTGTTTCCCATACTCCATGCATTAGTGTATAGACACTTAAGTCCCCGGGCCCTTCCTGCAAGTCCTGTACTATAGTTTCTACTCCTCCCACCATTTGACGCTTGTACTACTTAGCCAATATCATTTGGGCCTTTTACCCCTGCACTCACCAAGTCCTTGCCCTGAATAATATTATCTCCCTCCCCAGCGGAACTTACTTTAAAGACCTCTTAATCCTCCTTGTGAGACTGTTTGCAAAAACATTCCTGCCAAGTTTTGTGAGGTGCAGCCCATCCCTTGCCAGAAGCCCACATTCATGGAAATTCAGGCCGTGATCCAAAAACCCAAACCGTTGCCAGTGGCACCATGTGCGGATCCAGTTGTTGACCTCTGCTATTGTCCTTTCCCTACGTGCGCCATGTCCTTGAACAGGGAGGAGAGACGAAATGACCGCCTGTGCACCAAAGTCCTTAAGCTTTGTCCCCATAAGCTCGAAGTCCTTTGTGATGTGGTGAAAGCTGCTCCTCGCAGTGTCATTGGTTCCGACATGAACCAAAATGAGGGGCTTATGGTCAGTGGGCTTGACCAGCCTGGTTAGTCTCTCCGTTATGTGGTTGATCCTGGCCCCAGGGAGACAGCAGACCTCTCGATTGAGCTTGTCCAGTTTGCAAATTGTCGGTTCGGTTCCTCTGAGCAAGGAGTCCCCAACAACCAGAACTCGCCTCCTCTGAGGCTTGTCCAGGGCTCCTTGATGAGCAGGTTCTTCTAGGACTGCCTGGGCATTCTGTTGAGGCTGGGAGCATTGATCTAGTTCCTGTTGCCGAAGTTGGATTCCTTCAGTTCTTTGTCATCTGAAATTAAGACCATTAGTCTATTCCAGAATCCTTTTGTTTACTTTGCCAGAGAGCAATTAACACATTCCCCTTCAGGGAAGAAAAAGTGTATTTAAACCCTGGCTCCAAGCCTGATGATTTGTAGCACCTTGGACACACATAAGCATGTCACTCTGTCCATTGGCTCCCCAATTCTCCTGCCCTGGGCTACCCTCAAACTCTCATATTTGAGCCATCTCATTTTGATCCCCCACTTCTGGAACAGTAATTATCACCCACATCATCACACAACTCTTGCCATCCAATCTTTCTCTCCTTTACTTTCACTAGCCTTGTGTGGTTTGTGAGACTGATTGCTTGCTTACGTGTGTGTGTGTGAATTCTCCCAATAAAAAACATCTTTTGTCTTTTAATTGATGTCCTACAGTTAATACTGGTATACACAGGAGAAAAGGTCCTGTTGTTACCCCCCTCTTGCAGGCCTCCTTTCAGCTATAATTCCCCATTTTCCTAAGGAGACGCTGGCACTGCTGGAGGACCTCAAGGTCCCCCACCTTTGGGGGTAACAAATATGGGAAGCTTCCATCTCCCCACCCATAGGGACACTGTGACTTCTCGTTGCATATAAAAAGACATTTTGGCCTCCCAGCTTTTACCTGTACATCCAAGCCTGGCCCCTCGATATCAGTACAAGGAATTTCTTTCACTTCAGGCTTTAATAACATGCTTCTTTTTGAGTTTCCAGTTTGATATCTTTCATGCTAGATAAAAATCAGTGGAACATGACTTTACTTTACAAGAATTACAAACATTATAAGCACTATAAATAACTTTAAAAAGGAAAGCTTCAGCTGATGGGGTAGAAGTGCTAAAGGCAATCATATCCCAGGGTGCTATTCATACTAACCATGCCCCTGTGTGTATGTAAATGTTTGAGGAGAAAAAGAATAAAAAATATTTCCCTGTGAGGGAGGCATTGAGTAGGTCCTATTTTCTGAGAAAATGTACAATTTTAGCATTCACTTTCTGCATAGAACATGAACACATGCTGAGGATACAGGCATATCACAAAGAAATCATACTGAGCATTTAACAAAAGAAAATATTTGAATGAAAACTGTCTGAAAAGTATCCCAACAGAGTGCAGCTCTAAGTATAAGGTTATTTTAAGAAGTAAGCCTTGAAATTCTGCTGTGCTGTTGTTATTTTATTCTTTCTTTCATATATAGTCCTTTATAAAACAACAACTCAAGAAATCTGATTTCTACAGGAGCACTCATGTTGTTTGAATGGTCATTGCAAATATGAAATGCTGTCACATACTGGACAGAAGGGTCCAGGTAGGATCTACAGCGGTGAGAAAGACAAATTTGTATCTGAATTTGAGCCAAATTGTTGTCCAGGCCAAACAACTTCATAATTGTCAATGTAGTCCACAGCATGGAATGCTATTGCAAAAAGTAACACGTTGGCACTGGCTATCACTTTCATGAGTACTGTAATAGGTTTAGTGACACATTACCAACATATTTTAATTCATTTTTAAATTAGGTTTAAAACCTTAAAAATAGAAAAGTGGCCTAAAATGGACAACTCCCAGCCTCTAAAAGGAATGACCCTTAAACATCAAATTTGGATGCAAAGGAATGCTACTGATTGCACCCCAAGAACAACAGACAGGTTTTAATGTGAAAACATGAGAAAAAGGAATCATTATTTGTTAATTATTTCCCAAAAGTAACATGTGGCAAGCACAGGCTGTGTCAGATGTAAAAGGAAGCCGTGATTTACTATTACTGAAATGGGCTGAGACTCAGGGAGACTCAGGCCCTTTCGCACTGTACCTGGTCATGGAGACATCCGGTCCTGGCATCAGCCCTGCCGGGAGGGGAGCACAACAAGAGCGCTCCCCTCTGCACCGGCTGCTTCCAGGATCCAGGACATGCAATGGCCACTCCTCGTCCTGCTGCAGCGCAGCCAGGTACTGTCCCAGGCTGCACTGGGGCACGAAACACAACCATTATGCTTCCAGGGCCTCCACAAGCAAGGTAAATGCGAGGACACAGCAGGATGGTGGCATGATCACTGGTCATTGATGGGAAAACCCGTCAATGATTTGCAGCACGATTGCACCACCTGGGAATAGGAGAAGAGTGGAATCATGATGACACTGGGCATCAGCATCATTGCAGTCCCATCCTTCTCCCATCCCTATGGAGAGCTGGGAGGGTGGAGTGGAAAGGGCCTCAGCTGGCACCTATAATACCCTCGTTTTTCCCCTTTTTTTCCTTTTTTTGGGGGGGGTGCCAAATGAAAATCTCGATCATTCATTCAGTCATTCAATCAGACATTTTAAGTACTGTTTTAAGTGCTTTTGGATCTTCACTTGTTATATACTTGCTGGTAGCTTCATTTTTGACTGCTTTGTTTACTGGTGGTAATTTGAGCTTGCTTCTATTTTGTTCCATTACTACTTTGTATCTTCTGGTTGGATCCAGGACCTGCTTTCTGCTGCTGGGAGGGCTTTATTCATGAAAAGTGACTCTTTTTGATACTTAAGTCTAACACTGGGGGGCACGACAGACTTCAAATATTTGTAAGGGAAGCAGAACAACAAACCATAAAACTGTATATTCTTGTACAACAACAATAAAACAGAAAGCTATGATAGTGCAACATGAGGAGTTTGAGAAGACGTAAGAGCCTGGATTCTATAGAGAGAGAAGTGCTAGGAAAGAAACTTTAGACTGGAGTGGGCCTCTGCGTCTGTGTTTAACAAAAATAAATAAATGTTAGAAACACAGTAACAAATCTCCAGTGTTATGTGTGGTTTGACTGCAGGCTGCTCATAGACCACAAAGCACTTCTGGAATAGTCCATCAGGTGCACAATTCACCTCATTTCTGGTTGCTAAGGGACTGCAAAGACAGTAAGGCTAGTAAGGAGGTGCCTGATAGGCTACTGTCCAAGGGATGGGATGAACTGTATCGCCCTTGGAATATTGCACTTCAGACCTGTAATGAATAGGTGGATACAGCCAAAATGAAAAGGTGAGACAACAATAGCTCCCAGTGCTCCATGCATCCAGTGTGTTTCATACCTGTGTGCTCCAGAAATTGGCCTGCATGCACACAAAGCTAAGGAAGGGTTGTGTCTATCAGGATGCTATCTGACTAGAATTTTAATGCTAAAATTTTCTCCCTTTTGCAATGAAGAATTTTATTCTCCTTTTGACATACACCAGACCCACCTAAGAAGACCTGCCTGCCAAGAGACAAAATGGCACATGAGGAAATACATCTTACAGACAGGAGAGACTCTGGAATCCGAAACAGTAAACACAGTTACTGAGCACCACAGATCAGGTGGTGCTCTGGAAAATGTAAAAAGCATTTTCCCTCTATTCATGCAAGTAAATAATTAAAAAGGAAGAGTGTTTGTTTGTCCTTGTTTGACCAGATGCAGGGGTTTCTGGGTATTTGGGACTATCTGGCAGGAAGACATATGTGCAGACTAGGAGAGGCTGAAAAGTATCTGTTATGCCAAAAACTGGCTCTAGCAGAATCCAGAAATCTCTTCAGCACATCAGCGGTGACATGCACATTAGAATGAATTCATGATGCTGAAATTCCACCTAGACAGGAAGTATTTCTGGCTCCATATATACCCCATTACCAGCCTAAGCAAATCTGAAGGACAGGAGTGCAATCTCAGGCCATGATCCTGTTCAGAGCCTTGGTAGTACAATGTATTTAGTAATACTATGCCAGCATAAGTCTGTGAAATTGCAAAGTAACTCAGGCATCTGTACTTGTTCAGAGGAGGGCAGACCTGTGCTTTTATGTGCTATCAGGTAGACTCTGACTTATGGTGGTAGTCTATATTTTAGAGTAAGGGACTGGCAAAACCACCTCTGAGTATTCCTTGACTAAGAAAATCCTATGAAACCCATGGAGTCACCATAAGTCAACTGGTGACTTGAAGGCACATACACACACATCTCTTTCAGTGAGAAAGCTCTCAGAGATACTATTATTACATCTTTTACATCTTGCTCAGGTCTTGCAGACTCAGGGCCACAGCTTCCTTTAGCCACCTGTAACGTGGCATTCTTCTTGTTTCTCCTCAAGCATAAAACCATGCCTAGGTTAGAATCATCCTTTGTATAGGTTTTCCAATTTCTGGGTATATTGTAAAAGCTAGGCAGTGAAGAATCCTGACAGGGTGAACTTTTTTGAAAAGTAGTGCTGAAGGAGATTTCTGCAGATACCACGGACTGTGAAAAAAAACAAAAACACATGAATCCTAGAGCAAATCAAGCTGGAACTCTCCACAGAAGCTAAGATCACTGAACTGAGGCTGTCATACTTAGGACATGAGAACAAATGACTCATTAGAAAAGGCAAAAATGAACAGTAGACTTTTAAAAGAGGGAGAGAACTCTGTTGTGAAAATGTTAAATTTAGCAGTGGCATTGTCAAAAGAAGAGATTACCAAGAAGGCAGGAAGTGAGCCACGAAAAACAGAATGTTGTTTTCCTCATAATGTTGATAAACACAACAAGAGTGTTTTTTGCCTCTCTCTTCTCATTGAAGAAATGAGCCAAGGCCCATTAAAGAAATGAACTAAGCCACTGAAAAAGGATATACAGAGAATTTCTCCCACCTCTCTGAGCAACTTTTGTACTTCAAGATGGGATTCTGATGTTCACATCTGAAATGTCGGCAAATTTCTAGCATCCAAACTGAGGAGGAATTTCATAATAGCATTTTCAGTGTCAGCAGTTACAGAGAGATGATACATCATAGTATGATTGGATCCGCAATTGTCATATAGATAATTGCTTTGACAGCCGACCTAAGATTGCCTGTATTTTAGTGTTCTAGTTTATTGAGAGGTTAGGCAAATAACACTGACCGGTGGTGGTTAGCAAAGAAACAGAGCAAGATTTCACATTGTTGTGCCTATGTGACAGTTACTTTCTTTTTGTAAGGGCTGCCAGAGGCCATTTCCGCACTAGCCTGTTATAGCACAATGATTCTACCCACGTGTATTACAATATGCAACTTGTATGCAAGTTTATATCATTCTTACTCATTCGTTATTTTAGAAATATAACTTCACCGTGATCGTCTTACTCAAAAATAATTGGTTACTAGTAACTGTATTACTTGTGACTTATTACTTCCAGCTTCTGGGGACACCTACATTCAAGTGGTTGTTTGCATGAAGGGGCTGCACACAGTCTGAGTATCTGTCCCTGGATACTAAGGGCAAGGCAAGGAGCACAGCCTTGATCCAGAATTTCAAGATACAATCACAATTATCTAGTCATCCCTCCATGTTCACTAGGTTTAGGGGCACAGGACCCTGTGAAAGTGGAAAAACCATGAATAACTTTAGGCTCTCCCAAACCATATTTAACACACACAACAAAGGAAGATCACCATATTCACAATCCACTGTAGGTTCCTTTGAGGCATCAGGGTTCCTTCACAAGGCAGAAGTGGGTGGCTGGTGGGGCTTACTGCCACTTGCACTGCTGCCGCACACCATTTTTAATAGGGTTTGCATTAATAATAATAATAATAATAATAATAATAATAATAATAATAATAATAATAATTTGCATTAGGGATGCCCTGGGAATGCCCACCTCATTCACAGTTTCTCAGTCTCACGTGGCTTGCAGCCCCTATTGAAAATGGCATAGAGGCAGCAGAGGTGACAGCAGATAATCAGTGAATAATCAAATCCACAAAAGTGAAACCCACAAATGTGGACGGCTGACTGTAGTTACTTGCAACAAATCCCTTTATGTAATAATATAACATGATTATATTACATCTGTAACACATCATAACTTCACTCCTTGTGTGGACACCTTCTAACACTCCATAATCTGACAACTCATTCTTTTGATGCTTTCAAATTCAGGACAAATTCTGCTCTGCTCTGTGATCAGTTCTTCTTGCCTGGAACTGCTGACGTGTGCGCACTTCTAGCAAAGTGAACGGGGAGTGGGGAGGTGCTAAGCTGGCTGAGAGACTTTGTAAGCAGTATATGTGTGCAGTCCACCCCCAGTGATCCTCTGTAAGAACTTCATGCTCCCTAGAGTATAGTACATGGCTTCCGCTTTTCAATCAATTCCACTTTCTGATAGTGCTCCAGTCTTTTCAGATAAGCGGGGGAAGCCTGTATGGTGATGAGTAATTACTTGCAGTGATTAGTTGAAATAACTAGGTACTGTCATTGTTCCAAAGCTCAAAAAAGTAATTTTCCATGCTTAGTTCTCACCTTGCTTCTCCTTGAGACTACTTTGCATGAGGGATGGCTCTATCACTAAGTAGGTAATACATGCAGGTGCAGGAGGGATAGGAGAAAGAATAATGTATTAAGAGTACAGAACTGTGCATACCAAGTCCCTGTGCACACTAGACCAGCTGTATCCTGGATCCATATAATGAATGCAAGCAGCTTTATCTTGTCCGTAACAGACAACAGGCCCAAATCAGGCATGAAACACTTCATGCAATGAGAGATGCCAGGGCCAAACCCCTCCATCACATCCCTGCCACCCAGCACCACCACTATTCCACACATTGGGGAGTAAAGGTCTGGGGCACTAGGCTCCCTGCGCAGTTTAGAATTCTGCCCCCTCTCCACCCCGTGTCCAAATATTTTAGAAGCCTGACTCTTCAAGAGACAGTCCTAATTGCTTTTTTCCCCCTCTGAGTTTCCATTCTGCATGAGATAATCAAGACTGCCTGCCCTAGCCGTCAAAATCAATGAAATATTCACAGCAGTTCTACAGTGTTCTGCCACAGCAAAGTGAAAAATTAAATTAGAGCAAATGTACACTGGCAGCTGTCATCAATGTAGAGCACAGTTGTGTACATTTCCTCATTCTGTATGGAAATCCAACAGAGATTTCTGCAGCATTTTCTAGCTTCAGTCACTTCTTTGCCCAGCAGGAAATGTTAAATGCGTATATTGGGAAAAGTCTGCACTTCCAAGTAAACATACAGAAAAATAAATAAGAAAGACAAACTGCAGGAGTGAATGGGTTGGACACAGATGCTTAGGATTAAAAAGGAAACCTTGGAGATTTCTGGTCCAGAGTAAGCCCATTTTTCTGGTCACAAAACCCAAGAAAAATATATTCTCTCCCCCCTTTCTTTTTCACAAAATATAAAAAACTAACTTTTTTTAAAAAAAAAGTTATATTTTGATCTATTGCCCTAATGATCCAAATTTTATTGGCGAATGCCTACATTTTTATGTGCTTATACATAGTGAGTTATGGAAATCTTAAAACAATAGGATGATCTTTTTTATTGCTTTCAATTTGTTCAAAGTAACCACCACCACCTTTTTTTTTTTCCTAAAGTTGCGGCCGCCTTCCTCTTTTTCTTCTCTTGCTTCCCCCCCCTCATTTTATGGACTTAGAAAAATGTCTCTGTTTTTAGCCTTGTACATATGCATGTCATAAATACCAGGACATGATCCAATATTTGCAAATAGACCGCCCTCACCCAAACCTTTTCTCTCTCCTCCTCCTCCTCCTCTCTCAAGGAATGGTTTTATAGTTTGTAAGATTTGGCAATGGCTTCCTCAGAACCTGCTCTGACAAGATAGGCACCACATTCTTTGAACTGGATCCAAACACACCGATTCCCAGTCCCTGCACTCTGTGGGAGACTATGGCTTGTCAGTCACGTAGAAGAGTTTATAAATCTGTGAGCAGTATAGGCACAGAAATGAAGGGTATGTCATAAGTGGCCTATCAGTCATGTTCTTCTCTTCTAACATACACTGAGCCTCCAGAATTCCAAACAGGTTTAAAGGTCCAGCTTTGGAGAGATGCAACATCTTCTGACTTGAAGTCTGCAAATGATAAAAACTCAAGGATGAGGAACTTTAAAGCATTTTTTAAGGCAGTCCGAACTGGAGAAAATGAAACTGCCTGTTGATACTGAGGTTTCAGGAAGGTATTAGCATATAGTGCTCTCAAATTAATTATTTCGATAAACCCCAAAAGGATGTCAGGTATCTGCCTCACTTGTGAATCATCCTGAAGTCAATGAATCCCCAGCTGTTTTGCATTAAGGATGCCCTGGGAATGTCCTGCATCAGTTTAGGGATGTGCAAATCAGTCAAGCTTGATCTTGTTGAGGTTCTCATTTTCTTGTGCCAAGCTTCTCCCAACTCAGGTCTGCTTCAGCCTCCCCCTCCTCCATATAGAAGTTTGTACATATTTATGTGTGTATTTTTTAAGGCATAGTTATGCACCTTTTTCAGTCATGTATGCATTTTTTTTTCAATGGACTTTTTTGCTCCTGAAACACATAGAATCCTGTTGTTAGTTGCAAAGACAGTAGACCTATTAAATCTGTGTGATTTACTTATATGTTGACTCATATATGTTGACTCACCACTCAACAGTTGGTTTAATGTGTCTACTCAAAGTTGGAACTAACCAGAAGGGTTCAGGCTAGGTACTTATTTGGTGGATCATATTGCAAGCTTCTAATTTTATGAATTTCTGTCTGTAAATTTACGTTTGAGTCTTGTTGGGTTCTAAAAAAGTGCAAATTGGGTAATTTCACATTAAAACACGACTCTGATTAATTTCCCATCCATCCCTGGACAAGCTATGGGACAAAATCCTACCCATCATGAATGAATCATTCTAGGACTTCTTGATTGTACCAGTGTGTTCTGTTGTAGACCTACCCATAGGATCAAATGAAGAAAAGATGAACTAAGGATATAGAACAAATGAAAAACAAATTCATAGGCAGCTTGCTTATGCCGAGTCTGACCTAGTTTTGACCTAGCCCAGTACTGTCTCTTCTGGCTCTAGTGTCTTTCAATGACAAAGACCCATGAATTAGTACCTACAGAAATATGCATGCTTCAAGTTCAGTCTGTGGCACCTCCAGTCAGAAGGATTAAGGGCATTTCTGCACTACACTGTTATAGTGCTATGATTCCACTTTCAACATCATATGGAATTCTGGGGTTTGTAGTTTACTGAGGACAAATAACTCTCTGCCTGAGAATACTAAGGCCATTTCCTCTCTACACTGTTATAGTGCTATTATTTCACTTTCAGTATCCTACAGAATTCTGAGGTCTACACTTTGGAGGGGGGCATTTAGAATTTTCAGCCAGAGAGCACTTTGGCCTCAGTAAACTACAAATCCCAGAATTCCACAGGATGTTGAAAGTGGAATAATAGCCATATAACAGCGTAGGGCAGAAATGGCCTAAATGCCCCTCCCTAAACTGCAAACCCCAGGATTCCATAGGAGATTGAAAGTGGAATAATAGCACTATAACAGCCTAGTGAAGAAATGGCCCAAGTTGAAGCTATTTGGAAAGTCCTCTCTCTGTCTGATACCCTAGACAGCCTCATTTGGTCAGAGTAAAATATAGTCAGTCTGATCTGGTATAGGAGAGTTTTCCATGTTTCTCGTTTTCTGGCAGCAATGTCTGGTACTGGACTACAATCTTCATTTTAACTGAGGACCTTTCCACACGTGGAGGGAGAAACAGGGTAAAACACGCAGAAATTGAGCTTACCAGAAGCCGGGTAAGTCCGTCGCCACGAGGAGCAGCGCAAGTTCGCTGCTCCACACTCCTGTGGCGTCCTGCAGCATCCAAAATGGCAGCTTACAGCTGGCAGAGGCTCTTCACCAGCCGGAGAAGCTTGCCAGCTGGAAGCCTGCCCCCTGGCAGATCTGCAGGCACACGTTTGCGCGCACCTGCAAATCTACACCAGGGCGCTGCAACGGGGTGGAACGGGACTGCACACTCGTGTTTTATAAAAACCACTTGAAAAGTGGTTTTTAAAAAACACGCGGCGCCACCACTTCCGGTCACTTCAGTGCGGTTTGAGGTGTAGAACCTCAAAATTATAAACGTCCCAGCGCACTCCACGGTGTAGACGACCTCCGTTAGAGGTCGCTCTACACCGTTTTAATTACCCCGTGTTGAAAGGGCCTGAGTTAATGTAAAAGAAGCAATTCTGTAATGGGATCTTACTAAGTATGTTTGTGATCCATGTTTAAAGCCTTGACTGAAGAAATAAGGACTATATCTGAAGAAATATGTCCAGGTTAAAGTAGGTAAACCTTTCTTGCTGTTCAAAATGAGAATGAAACATAGACCTTTCTCCCATTTAGTCTGCCCAGTTTATTCTGTTTCAGTAAGCAGGGCCAACAGAAAAGGTTTTCTCAGTGGTTGCACCTTAACGGTGAAACTCCTTCCTCCAGGTGGCTGGCTACATTGAGAATGTCTTTGAGAACAGATGGTGAAGATTATTGTTTAGGGAGAGATTTACTTTATGGGGTTCTACCCAATGTTTTATTTGCTTTGGGTCCATTTATGCAACCTGCCATACCAATTTTTAATTGTATTGTTGGAATTTTATTGTGCTTTATGATTGATTGTTTTGTGCCACTCTGAGACCCTTTTCACACCTTACCCTTTTGCGGAGCTGGGATGCAAGGCTAACATGAGAAGGCTGGGGAGGAAGGCTCTCGTGTCCTTGGTGTTTCAGCTCTGCAGCTACTTTCTGGTCGCGCGAGCACCCTGCCTCTTCCTTCTGCAGTGCAGCCTGGGACCTTTCCCAGGCCGCACGGCACAGGAAACACGACTGGCCTGGCTCCCGAGGCTCCGCACGCCAGGTAAGTGCACGCGAGGCCCCGGAGCAATGCGCGACCGTGCAGCATTTTTGGCTTTAAGCCGAAAATGAAAAAAATATGTTAGGCCCTTGAGCGTCACACAAATTTGAGTGCATTATGTGGACTGCTCCTCACGTTTACGGGACACTCAAGGGGCCCTTTTGCTTCGGAAATGCCGTGCGAAAAGAGCCTGAGTATTGTGTAAATACTAGAAGAATGGTGTGTGCGTGTATGTCATATATTTATGCATTTATCTATTTACAACTCTCTTTTCTGCCCTCAAAATGATGTGATTCTATAATTGAAATAAAGCAAATGCGGCCCATGCAAAAGCAATCAGTGGACCAAGAGTAAAGAGCAACGTTCACTCTGACTTTGACCAATACGTTGGATTCACAGCATAGTTAAGACATGAAAGAGGCTGGCTGTTTCAGGCATGCTCACAAGTTGTGGCAGAGCTGCAGTCGTTCATCATCATTTTAATCCAAGGCTGGGCAGTTTGAGCTCCTTGGGCTGTGTGTGGGCCCTTGACCAGTTTTGTATACATACTGGCCAGAGGCCCTTCAGTTTCCACCCCGTTTCCGCACTTTCATTTATTTTATTTACCATTTATTAATTAAAATATTTATATCCCAACCTTTATCAAAATATCTCAGGACAGCAATAAAATCAATTTATTCAATATTTTAGATGGCAAAAGGACAGCAAATAGTGTAAAACATATTAAACATATTAAAAGCAGCTTAGTACCATGTACACATATAACTAGAACTAGAACTAGATAAAATTATTAGCCTCTAAAGGCTCTAACTTTTTTTTTTCTTGGCACTAGAATGAAGCCAGCATTGATGTCAATCAGGTCTCCAAGGCAAGGGCATTTCTCACGCGTATTTTTTGTTGCTGCTGAGTCAGCAAAAATGCATTGATTTTCCTTTAAATTTGTCACCAGATCACTGATTTTTTTTTTTCTGGCATAGCAGCAAAATTCCCCTGAAACTGAGCACTATTGCTCTTCACATCCTCTCTCTTCCTGCATCATGTAGACACCTAGGCCCTTTCCGCACCTTACCTTTTTGTGGCAGAATCCAGTGGGGATCCTGGCAGCAGCTCTACTGGGACGGGAGCTCAATGGAAGTGCTCCCTTCTGCACTGGCTGGCTCCATGATAAAGGAAGAGCGATGGCCATGCCTCTTCCTTCTGCAGCAGAGCTGGGTACTTCCCCAGGCTGCACTGGGGCAGGAAGCATAGCCATTGTGCTTCCCGGGCTTCTGCATGACAGTTAAGTCCATGATGGCAGCAAGATAGTGGGTCACTGATGTGGAAAACCTGTCAATGATTTACTCTGTGATTGCACCACTTGGGGACAGGAAGACAGGACCACGGCGATGTTGTGCAGAACCATCATCGTAGTCCCATCCTTCTTCCACCCCTATGGGGGTTGGAAGGGTGTTGTAGAAAGGGCTTTACTTTTTATTCCCTGGGTTTCATCTGGTTTAACTCTGACTGCTGATCCAAAGCATGTGCTTTTCAGAGCTCTCTCCGGATGAGATACTCTAATTCTTCTGCAACTATGTACTATTCTTTCTTTCCTTACTTTCCTCAAGATGATGAACCTGTGTTGATTATGCACAGGTATTCATAAGTAAAACTAGTTTTATATATCTTAAGAAACAGATGTTAAGTTTGACTTTTTTTTCTCTGCTTATTATTGGGGAAGGTGGAATAGGCCGGTTGCTGCTTCATCTTCTGCCTAGCACTTCATAGATATTTTGCTTTAGAGATCCACTAAAATCTCACACATTTCCCCATAAAACAGTCAGGGAAAAAGTAGCAGCCTTGTTCAGTCTGAAAGGTTTATAGTCACAGAGCAATAGAATAATGCTATAACACTAAGTAGCTAGGCAATCAGATATGGTATATGATGACATCATTGAGGCCAATCAAAATCAACTGAAAATGAGCGCAATGCTTCTTGGATCAGTCATATGCATAATCCCAGCTAATAAATAACAATGTTGATATCCCAGCTCTAGAAAGCCAGTCAAATTTTTGGTATAGCTCCATTCCTACATATATATTAAGAAAGGGAATCACACCTAAAGTAGGGCTGCAGGGTGTTGCTGCCTGTGTTCTTGTGATACCATACCCAGCTTCCAAGCTCGTGTTCAGGTAAAATCTAAGGACGTCAGCCTCTAGGCACATGGACTTTTGTTACATGCTTAATGTCAAAGGTCTACCTAATCCACATTCAGTTGCACAGTGGCCAGCCAGATAGCTATGAAAAGCACTCAGCCAGGAGACAGGCAGAACAGTACCCTCTTGCTCATATTCCCCCAAAACAGATAGGGGTATGCTGACTCTAATATTGAAAGGGACATAGAACCACAATGAGAAGTCTCCACTGATAACTTCATCCTTCATGTGACCAGAGCCATTTCCACATAGCAACGCTCTTCCACATCGTCTCGCTGAAGTCTTGGGTCCAGAAAGGAGTGCGTCAGCAACGCTCCCCTCTGCACCCACTCGATCCACGCAGAAGAAAACGCTATGGTGCCACATCTTCCTTCTGCAGCGCAGCCGGGCTTTTTCCATTGCTGTGCAACGTAAGGAAGCATCGCCAATGCGCTTCCGCATGGCCAAAAGTGATGGGAGCACCGCGCAATCGCAGACGCAAAACGGATTTTTAACGTTTTGCAAAAACTGCACAAGCACGACGCTCTGTGACAGAATGGCAGTGGGATGACAATGACGACCTGCTGGCCGCTGCCATCCTGTGGCGGAAACGAGACAGCGACATTGTGTGGAAAAGGCCCAGCGTTCCAAGATTCATATAAGGTTCCAGGATACAGGTGGGTGCATAAAGGATTAGCCAGCATTTGGAAAGGTTACTCTTTCAACTACATCTGTGGGTCAAAAAAGTAGATTTTTCAACATCTGAGTCACGTGTGTAGGCTTTTTTTTTTTCTTACAGAGATTTATTTTATTTTTGAAACCTACACATGCAAATAAAGCAAATGAAGAGTAGAGCAATGTAAATAAACAGGAAATCATTTTCACTGACATTGCCAAATCAGTGAGTGAGGGATACTTTATAGACATTTGCAGGTTTATAAAGCTACCCATTACTTATCAAAGCTACAAATGTTTGACAAATACAGCAAGTAGATTCAGCTTAGTCCTACAATTCAAACCAATGCAACTAGTATAGTCTGTAGAGCCTGACTGGTGTTTCTTTGTTCCCATTAACATGAATTCATAAAGAAATTGAGGTTTCTGGTAGACTGTTTGACCTTTGAGCTCTTATGTGTTTTACTGATGAAATCAAAAGTCTTCATAAAGATATGTCAAGGATTAGCTACTGGGCTGGATCTTTCCAGCCATGCTTGTTTTCATTCTTATGCATGTCATTTGCTTTCTAACAACCCTCAAATGAGAATTCCAAACATTTCAGGATTACTGTGGAAAAGAGATTGCAGGTAGGATAAAGCTGTTTCTCCCACGTTCAGATCGTGTAAGTCTTCAAATCTTCCCACTGAAGAAATGCATGAATTTTGGAAAGCAATTCTTTAAAAAAAAATCAGACAAGACCTATTCCAGTCAAATTCAATATGTAACAGCTATCCCAGTATAAAGGAGACCAAGTTCTCTCTGCCTGCCATGGGGCTATTGAAATGAGGAGACTGACAGAAAGGGGTAGAGTGGTGACAGCAGTTCTAACAGAGTTGAATTGACAGAGATTCAAACACATTTGTAACAGCTAAGCACTCAAAAGTCCTCTCCTTCAAGAGGCCAGTCTTTCGGTTTCACATTTTTAAAACATATTTCAAGTTCTTTCCATTGCATTGAGGAATAACCTTGTCAACTTTAAAAAGTTTTTGTCAACATACAAATCCAACAAAATCTTTGGCCATCCCTGTTTGTCAACTGATGCCTCAAGTTCTGGTGCCTCTTGACTTGATATTTTGGAGCTTCTGCGTCACCTTTTTTCCCTTCGGAGGAAAAGAATGACATATGGCTTCCTCCACTTCATTCATCACCATGACCGTGTTGAACCGAGCAATAATGATTCCTTTCACATAACACAATTATAGCGCTGTGGGCCTTTCTGTTCTACACTGTTGTAGTGTTATTATTCCACTTTCAATATCCTGTGGAATTCTGACCTTTGTAGTTTTCTGAGGCCAAAGAGCTCTCTGGCTGAGAATTTTAAATGCCCTTCCCTAAACTTCAAGTCCCAGGATTCCATAGGATATTGAAAGTGGAATAATGGCGCTATAACAGTGCAGTGCACAGATGGTCTGTAATTGATATTACTATAATTTAATTGCCTATGGCATCCTGGGATTTGTAGTTTGATGAGGCACTAGAGCTCACCAGCTGAGAATTCTAAATACTTATCCTAAACTACAAATCCCAGGATTCCTTAGGAAGTTTCCATGGAAGTTAAGGTGAAATCATAGTGCTCTAATCTTACATTGTAAAAGGCATCAGTGACTGATCAAAGGTCAGTGGAGAACTTCATGGCTAAGCAAAGATTTGGCCTTTCTTCCAAACATGACAATACTATCTACCCTACTACATTGTCTCTGGAAATGCTATGGGCAATGGAAATGACTTAGCTCAGGCCGAAGGGTTAAACTTGTGTTTCCAAATAGTTGCATCCTCCATAAACACATTTTACTGAGAGAATGCTTAAAACAGCTAATTGCAGAAATGGCTTTTGTAGGGAATTGACTCACAGAACCAAACATAACCTTCCAAGATTCCATTATTTCACAACCTGAACACAACAAAAGAACATCCAACTGTACTGAGAAGCCATTCAGAATAAAATGCTGCCAAAATCTCATCTTTCATAATTGGCTGGCGGGAAGAGTAAACTTTATGGAGGAAGGGGGTGGGAGCCTTTGAGGCATCTCTTGAGTCTTATAAACTGGCATGACTGTTTATGATATTTCTAAGTGCCTTTGCATCATGCAAACAGCTCTCTGATCATGATTGATTTTTTTTTTTTTGGTTTTGCTTTTGAACACTTTATAGGAGGAGGCTCCCAAAAGAGCTAATTTTTTTCTTAGTTATTATATAATGCCCATTTGCTGATAACAAACTCACAGTAACTGGCCATTTATTCCTTGGTAGCTGTACATTAAACTGAGCCGCCCTTATCATTAGAAAGAGTAAGGGCCTTTCTACATCACACTGTTATCGTGCTATTATTCCACTTTCAACGTCCTATGGAATCCTGGGGTTTGAAGTTTAGGGAGAGGCCTTTAGAATTCTCAGCCAGAGAGCTCTTTAGCCTCAGTAAACTACAAACCCCAGAATTCCACAGAATGTTGAAACCACTTTCAATAGTAGTGCCAATAGTACCAAACAGTATAGGGCAAAAAAGTCCTAGGACATCAGCCTCCAGCAGCTGATTTGGAATATCTTACCGGGCAGCAACCTATTTAACTCATTATCATAGCATTTTTACTGCCAGGAAGGATGAGGGCCTTGTGGCATTTTCTTCCTCAGGTGCCAAATTACATTCCCCTGCCAACCTTCAGAATTGCTAGCCAGCCTGGCCACTTTCATAGGGGCTGAGGGATGCTGAGAATGGTACTCTCAAAATGTATCTTCTTTGAGCTCTGGACAGACTGTGGGCAAAATTTCTTGAGGCAGCTCTGATGCACCAGTTCCCTGAATTATAGTTTATTCCCCTCCATCCTATTGTTATTCTTTCTTCATACACTGATTACAGTATCTTTGATTTTAAGATTTGCTTCAGCATTGTCCTAATGAGTTCTTCCATGCTAGGAAAAATTTTATCTTCTTGCCCTTCAACATTTCGCAGTTGAAAACTGAAACGCGAGCAGCAAGAAACACCTCAGCGTCATCAAAATGGCAAATGTTATTAATGAAGAAAAATACCATATGAGCAGCAGTTTCCTTTTGCCTGAGTCTACTTGGAAGGACAAGATTTGCCTCCCTCCTCTCTTCTCATGCCTGTTGAGTCAATACAATGCAAACTACTTTTTCACCTTGAACTGAGTTTGCAGCAATTGAAGTAAGCTGAGGATGTAGGAGGAAGGTGGGAGAAGGAGAGAGAAACTGGGACATTTTCAAAGCAGCTGAAAAAATAGGACAGCAGAGGATTAATTTGGACTGTCCTTGCCAAATCAATACAACTGAAGGGAACACATCTTCCTTCTTTTCTTTCCAGGAAGGAAAGTGATGCTGAGATGGCTGTATTCTTTGGTGTATGTGTTGCGGGGGGGGGGGGACTTTCTGGCACTTCACTGCATTGTTGAATTTTAGACCACAGGCGCAAGGAGAGAAGTTGCCCAAGTGACACTGCTTTCTGTATGAAGTACTCAGCATGATATCAAATACCAACATGGGAAGAAAAATGGTGAGAGGAGAAATTAGCAAAGAATTTTCGAAAAGAATATATACTTTTTGGTTTCTATCACTCAAAGCGGGGGGGGGATGATTTTCAAAGACATTTTTTAAAAAAAATCCTTTTTTTCAAGAGAGACATTCTTTCTCTCTCTTAGGATCTCTTGGTCTGGATTGTGTATACAGATACTACCAGTGAATGGAGAGAAAAGAGAACTGCAAAATGTGTACAGGATGGGAGGGGAGGTTGATTTTGTTATAAGTAACAAATGGAATTTAGTAGCTGAACTTAAAAATATTTATTTTCCAGTAAATGAAACACTGCTACACACATGTCAGTAGTTTGTGGCCACTGAGACTATTCCAAGGGACAATTAGATTAAACTTAAGGAGGAAATAGTGAAAGGGCAACTTCTGAATTAATCTTTGTGAACATAAGAATAATTAGACAATGGAACATATTACCAGTAATATTGCAGAGCCCATTTTATTGAGTTTTAAAAACCCTAGGAAAATATATTTGAAAGGTAATTTAAGGCAGAAGTTTGGGCGGGGGTGCAAGATCTGCTTTAGAAATCTTGGCCTGACTGAAGCTCCTCTTCTAGAAAGATAATGTAGTCTAAGGGCCCTTTCCAGTCTTGTGATTTGCAGGCTGGGAGTGTTTGGAGCTGTAGACCGAAAGGCACTACGTTAAGGAAGGCTAGTGTATAACATCACAGCTAACTTGTCACATTTTTCACAATTTATAACAACAGTGCAGCTGAAGAGACATCTTGAACTCTTTTACCTTCTGTTCCTAAGTTCTCTCTTGTCTTCCGTTCCTGAGTTCTTACTGCTTGGCCCATATATATATGGACATCAGCAAGAGTTGTAAGAAATGCAAAATAGTTCAAGCTCTCTTGTCTTCCATTCTTGAATTCTTACGGTTTGGCGCTTACATATGTACATCAGCCAGAGCTCTAAAATGCCAGATCCTTCAAGCTGATTCCAGACAATGTTTTGGACCTCGTGTGCCCTCATTTTGTTAACATGTATTCAAATGAGGCTGAGTTGGCTTAGCTCTACTCATTAACTGGGAATGAGAATTCTAGACATGGAAGCAGGATACTGGATAGAAATCAATAAATCAGAGAAATATACAAGCTGTCAACGACTTTCAGGGGAAAGCAGGGAAATTCAGAACCTGGTCACATCTTCGTACTATTTCCAGTTATCAGATGTTGCAAATGGTTTCCAAGGTATTTCAGAGGAGGTAGATTTATTACAAAGAAAGAGAAAAATTTGGGGGGAAATGCATCAGACAAAAAGAAAAAGAGAAAAAAATATTTACGAAAAAATAATTAAATCTGTGTTCTATAGATACCAACTGTGTATTTCATTTGGAAAACTGTTAGCTGCCATTCCTGTTTTAAAGCATTTAAGGCCAGAGTGGAATCAAGTAGTAATAAATGATAAAAAACCAACACAAGACAGAGCTCCAAAAATATTCACTTCTGGAACAAGCCAAAGCCCCTTTCTCCTAAAATAATATCCATAGTACTTCACTAAACATGGAGGCCAATAGTCATACTTTTCCATCGTCCCTCTGAAATTCACTGATTCTCTAAGGTCTTAGCTTTCTGTTTCTTAGAAGACTCAGTTGGTGGATGAACTCCCTTCCCCACCATTTCATTAGAACATAGTATGTTTGGCACAGAAAAATTTTATGACTAGTTGGTTGGGCCCATTGCCTTCTGTATCAGATTATTCAACATCTGCTTTTGAGAAGTTGTTCCACATTATTCCACATGAGCTAGCAATATAACAGAGGACAAAGGACTAAAGTCAAGACCACAAATAGCCTTTGTCATCCAGAGATTATTAGTCAATAACTTTAATACATTTGTAAGAGGAAAAAACATAGGCACATTCATTACTCATAGTTCCCACAAATGGAACGATAGACAAAAGATAACATGTGGAGACATAGACTAGCCCTGTTAATTTAGGCTTCATTGGAAAGGTTTAATAGATTAATGTCTCATAAATAACAGCTTAATGGTCTGGTCATGTAGAAATTAACTGGATCCTCCCAGAAACTTTAATGTGTCTTAACTAACAGAAAATAGAATTTTCTGGGAAAACTGCACACATTACAAAGCTGAAAGCTCAAAGCTGTTGACCTGCTGAAGGAAATCTCATATCTGTCTCTCTATTCATGTTCCCAAGAGTCTAAGTTTTCAAAAATGAAAATAGCACACAAACCATGCAAAGAAGCCTTAAAACAAACTCCATAGCAGGGAAGTTAAAAGTTATTTCAGTGGCTGCTATCCAATAAACATTTCCTTGAAACAGGAGTAAGTCCTCTTGAGATCAGCTGAGATCTTGGTTGAATGGATTCTCTGACATGTATGTGTCATTAGTCTGTTCATGCCCCTGGATGTTTGTATACTAAGTGAAAGGCAAGCTGCACTAAGAG
This sequence comes from Iguana delicatissima, assembly GCA_948472985.1. Classification (NCBI taxonomy): domain Eukaryota; kingdom Metazoa; phylum Chordata; class Lepidosauria; order Squamata; family Iguanidae; genus Iguana; species Iguana delicatissima. Next base: position 701,845 of record CAOKZL010001390.1, on the reverse strand, counting down.
AAGGCAAGTGTGGCTGGTCTGGTGGTCCCTCGCACCCTCTGGGGAGAACAAAATAGGGGGAAAACAAAATAAATCCACTTTGGGGTGTTTTAGATAGATAGGCAGAGAGACAGACAGACAGACAAATATTAAACAATGTAGAAGGAACCTACAACATATTTAAATAGTAAAAGGTTCTGAAACCTGTCCCTTCAGCTTTCAGAACATGATATTCACCTTTTCCTTTCCTTTTCCTTTTCTTTTTTACTTTTGCCAGAAGAACTACACACTATTCCTCCCATCTAGAGTAGAACCACTGGATCAATGTCAAATTAAAATGTATATAAGTCCCATCGATTCAATGGTATTACTTTGGTTAACATAGGTCAATGGGACTTATATACATTTTGACTCCACAAATCCCATTGATTCAATGTATCTACCTGAGAACCACGTCTGCATGTCGACGCTCTCCTGTGCCATCCCATTGCAATTACAGTTGTGCCATTGCTGGGAAGGGAGCACAAGAGGAACACTCCCTTCCACTCCTGCCTGGCTCCCTGCAGAAGGGAGCGTAAGCGACACACGTCTGCCTCCTACAGCACAGCCAGGATCTTTCCCATGGTGCATTGGGGAAGGAAGCACTGCCATCACACTTCCTGCCCTTCTGCATGGCAGGTAAGTATGGGATTGTTGTGCAATCATGGGCACTTAACAGATTTAATCCGTTAAATGAATATCCCACGATGGTGACACATAGAGATGGGATGACTGCAAGACCATGATGACATTGTGTGAAGGCACAACCTGTGGACTGCTACCATCCCATCCTGTGACACCATGCAGAAATGAGGTCATGAGCTGTAGGTAGCAATTGGGCTTCTTAACTGACCATGTGAAGCCTAGGACAATTTTTTACTCTAAGCTAAATACATATGGCCGTGATCTATTAGACCAACAGAGAGTTTTTTTTTTCTTTTTTAACCGATGTGTCCTTTAAATAGGGGAAATTTGGACATCATAAAAGTGCAGCAAATTAATAGTTATGGAATTTGCCATTAGAATAATATGCCAGAAGTGATCCTGAGATTTGTGATGCCAGGAATAGGGAGAGATGCTTGTGAGATTTTCTGTGATGTTGCTATGTTAAAATAACTTGGTGGACTTTATATACTATGTACCTTGAATAGGGTGGGCAAAAGACAACAAAATGTCTGAGGTCAATCCTGAGGCAGTAGATATACAGATGCCTGGAGTTCTTTTGGATTTCTCTATATGTATAGATATCCTTGGGCCTAGCCAGTCAAGTCTTTCCATCCTCAAGGAAGATACAGATGTGCCTCAAGATACAAACTTGCATCCATATAGTCAATCTGGTCCATAGGACGCATATGGTCAGTCCCTTTCAAACAGTGTGGCAGTGTGTGACTGGCATATGCAACAGTACCTGGGAGGGAGTTGTTAGGCCTTGCAGTTAGCCCTGACCTCTTCACCTGAAAAAGGCTGAAAGAAGAGAGAAGTGCAGAAAGAGAAAGAAAGGTATATACAGAGGAATAATACCAAGGACATTTTTGAATAAGACAACCCTGAAAAAAATGAACAAGCAGATTAGGGGTTATAAATACAGTGGTGTTAAACAGAGAGAAAGCTGCATTTGCAAGATTTTTCCTTCAGTCATGTGGTCTTATGTTTAATAAGTAACTTGCTTCAAATGTCCTTTTTAAAAAAATGAAAACAAAAACCCTCTGGAGCCTGATAAGAGTTTGGGGTGACTCCATGGAGCAATAACAAACTCCCATTTGGACTCACAGCTTAATGGTTTAAACAGCCCCATTTTAATCTGTTTTCCCAAATAATAGTCCCATAAAGAACGTGATTATCTACATTTTATAAATGATGAACATCTTTTACAGATGGTAAGGCCTGAAATGATTTATAGCCCACCCTTCAAACTTCAATGGGACTAAAACAGCTTATTTCAATTTAAGTGGTTTGTGGATTGTGCTACTAATTGATAGCTCTTTGAAAGTCACTTTACTGCCAACATTTAGGCACTGTAAACATTTTTTGCTCAGGAGGAATCAACAATGTGGATAGCATTTTATTGTCCATTGTCCCAGAGGACACTGGAACTGCATTCTCAATACCAGATTTGGAGAGTCTAGCTCATACGGAACCTCATCATTAGGAAGAATGAGGTAGTTGCATCAGGTGGCAGATGATGAGAAGCAGCAAACAAGGCAGTGCACGGAAGTTGTGTAGCACCTATACTAGTCTGTCACCACATGTTAGGAGTAGGAATTATGCTCTGGTTGTTGTTGGACAGCAGGATCCAGCAGCCCTAGCCCACATAGCCCATGATGAAGAATGCTGGGAGCTGCGTAGCCCCAAAACATCTGGAGGGCCAGATTGTAGCTGGAACTGCCATATGGTCAGTGTTGAAGAAAGATAGAAGGGTGGGGAGCCACCTTTTCTTTGCATCCGATAGCAAATCAACTTGAGCTTGCCCCATATACCATTTTGAATCACTTTGTACTGCAAATGTCACATATTGTAAGTGATCATGTGAACTTAAATAGAGCAAGCAAGACTCAACAGAAGAGGACTTTTACATGCTGTTCCAAGCATTCTTGCACAGGGATAGCAAAACAAATCTGTGTTTAGCTAGTTGCAAGGCATTCTCTTTCTCTCATCTGTGTCAGCTTGTTGTTGGAATGTGTGAGAAATTCACTTGAGGCACATTTGAAAAGTGTGTATTTAAAAATGTGCACATGGCAAAAGCATGTGAAACACTGTTAAATTACATTTTAGCCAATGGGAGAATCCAGATTGATTTCCAGTTCCTATGCATGATTGTGAAAGCTGAACAGTGAAGAAAACTGATAGAAAGGGGGGGGATTCATTTGAAATGTGGTGCTGGAGAAGAGTTCTACAGATACCATGGACTATTAAAAAGACAAATGAGTGGGTTCCATAGCAGACTAAGTCTGAACTCTCTCTAGAAGGCAAAATGATTAACTGAGACTCAGACATTTCATAAGAAGCCATGACATTAGAAAAGACAATAATAGCTGAAAGTAATTGACATGACTGTCATGGACAAATTAACAGTTTTAATAAGAGATGGAAATACAGAGGAATTTGTCAGAGACTGGAATTTGGTAATCAAGTATTTAAGAAACACATGGAGTGATATAGAAATAGCTAGCTTTATGGATTGAGGATAATTTATAATTTTGGAAGTAGAAAGACTAATGTCAAATGATGTTATTATCTCTTGTAAACTACTTTTTGCTAAGTGTTTTTAAGTGTTGTTGTTGTTATTGTTGTTGTTGTTGTCATTGTTAAACACTGGTACTTAGTATATTAAGATTAGAGATATCAGGAGACTTTAAGATTTTAAAATATAGTTGTAAGTAACTTATAATAATCTCATTAGGTATCAGTTAGCATCAGACTTAAGTAAATAATGGAAAGGTTCTACTTTATATAACTGAGCTAAAATAACCAAAGACGTGTCAAATGGAACTCAATGTGTGATTTTGGAGATGATGAATTGTATGTAGAATATCGTAGAACTAATATTAACTTTGATTTTTTAAAAATAATTCATCAATAAAAAGAAAGAAAAGACAATTATTCCTGGTAAGGTAGGAGGCAGCAGGAAAAGAGGGAGGCTGCCTCATAGGTGAATGGACTTCAAGGAAGCCTTTTCTCTAAATATGCAAGATCTGAGCAGGGCTGCTGATAACAGATTTGACTTGCGAGCGTGCTTTCTCATTCATAGGGTCACCATAAGTCAAAGTCAACTTCATGCCAATTAACAATAACAGCCTTCACATCAGATAGTTTAGGAAGCACCGGTATAAGATAGGTTCCCATGAACCCCACAAGTGTACAGCCCAGTTCTCCATGTTACCATTTAGACAATTTTATATCACAATAACTAACAGAACACAGTGCATGTTGTCTGGAAATATCCTTCCTTTGGCACTTTTGCCAGATTTTTTTTTTTTTTTGAAAGGAGATCTCTTTAAATAATGTTGTCCAGCAGACATAACTGGTCTTGTGAAAAACCTAACAAGATAACAGGAGGAAGCCTTCAAAGTCCAGATATAAAGATGTTCAAATGCAACAAGTGTAATGCGTGAAAGTTACAATGAAAGCATCATGTGTCTGTCATTTAGCTTTTCCTCTTGGTCTAACAGCTCCTAGGGCAGAGGTTAAGCTCTTCAGTTGCCTTTTTGATCTACGTCTATCTCATCATTTCCATGTTTTTGAATACAAGTTCAGCTCTTTGAATTAGTGGAATGGAAGAGAGTGGTATTAGGCTAGCCAGCCATTTCTGTACTTACTTGCAATGTGAGGTCTTTGTTACTAAGAATAAAGAAAAACTCTCCTCATTGATTCTCAAGAGTTCAAAAGATTGGCATTTCTTGAACTTGAGATAGTAGCTATATTTTATATGTATTTTAAATGTGTTGTCATTTATTTAAAAAGCTTCTACATTTTTAAAGTGGTTTTGTTTTTATGTGCCTTCAAGTTGACTCAGACTCTGACTTATGGCGACACTGTCATAGGGATTTCTTGGCAAGATTTATTCAATGGATGTTTGTCATTGTCTTCTTCTTAGACAGAAAGAATGACTTGCCCAAGGTCAGTGAGTTTTAATGGCTGAGCAAGGATTTGAGCCCCAGTTTCCTAGAGCCCTAGTCCAACATTCAAATCGCTACAGCATGCCATTTCAGCCAAAGGGATAAGGCTGGATTAAAAACTAAACAAAAAAAATATTGGTAACTAGTTGTTTTTTCTATTAAGCTCAGGATAACATCTGCACCACACATTTGTATCACTTCCATGCCACTTTAATTGTCATGGCTCCATCCCAATCCAGGGATTTGTGGGCGAGGGAAGTGGACTACAGTTCTCCAAAAGAAAATTCTAAGTACCGCACCAGCACTGCTCTCCACTCAAAATGCCTGGCTCTGGGGACCTCTTTCAACCAGGCATTTCAGGACTCAACAAGACAGCACCCTACAAGGGAAGTGCAGCACAATTCACTGTTCCAAGTCCTCCATCACTTGAGGCAGAATCCTCACTCTTCCCAATTGAATGGTTATTCTTTTATAGTACACTCACATTGACTGAGCAATGGTTCCACAACACCATTCCAGCGAAGTCATTCTGAGCTGCCCACAGATCTCAGCAAATCATGGGAACTGAATTTCACCCATTTAAAACTTATACCTCCTGCCTTTCTTCTGAGACCAGCCTTGGTCCTAAATAGCTAGATGACTATCTTTTTATGTATGACATGATAAACACTAACAGTAGCAATAAAAAATAGAGGTGATAAGTTTTTAAGGTATTGCTTTACAGGGCACTATATCTCTGCAGGTACCATTTAGGCAGTGTGGGACAGAGCTCTTTGAATGTGGAGCATTCTGATAGAAAATGTCATCCCCTATTAGTGGCTGCCAATGACAAAGCACCATTAACATTTTTCGTGATGTTGCATTTTCTCAGGGACAGCAGAAAAAGTATTGGGCAGACAGATAATACAGGTTTGCACTGGTGCCTGGTGCTATAATTGCAGCTGCCTACTAGTACAAACCACTACTTTTTTTTTCTGAGCGTGCCTTTGTTCCACAGTATTCTAGAAAATTAAAAATGGAGACAGTAACAATGAGAAGTGGGAAGGAGTGTTTCTTGGCCCCATGCTTAGCATTCCATAAAACATGGTCCAAACTTTTTTTGGTGCCGAGAAGCCACTCTCAGATTTGGTACCCACCTTCAAGTTCTGACAAGTACTAGTTGCTTCCAAACAATGTTACTGCCGTGGTTTATCCAACAAAAGTAAAAACCTCTTATAATAAATAGGATGGGATGGGCAATGTGCTGTCTTGTTAGATCTTGTCAGACTGCAGTTCCCAGCAGCTCTAGCTAGCATAGCCAATGGAGTAGGATGGAGAGAACTGCAGTCCCATAGCCTCCAACTGTCCCAGTTTGGCAGGGACAGTCATGATTAATTCTCTGTCATCCCACTTTATTGGTTGCTTTTAAAATGTTCTGGTTTTTCTCTCCTCCTCCCACTTTCCCACTTGTCCCTAGCTTACTTGATTTGCTGCAAAATGAGCTCAAAATGCAGAAGTACTTTGCACTAAATTAACTCAGCAGTGGGGAGAGGAGAGGAAGGAGAAGAACCTTGCCCTTCCCTGTAGACTCAGGCAAAAGTAAGCTGCTGCAGCCCCTCCTAGTCTGTGCCTTCCTCCTTGTTAATTACTTTTGCCATCTTGACTACACTCTGGTGTTGCTTGGCCACATCATCACCATTTTCCTGTGAAATCTTGGAAAGTAAGCAGTCCAACAGCATCTGGAGGACTACATGTTGTCTGCCCCAATATTGGCCAAGGAACCTATGTAAATCCTGTTATATCTTTGACATTCTTTTGGAAACAACAGAGCCAATATCATGTTACAGATTGCTTTTGAAACTCCTCTCGGGGGAGAAATTGAGAAAAGTATCCATATATCCCCCTTCACTGTTTGTGTTATGACTGCAGCCTCTTCTCTACCAGAATGCCTTTTCCTTTGTTAAAGGAAATATAGAAAACCACCTCCAGCAGCCTGTGCCACTCTCTGCAAAATCTATCCTCTTACCCCTTCAAAAAAAAAAAAAAAATCCTTACCTGCCTTCATATTTCTACCCCAAACATTAAGACTCCAGGATCCCATCTGCCAAAGCTTTGGGAAAGCAGCCAAAATCTAGGTGATCCTTTGATGTGCCTTAAGAAGCGGAAGCTTTTGAAGCTGCTATGAGAGCACCGGGTTGAGCTAACTGGATCCTTCCTTGATCTAAAGCATCACTAAGTACAGTATCAGATCAGAATCAGGGTTATTAGTATTGGTGGCAATGCAGGCATTACTTTTAGGACAAGTTAATGCAAGAGATTCATTGGTACCTGGAAACTTTAGGCACAAAAGGTAAGAACATTTCATCAGGTAGTGGTCAAGTTGTTTCAAAGGCTGTTCTTGTTTCTTCTGTTATAGAGTGATGAGAGAACAGCACATATTTGTTCCCAGACTGCTATCTGATGTGTATCTATGTGGAGGAACTTGGCGAATGTATTTATATCCATTACCGACTAATGAAATGTAACTGGCTGACAACAAGCTAGAGCGCTGCCAAAATCAGACATGAGGCTTGCAGATGTCCCTGGGAATAGAAAGCAAAGCCCCCTTTGGAGGGGCTAGTGCAGCACAAAAGGTTAGCCTTAAATTTGGTACAGATGCTAAACTTGCCGTTTGAAATCCATTTCGTTGGTGGATGGGGGTCCTTTCAGAGAGAAAAGCATAAATTCCCCTTTCCAAACCCAGGCACTTAAGGTTTTCTGCTGCCTCAAATTATGTGACTCAGGTTGTTTCGCTACATTGCAATTTGTCTGTTACCCGAGGGCATGGTGTGTGCCGAAGGGTGGAGGGGGGACAAGAAGGGAGGAAGAAGGGGGAAATAACAGTTGACTTTGACACAAGGAGAGAATAGGCTCTCTAGTCTATAATTAGTTGAGCTAACATTGCTTTCTACTTGCAAGGTTAATGGTGGAATCAAATAAAAAGTAAACTGTGCTAATGTCTTCCCTGGAGGGGGAAAGCACAAGTTAATTATTGCCAGGGTGGCTAGTCAGCAGTCTGATGTTTGAAAGCATGGAGGGGAGAAGGAAGTTGATGCTCAGAAAGCCACACAAAAGAAGGAACTCTAAGGCACTGCTTAGGACACCAACTGAAAAAGTTACTTTTTGGACCCTAGGCTGTGCTATTCTTGGCTAGGGGATTTCAGTAGCTCTAATATGTAATAGTCCTATTATATCTAATAGATATAATAGGATTATAACATATCTGGAGCTCACTCTTGCATTCAGTCATGGCATACTAACTAGTGGCTCTCCTGTCAATTGGCATGGTGAATCCACTCAGGATTTTGGTCTGAATTTTAAAGGAGCTAAAATAGTTTAAGGGATAGGTTTTAGTACTTTGGATAGTTTCATTTAAGTTCAGACTGAAAACAGCAGATTCGCCACCCAATTGAGAAGAAAGCTTCTACTTCTTGTAATGCTGGTTACATGAATATTATATCATCCAGAGTAGATTGTACTGCAGGAGACCAAGAGCAAGCAAAGAGATACGAAGTGGAAAATTCCTATGATACCACATTGTGTTGAGTCTATCTGGATTAAGTAAGCAAGCCATGCTGTGAGCTTAAAAACTGACGTGGCTAGTTGCCATTAAGGCTGAAGGAGTCATTTTGTTCTGAACCCCAAACATCGTCATCAGTCAGATCCTGCCCTGAAAAACACCACTATATTCTAATTCCTTGCAGAGAAAAAATTGTTAGTGCTCTAGTACCAATCTGATATACCAATAGTGCAACTTTCAATTTATGATTCTCTCCGATGCCTCAAAAGGCAGGTGCATCCACTCCGCTCAGTTTTTACCTCTAGAAGAACTAACGTGTGACATGTAATAGGCCGAGGCAGTGGGGGAGGCAAATACCTATGGACATTAACCTCTGTCACAGTCTTAAACAAACTCTTAAGAAATGTAAACCAATAGGATCACCAAGAATGCTAGTGGGCCTCTCCCTTTCTGTGTCATTGGAAGAACAATAACAGAAGAAGATACTGTGGGAATTTCTTTTCTTCTACCTCTGGGAAGAACAAAAAAGAGTCATATATTGGAAAAGTGGCCACTTTGTTTGAATCACCCAAGCTCTGTTGAAACATTCACCTGAGTATGTGAAAATCTACAACTTGGGATGGAAACATGACAACATACATAACAACATATCTGTCAACCCGCCTCCAAGTATCCCAAAGCATCTGAAAGTAGATCAGATCTTCATCAGCGTTTCCAAGCGTGGGAGCTGTGCAACTGCGTTCAGCTGAACGTGAATATACCCATTTAGCCTTCCACATTTCCAGGCAAACATATGAATTGCGCTCTTCTCTCAATGGAATGGAAGTCTTTGAATCTGTTTGTGGCATCTCCACAAGATCAAAGGACATCACAACCATAGTTTAGCCTTTGCTTGAAATACTTGTAACTTCCTTTTCAAGTTGCACAATACCTTTTCCACATATGATAAAGATGAACAGAAAGCAAGGGAAGATAAGTAATGAAAGCTTTTTCTGCTTCAAGTTGCAGACTAGAAATATGTTCTAGAGCAATTTAGGTATTTGAGTCTTTCCTCCAACATTTTCAGCAATGAGAGCCACTGGATTTAGGGATATTGGAAAAGGAATATATACCAAGCTGATGCCAAGGATTGCTGCAGTACTGCCCAAGACTTTAAAAGAATAATTTTCCTCAAGAGATTTAGTAGATTCATGGTGAGCTAAGACCTCAAGTCTGATTCAACTCTGAATTGCTTCACAAATTTGTTTGTGAATAAGATATTCAGAACTGCTAAATATCATTCGTATCTCTGATCAAGATCCTGTTTTGCACTCATAAAACCAAGATCTCTACTTGTGTACTTAGCATTTTGGAGGATGGACAGATGGATGGATGGATGTGGATACACATCACTGAGACAACTAGTGCATTGGTGGCATAATGGGCATTTCCAGAATTCAGCTGGGAACTTCCCAGCACTCTGTGACAAGAGCAGTTGATTGCTTCCATGTCATTGATGCGGTGAACCTGTTCTTAGTTTTAATCTGAACTTGAAAGGAATTGTCCAACTTATTGAACTCTGTCTCCAAACTAGGTCCAGCATCTTGGGTAGCCCCTTTAAACTTCAGATTGACACTTGGAAGAAATCCACCTCCCTCCCACTGATATGGAAACCACAAGCTTCCATTGTCTTCTTCTTCGTGTCGTTACATTTGTTCACACCCTCCTATTCCTTCCAGTAGTGGGACTCAAGGTAACTTACAAAAGTTGAAAAACCACACAGTTAAATTTTTACATAGTCATAAATAAAACCATGCCAAAAGTTATTGTTAAAATGCAGTTCAGTTATCCATAGAAATTAATCCGAACGTGTTCCAGTCAGTGGTTGTCTCAATCTTTGCACAAGCTTTGAAAATATATGTCCCCAGAGATTACACAAGCCCAGTTGCCACCATTGTATCTGAGCCAATAATAGCACGTTTTCATTTAATGTGCAATTTACTATTCACATGATGTTGGCGCTATAGGATTGATACATATGTATGTCTTCTCAGAAGTAAGCTCTACTAAGTACAATGGGATAGAGATTTTATTATATTAAATTATATATAAATAGCCATACATAAATAAAACCAAGTGTGCATAGCAATGCAGCCAAAAATTTTGTCCCATCCATGTGTGCCTTCAAGTCACCTTTGACTTAGGGCAATTCCATGAATTTCCTAGGGTTTTTTTAGGCAAGGAATACTCAGAGGTGGTTTTGCAGATTTCTTCTTCTGAAATATAACCTATAGTACCTGGTATTCATTGTCAGTCTCCCATCCCACTATGAACCAGGCTTGACCCTGCTTAGCTTCCATGGTCCACAGAATGTGGTAACTTTAGGCTATTTAGGATCCTTGTTCCACATCTGCTCAGGATTAAAGTTCACTGCATTCAGTAAACTTATTCCTGGGCAAGTATTATAGGATTGCAGACTTAATGGCCTACTATGCTTGATTATTATTTTTTTCTTTAAAAAGGCACTATAGATGTAGTGTTGCCAAGTCTGGACTAACTAAATTAGAGATTTCAGAGCCAAAACAGAGGGAGGACACCTTGCAATGTTGCAAGGGACACTGCCTGAATACATTAAGAAGGATACATTTAGCATCAACTGTTAGCCCGATTTCTAGAGTCCCTCGGGGGACACCTCAATGTGCTCCACGTGATGGGGCGTGGAAACTAGCCAGAGCACAAGCAAGAGCAATACGAGAGGCAAGGTAACCTAGCGGGGTCTTTTTACCCAGTGTTTATGTGGTCAAGCCAAGCCAAAAACCACACCAAATTGCCTAATGAATGATTTTATTGAACGTAAGTCTCATGCACCAACACACTCACACACACACTCACTCAAGAGCTATTAAGAAATAAAAGAGATTAAATTGGACAGGGGAGTTTCGAAGGGGTGTTGTTGGGGAATACTGCACCTTGTCCTAAAGTCCTAGGTCTGGGAAGGCAGCGAAGAGGTGGGGCTCAGCACGGAGGGAGTTGAGGGGATTGCTCTATAAATGGAATGACGGTTGGCTGAGATGACCGGGAGCAACCCAAAGAAACACTCACAGGCAGGGATTATTTGTAGGGAAAAAAGTACCTGGGGGACTAATCCTTTCTCAGGGAGAACAATGGGAGCTGCAGTGAGCACACAGCTCCATATTGGTAATTTCCTTTTTATGATAGGATTTGTTGTGTGTTGCCAAAGTCTCCAGATTTTCGGCTGTGTTAAGGGTCCTCACTTGATGAAATATTTGCTCAATTTGGGGCACGCCTGTTAATCCCTTCAAGTCAGCATCTCGGGGCTGAGGATCCTTCGTGTATTGTGAGTTTATACACCTCAAGGTCTCCTGGGGCTATGTGATGGAGATTTTTACTGGCCCGGCCTGATTTTCAGTCTCTCGACCATGCCTGCCTACATGCTCCTTCGAGGGACCTCTATGACACGCAGAATTATTTAATATTAAAATTGTAGATCCCGGAATAGGGTTTCTCTCTTGCAGTAACATCAACCACAGATGCACAGAAAATGTGTTGTTGTTGCTATTGTTTTTACCCTGTTTACTGGGGGTCCTGGGAGGGACACCTAAATAACCAAACAACAACACACAATTTGGGGGGAAATTAGCTGGAGCACTCATTTAAGCTAGCAAGAGGCAGGGTAACTTCGCAGGATCTTGCAACCCTATGTATACGGGGTCAGGCTTAGTCAAGAAGCATACCAAAATAGGAAATTAACTGTGATTTTATTAAATACAGGCAAACAGTGTATGCAACGCACTCACACAAGTAACTATAGAAAATAGAGGTGTTAGCGGTATAGAGGAGTTTGAGGGCTTGTTGAATTGGGTGATACTACACCTGTCCGAAGCCGGGGGAAGATCACAACGGAGGTCCATAATCACGCAGTCTCAGATGTAGACTGAGGGGAAAGCTTAGCGGACGAAGCGGCAGCAAGGCTGGATGGAAGTTCAGAGCGATCCGAGGAAGCTCTCAGAACCAGGGGTTTTTATAGGGAAAATATGATTGTGAGCTAGTCTGTACTTGGGAGAGAACAATGAGGTTTGGGCACGAGACAATGTCTCTGAAAGGTCAGAATTTAGCATGATTGAATTAAGTCTGAATCGACAATGGAATGGCCAGTATGCAGATGCAGCTTGCTTGGTGGTTAAGCTTCTAGCTTGTCAAGTTACCTGCTCAGGGCAGGGGGCTGTTTGTATTAGCATGCATCTTTTAATGAGGTGTTTGTCTGGGGAGGTCTCCTAAAGCAAGATCTGGCTGAGTCCGGCCTGCCTAAGTGGAGAAAGGAATATTCAGCAGTTAATGGCTATGCCTAGCTCTGTGCTTGTTCGGGGGCCTCACAAACACTTGGCCGAGGGTGGCAAAATGGGGCCGAATTGTGATAGCAAAATGATATCTAATATCTTCCGAAGCCAGGCCAGTTCATGGTGATAACATTGTTGTTGTTTTCTATTTATTTATATAGTACCATCAATGTATATGGCACTTTACATTCAAATATACAAAACTAACCCTAAGAAATCTTAAGAAATAAGGAAAATAGATAAGCACACACTTTCCAAATATAATGATCTCACCTTGAGATTCTTCTCCTTGCTCTGAGATTTGCAGAAGAAGTTCCAGGTCCTCAGACTTGAGCACCTTGCATGGATGTCAATTGATTTCAACAAAACTTTGCCTCAGGTCTCCATGAGGTTCTTGTGTTTTCTTTTGTTTTGTTTTTGTGTATATGTTTCTAGAAATACTCCAGGAACTAGCAACTGGTGGCTCGGGGACCATTGACCACTACTTTGAGTAGTGATAGCTGGATAATACTGCTGTGTCAGGTGGATTTATATTTGGTTGATGGACCATATCCAATGATGGCTCGGCAATGGCTCCTCATCAAAATAGAGAAACGAGACGGGGGGATGCTTCAGGGTCATGGGCACATTGCTGATCAACATGGTTTGACTTGGATGAATAAGGAATGTCCTATTGGCAGAGGGAAAGCTAATACCTTAGGAGGCAGAAATAAGATTCAAGATTATCTTGAAAAGATTAAAAAATGTGCCCCCCCCCAAAAATAAAAAGGATAAGCTATGTATAGGGAAAACCAAATTTGCAAACACACAGTGGATGGCATCTGGTCTGGCAGCAGTACATGTAAAGAAGAATTCAGGAAATTACAACCCAAAGATGTGTCAGTAGTAAAGTGTAGTTTAATGCAATTTTAGATGGCAGCATAAGTATGGGGCCTGAGTAATGGGTGTGTGGGGGGGAACTATTTTGTTTTAATCAGAGATCTCATCTAGGGCACTGTGTTCAGTTGTAAGCATCCAAGGGTGATACTGACAAACTGGAAACCTGTGCAAGGTATGCTGGCAAAGATGATGAAGGTGATACTAGGTTTTATGAGAAACAGTTGAAAGAGTTGGATCGTATAAGCCTGGAAAAGAGATTATTAAGAAATTATACAATAGCCTTCTTCAAATATTTGAAGTGCTGCCACAAATTTGTTTTCTTCTGCTCTAGAGAATAGAACCTGAACCAATTCAAGTTATAAGCATTCAAATTATAAAAGCAGTGATCTTGATTAGACTTTAGGAGGAATTTCCTGATGATGTGAGCTGTCTTGATGGTGGAATAGACCACCTTGACAGTGGAATAGACCGCTTTGGAATGTGGTGGAGTCTCCTTTCATAGAATGAAGTTGTGGGTGGGGGGTTCCACTTGAATTGCCACGGCCCCCATCCTGCAGAATCCTGAGATTTGCAATTTCATGGGGTATTTAGAATTCTCTGCTACAGAGTTCCAGAGCTGTTCAAGGAAAATGCGCAAGAGCTCTCAATGAGAAAATTCTAAGTAGCTCACCAATATTAAAAATCACATGGCTCTTTAGGATGGAGCCATGACAGTTAAAGTGGAATCAAACTGCTATAGCTGGCAGTGTAGATATACTTTTACGCCATTTCCACATGACGATCTCCTCACTTGTCATCCCAGGGCAGTCCCAGCAGGAAAGAGAGCACACCAAGAATGGTCCCCTCCACACCTCACTGGCACCCTGTGGAAGGGAGTGTGAGGGCCCCGCCTCTTCCTTCCTTCCACAGTGCAGCCGGGCACTTTCCCATGCTGCACTATAGAAGGAAGTGTAGCCATCACGCTTCCCTGCCCTTCCACATGACAGTAAATACAGGAGGGACGCACGATCATAGGCACAAAACAGATTTTTTTCATTTTGCAAGTACCGCACAAGCACAACGTTTGAGAACAGAATGGCAGCAGGCTGGCAATGACATTGTGGAGAAGCATGACCAGCCAACCGCTGCCATCCTGTCCCCAAAGCAGAAATGACCTTAGAGTTTTTAAAGAGATGCTGGAAGGCCATCTTTCAGAGATGCTGTACAAGCAGATTTTCTGCAATGAGGGGATGTTTAGATTAGATGATCTTCTATGTCCCTTTCATTTCTTTTAGTCTACAATTATATGACTGATAACAATAAAACGAAAGTACATCTTTTGTACACATTTATATTCTTTGTACCAATGGGATTTACGTAAGTGTTGACCTGCTATACAGCAATTGGTTCATTCATTGGCCATTTCCACACGAGTTAAAAAAGACAGTGCAGTGCGTCCTCCATGGAGGATGTCTGCACCTTGGAGCGGACTGGGTCCGGACTACTTAGCGTAGATCTGCACCTCAGTCCTCTCCAGAGCAACCCCAACTGGTCCTCCAGCATGTTTTTGAAAAACCTGATTTTTCAGGTTTTTCAAAATGCTGGCGCGCACCATTGCCTGCCTGCTCTCCAATGCAGATTCGCAGGCTTGCACCAATGCGAGCCTGCAGATCTGCAGAGGGCGGGCTTTAGGCTGGCGAGCTTCAGCGGTTGGTCATGACCCACGACTAACCAGAAGCCGCCATTTTGGATGCCAGAGCAGTGCAGATCTGCACTGCTCCTCCTCGCCCCGGACTGGACTGGACCCAAAGAAGATCCAGTGAGTAGCCGCAGGGAGCGATTCCCTCGCCGCGTGCGGAAATCGCCATTGTTTCTAACTGGTACCTGGGATTTACAATTGGGTTTAGGTCAAAGAACAGTGGTATTTGTTACTGCCTCTCTCCTGAATTATAATGTACCTAAGTGATGCTGTATCTCATGTTCCTGTTAAACAGCATCTGTAAGAGTTAATCTTTTGTATGTAGGAACCTAACAAGCAGCTGTGTGAATTCAGAAATAAAGATCTGGAATCCTATGTTGTAATGCCTCCATGTTGGGGAAGGATTTTCAATAAACAGAGGGAAAACTGGTACCTCAGTCCTTCCTTTGGACATGCCAGCTTTCCACGTGCAGGAAATGTTTTGACTAGGAACAGTATACAAAAATGAATAAGCTGAACTGTATCTTGCTTAGAAATATAGGAATGGGATGTCATCATGCCACATATATATTTTATTTATATGTTTTTGTTTTTTACTTTCAGCTTTTGCCAAGTGAGAACATTAAACAAAGTCAATCTTCTTTTGAAATAATATAAACTGCATGTGTGGAAATGCATGAGATTACTTATATCACACCAAAACTAGATGGTAGAATGTTAACCAACAATATACAAGAACTTGAACATCTCATTTTCTTATCAGTGAAGGACCAGGAAAGAACAGAGAGGAGGTTTGAATATTGAAGGTACTGGACTCCCTGAGGTCAGGGTTACAGGGAAAAGTTTCAAGTCAAATCTTCCTTCCATACTAGCCTTGTAACATTCTTAGCATGTTTGGTGTCTTCTTTGGAAATGAGTATCAGATGTGATTGGAAGAAATACACATCGTATTGGCTTGCCATTTGTCAATGTCCTTCTGATGAAACAAACAACAGCCAGGGATTAAGGCAAAGAGATTTATTTCTTCTGACGGGCTAGATGTGCTCCTCTATTTTTCTTCATTATTCTTGACATGTCTCCTGTCATCTGGAAGGACTGGTTGAAACACTGATGTCAAAGCAGGCAAAAGAAATAAGTAGTAGAACTGCACTTCTCTGTTTGAATAACAAAGATTCTAGAAATGGACAGAGTGAAGCCAAGAACTGAATCAAAATGAATCATATTGTCACTCACTTATTTTTTTTTCTGAAATGTTCTTAGAAATGTTTATTATCAGAGTGACTCCACAAAGATCATGAACAGTTCTGCTCAGATTGGTAGTCAAACTTGATGATAAGTTTAGAATACTTTTTATAGAGGTGTCTCCGCCCAAGTGCTAAAAAGGCATCTGCTTGGCATAGCACATGGTTTTCCTCATCTCTATATCTTTCACAGCAGCATACTATGTTTTGTGATTAGTCATTGGAAAGTGATTTATGAAGCACATATCTTATTGTGGAAATGGGTTAAACCCTGGGAATTCTCATTTCCCTTAAAGTCAAGACTGACCTTTGAGTTTCATGGTCACAGAGGATTCCTTATTGATTCTATCCATGTTATCAATATTTACATATTTTAATTCCTTTGGAAACTGCTCAGGATGGGAGCTCTAGTGATACAATATATAATTCATAAAGGTTTTAAAAACATTAATTTCCAAAGACACTCTATGAAAGACAGAAGTCTGCTCTTTAATGTACATTTTGAATGTTTCAACTTCCTTTAAAAACAAAAGTCTATCTTTTGTAAACCGGAATGTTTATTAGTTAAATTTCATTTTCTTTAATATATTTTCTGTAACTGATTCTCATTTGAACAGTGTTCCCTGCAAAATCCTAGACTTATGGCTAAATTCTATGGACACTTATCCAAGAATAATCTGTCCTTAGCAGTTGTCTCAGCTGGTAGATGCTATGTAGTAACAGCAAGGTGCTGAAGGACAGATTTGAGAAGGCCATGAAACCTGCCTTGTGTCCCTTAAGCTAGTCTGATGCCATTAGGTATGGCAGAGGGTGCTCTTCTGTTATCAATACTAAAGAAAGATATTGCTACCTGTTCCCTCAGCTTTCACATAGGGAATGGAGGGGGTGCTAGTCCTTTACCTCAGGCAGTAAAATCTCTTGTGTCTACCAAGGCTCCAGCATAAAACAGGAGTGTTCCATCTAATCCAATCCACTGCTCAATGTAGAAAATCAGAAAGTATAGCAGCCCTAGCAGATGGGTATCCAGAATTGTTTCGCCATATTCTCATGTTTGAACCAATTCACTCATGGTTTGAATCAGAGATGGAAATCATGCAGTCCTCAAGATGTTCTTGTACTGCAACTTCCACCAGCCATAGCCAAAACAGACACTGGTGAGGGATAGTGGGAGTTGCAGTTCAGCAACATCTGGAGTAGGAATGTAATTATTCCTTCCCAGGTCAAAAAAGGGATTTCTCAACAGTTGAGAAACACCTTTGGAAAGAATAATTGACAAGTGAAAGCTCTGCTCAATTTTCTCCTGGCGTTTGAGCTCTCTGAAAGTGCTGCAGAGCAATTATTCTGCAGAGAAGAACATGTGGGTTGTTACAGACACAAACAAAACAAAACAAAAAGTGTTTTTCTTCACACACAGATTTACTCTATAGCACTTTGGGACATTTAAATATGGAAAAAACACTGTGTAGGAATATTCATTTTTCTCCTACAGCAAGGAGAACACCACCTTCATTATTCATTCTCAAATTCAAGAAAGAAATCGTTGAAGATTTGAGGGAGGGTCCCCCAACTCTCAACTCTGAACTACATACATCAGCTATCATAATAGCTATCCACTATTTATGCAGCAGCATTTAGGAATGAACCTCAAGCTCCCTCAGAAGCCTCTTGGTAACTTCCACTAGTATAACAGGGAGTCACAATACCGTAACAACAACAACAACAACAGCTGCTGCTGCTGCTTCTCCTCCTCCTCCTCCCTCCTCCCTTCTCCCTCCTCCCTCCTCCTCTACATTGTGCATTGTGTCAGGAGATACCTCCCACCTACCTGAATATCCTAAAGGCAAAACTACCTCTGAGTACTACTTCCCTAAGAAAATTTTATGAAAACCTTATGAAATTCACAGGGTAATCATGTCAACAGGTGACCTGAAGGCACATACACACACGCAAGAGATGTCCAGCACCTCCTTATACAGTTGTTTCATTAGGCTATGAAACAGCTCCCAGACAGTATCCAAGTGCTGCTCCATTTCATAAAACCTGAATGAGAAATGCAATAATCGTATGCTATTGTAGTGCCTGAAACAGGATAAAAAGACACTGATTTATCCAGGTTTTCACTAGTTCTGGGTTTTGCGCTGAACAGTGAATTGGAAGATATCAGCAGATCTTTACATCTGAGGCAAGAGGAAGGAAAAAATAAAGAACCTTTTCACCTCACATAAGACAATATTTGAAGGCACAGCTTTATAGAGAACATCCATCATACTAGAGGTGATGGTGCTCATAGAGAAATATAAGCAAGTCTGAAGTGTCTCTGGATGACTCTAAACACTGTCTTCTATTTATCCTATGTGTCTTTCATGAATGTAAACTATGGCTGAGCTTAGAGACCCTACCATTTCCACAGCCTGTCAATCCAGCACCTTTCACCATCATTAAATTCTCTATTTTAAAAGAAGGGAAGAGTCTGCAAAAACAAACATAGTGCTTGCTTGTTCTTGGACAATGGCAAAAGTCACTGGATAAGTATGCAAAATCACCTACCACCCTATAGATGATAAGGCTGTGTTTGCCTTCCTGTGTGAATACTCAGAGAAGTGAAATGGTTCACCCTGGAGAAGTCAAGGGAGCCACAAAGCTCTCTGCTTTGGAATCTACATGACTGGTGATGCATTTTGCTAGGATAAGATCACTTTTGGTGCCACTACAAAAACCCTAAAGGGAAATATTGAAGTGAATGCAGAGGTTCTTGCTATGGTGAATCATCTAAGGCAGTGCTACTCAAAGTGGGGACCCCTGGAGCACTGCTGGTGCCTGAGACATGGCAATTTCCAGGAAAGAATGAAGCAGCTTTGGTGCTGGTCTTAGGCACACTGGGAAAAGTAATGACTGATTCTCCATATCAGATAGCCTGAGATGCACTGATCTAAAGCACAGGCAGACTACAGTTTGGGGAACTGAACCATCACCTCCATGTGACCTCAGGGTACAAAAACAACTTCTTTTTATTTCAAACATTACTAAAGATGACACCTCCCCCAAAGCAGAAGTTGGAAAAGTGTGAGCTATTCAATACGTCCCAAGGCCCCATTTTTGGGGAGCCCTGAAGGAGATTAGACTCAATGGCCTCTGTAGTCTCTTCCAGCTCTATGATTCTATGAAGTCCTTGCCAGTCTCCTTAAGCCCCCTGACCCATCAAAAATATGTTATGAGGAAGGGCAACTTTCACCCAAAAATTGCACCCCAAACCAGCCTGAACTTGCAAAAATGAGCTGCAGTAATTAAACACATCCCACAAAAAACCTTAGAACCACCATACTTTCTTCTTCAGCGGTATCCAAGACAAATTGACAACCTGAAGTGATATAGTATCACTTTCTGTATACCCTCCAACTGTCCCAATTTGGCAAGGTTAGTACTAATTAATCCTCTGCTATACCACTTTTTCAGCCACTTTAAAATGTCCCAGTTTCTCTCTCCCTCTCTCACTTTCCTTCTTTGTCCTGGGCTTGCTTCAATTGCTGCAAACTGAAAAAAATAGTTTGTATGCAATTAACTCAGGAAGGAGGAGAGGAGAGGACAGGATAGAATCTTGCTGTCCCCAGCTGGCTCAGGAAAAGCAAACTGCTGCAGCCTCTCCTAGACTGCGTGTTCTTCCTCAGTAATAACATTTGCCATCTTGACCTAACTCTGGTGTTTTTTGGCCATGGGTGTCCTGGTTTTCATCTCTGGAATGTTAGAAAGTATGTTCCTCCTGCCTTTGTATCTGGGATAAAGCTGATGGATGAGATTTTTGGTGCTGTGAGGTGTGTTGCGGCCCAGGGTGCAGGGAGACAAATTGGCATCCATCCCAGTTCACTTGTCCATCCCTGCCCTATGCATTTTTAGAAAGAAAGAAAGAAAGAAAGAAAGAAAGAAAGAAAGAAAGAAAGAAAAAAAGAAAGAAGGAAGGGAAGGAGAGTAGATGGATGTTCTGAGTGGTCTGGAGGCACAAAAATTGCAACAGCACCCACCAAATTACAAACCTAAATCCATAGCAAAATCCTGCTTCCATACGTTTTTGAAAGGAGCTTAGATTTCCACTCCAGCCAGTAACTATGGTTCTGTTTTGAATGGGAGGAATTCCTTAGCATTGTAATTTAAACTAGGTACGGGGGAAAATGTAGTTCTTCAGGTGTTGTTGGACTACAGTTTCCATCACTCAGCAGTCCATGCTGTTTGGGGCTGATGGGAAACAGAGTCCAACATCACCTAGAGGGCAAGAGGTTCTCTGCTTCTAATTTAAACAGTAAGAGGAGTGCTCACCAAATTATGATGAAACTGCCATGAGGAATACAGTTATATGACTAGAAATTCAAGATGGAAAGAGGATCTTTTGAGCATGTCGGTTCTGATATTAGCAAATCAGCTCCTCAGGCTTTCTGTTCTGGAAGAATAGCTCAGATTTATTTTCTACCCAGGCCCATCCCATAGCCAACAAAAGGCTCAAATCCCTTTTAATGAACAAGCTTGACACTGGTTTAGCCTCAAAGGGAAAAAAAGGGACTCCCTCTACAGAACGTGGGACTGTCAGTTCCGTTGCACATGCCAACCAATTCATTAGGTGCAAAGGGTTAATTTTAAATTGCAAGACAATACAAACTAGTTCCTGTCAGTCTGAAGATATCAAATGGCCAGGAGATGAATAGAACCACAGCCCAGAAGACTTGCTATAAGGTAATGTTTATGCTAGAAACTGAATCAAGAAGACCTTGAGTTTAAATTTTAATTACAGTATCCCATTTTCTTAAGCTTGGCCAAGGCATGAAACTTCCTGAGTGTTAAGAGGAGCATTGTGAATAAAGACTCAGCTAAGGAACCATACAGAAACTGTATGAGCAGGAACAAAGAGCATTTCCTTCCCTAGTTAAAGATAAAAAAACAGGTTGGAGTTGCCTTGGATGTTACAGTATGTGTATATTCACAGATGATTTCATTGAGATGCCCTGCACATCTGAAGATGCCATGCACACAAAATAGTCTCCTCTCACTTCCAAACCTCTTTTAAAGATCAGAGTAAAACCCACAGCTGACTCAGCTACCACCAGGTACCTCCTAAGCTCCTTTGGCTATCATAAATGAACTTTGAGTCAGTACACAGATCCAAACTAAAAATATTAAAAATGTTGGTTTATTAGATCCATGTAGAGCTTGGTGAAACTCTTCATTGATGTGCCATGCCTTTATTTCATGGAGAAAGACTTGTTTAGGTCCTACAGGCAATATTGTCTCCTACCACCACTGCCAAGGGCAGGCTGACAAGTTAGATGACATCAGAAGGCTTTTGCACCCCAAGTAGGATTGGCAGGTCAGGACCATTCTAGACCCTGAGAGGTGATGGCCAAAACTTGAGATGTCAGAGGGGTGGGCCCTGGTGATGTCATTAAGCATGATATATTCAAAGAAAAAAAATACCAACAGCTTTTTTACACGACATACGTATAGCACAATGATCTCACTATAACTGCATGGTTCCACCCTGTGGAATCCTGGAATTTGCAGTTTAGGGAGGTGTATGCAGCATTCTCACCCAGAGAGCTCAAGTGCCTCACCAAATTGAAAATTCCAGGATGCCATAGGAAGCAGTATTTGGATGCATTTCTAAAATGAAAGGGGGCAGAAATCCTATTGAGGGAGGCAATGCCCTTATCCAGCACTTCCTATAGTTACACCTCTGGACATGGCTCCAATTCAACCAAATTTCAAACCCAGTCAAAATTGATTCAGAGAGTTGGACAATATGTTCATACTGAAGTGGGGCTCCACTCAGACAGACCAAATCTAAACTCTTCCAGAACTTTGTGATTTGTATTTGGAACAACTCAGAGAAACTTAATGTAGAGGTTACAGTTTCTGTGAAGGTAAATTCACTCATCACCACCAGTCCAATCTGAGACTAGATTTCTCACAGGCAGGAGGTAGTAAAATACCTGAAGCGGCAATACCATCCAGATGGGAAGCAGGAGATTATCTGCTTTTCCCACTGAAAATTTCTAAGATTCTCCATTTAAAAACGATTTACACAGTTGGGACCTTTGTCCAACCTGTCTTAAATGCAGTGGGTCCCATGCACAATAAGGGTGAAAATGTCTAGAAATGACATGCCAGTTAGACAGAAAACAAAGACAATGTAGGAGAATCACTGTGTCCCAATGAAATGAAATATTTTTAAAAAATAGGGGAAAGAACGAAATGAAAGTAATTGCATCGATGGAAAAAAGTGGATGAAACATTCAAAATGAAAAAATGTGGAGAAATAAGACAAAATGGGAGAAAAAATATGTTGTATATCCTTGTGCATTATAATTGCATAATTATACCAAAAGACCTGTATGGATCACACAATTTAAAAAATGAGAATATGTCTCTAAAGACATAGGCTAATGCTACCCCTCCCTATCCTCTTCCTGCAAACAACAAACTACATGTCGCACATGTTGCTGTCTGGCTGAGCCACCCACATCTGATCCTTGTAGCATCACACCAGCAGTTTTTCCCATCTGCAAAAGGCGAAAGTGAGCTGCCCACACGCTGATATCTGGTCCCATTAACTGTCCATAGTTTGTTTTTGTTGAAGAGCTGCTGCAGTGAAAGAACAGTACTAGCCGCAGCTGGAAGGAAAGTCAAAGGGGATAGGTCTAGAGCAAGGGGTGCCTTACTACAGTGTTTATACCAGGTATTTATCGGACAGATAAACTGGGAATAGTTAGGAAGTTGCTCATGGGAAATTATTGGGAGAAACTGTACCCAGGAACAGTGACAATAGAATGTGTATTGCAATATATCCAGAGCATGTTTAAGACACCTGCTTTGGGAGGGGGTCTATAAAAACATTTGGGGGTGTTTCCCTCTAGTGGTAGTAACAAGGACACAAAAACTGGTGAAAAATCAATATTTTAGACTCTCACCCTGGGCTCTTCTGCACAGCATAACCCTGTAATTGTGAGGGTGACAAGAAGGGGAAAAGCTGGTAGACTCCAAAAGGAAATGCTGCTTCAGTCCCCAAATTCTAGCATTATAGTAACTTAAAACTTCAACTGAGCACTTAGAAAAACAACACAGGAATGCAAAGAAAAGGGACAGAAAGTTCCCAAGGGAATGTGATGTGAACACAGCAAATCTAAGAGTTCTAGGTGTGAATGATTTTCAGTGTCTCACTTTCTGCAATGGTGCGACTGAAGCAAAATATTGTGGGAAGGGAATTCCCATTCAGAAGGACAATGCCTTAATTTTGCTCCACCACCCCAATAGTTATATTCCTGCTGCTTCCCTGTCGATAATGCTTAGAATTTTACAGTCTCAGAGACACCCTGCATGAATAGAAGAGGATACCCTCTGCAAACCTCACCATCCACACATACAGAGTGATAAGAACAGCAAGGACTAGTACCTATGCCCTCATGTCGCTTCCTCCTATGCAGAGCTTAGGCATGAGGAAAGCTCCTGAATATGACTAGAGAAGCAAAACCCCAACGGCCAAAACACCAACCAGTAGAGAGGCTGAAGAAAAGACTGCTGTGACTGACTTGGTGCTGTCGCTGCTCTGTTGTCCACTTCTAGGCTGTTCAGACCAGCAATGGTATAAGCTGTCTTTTACTGAATTAGGCCATTGATATACCTATATCTGTGCTATTTAACATTGACTGGCAGTGAAGCTGTAGATATTCATCTGGATGACCTTTACGGCTGTACTTGCATCCAAGCAGACGCAGGTCTATGGAGTGTTATGAGGAACTACATAACATTCCCCTCATATGCCTTATTCTAACAAGGATGTGCGGGGGGGGGGTCTGTTTTTGTTTGTTGAACAAAGGTGCATGGGCTGATTTCAGCTCTACCAGACCCTGGGAAGACCTCACCATTGTTCTGGGAGGCAAGCAGAAGTGACACTCTATCTGGTCTTTTTTTGGGGGGGGTAGGGTGCCGATTTTCATTGTGAGGAGTCCACGAAATAGCCTTTGAAACTCAAACTACATCCTCTGACTGTAAGTTTGTCAAAAAAAATAAAAACCTTTTTTTAGCAATTTTTTCCCAATAATTGTGGTGGATGTAGGCCCTCCCCTGTGGCTGCACAATTCCCATTGCCCTCATAATCTTTTTTTTTTCAATTTTAAAATTTTTATTAAATGAAAAAAGCACAGTCTACACATACAAAGCAAAAGAAGAAGAAAATATATCCATACAAACGTAAACAGATGTCTACACAAAACTAAAACAAATTCTAACAAAACATAACTAAGTCTAGTTCCCACTCTTGTTCCAAACAGTTCATATCAAATGTTTACCTCTAACTATTAATTCATACAGTTGATCCCATAACTATTAATTATTGGTCATCACTTATCATTTTACTTAATTACTCTAGTTTATAATTACTTACTAACTTATTCTGGATTACTTTATATTAATAATCATTCATCTAAAAATAATAATCATCTATATAAAGCAACATTTTAAAACAAACAGAATACATCTATTAAATCAACTTTTAAACATTTCACTATTAATTACTAATACTGATTTTAATTATCAAAACCTATTGTCATCAGATTGCCTTCATTCCTTTTTAAGAAATCAATCAACTGTTTCCATTCAGACAAAAATTGATTTTGTGTTCTGCCCTTTAGTCTGTGCATAAGCTTATCCATTTCAACAGTTCATTGCCCCTCATGATTCTGTAATTTGCATAGCTCATATGTAAATCAAGCACTGAGATCAAAACAAGTGTGTACATGAACACATTGTTACTGCAGCTTCTAGGCCGCCTTGGTGATAGCATAAAGATATCCTTTTGATATCAATAATTCGGCTTTCTTCCACCACCCCTCTCCACATGTTTGTGAGGCCCCCAGACAAGCACGAAACTAGGCTCGGCGGCTGATTGCTGCAATATTCCTAAACAGTACAGGCAAGCCAGAAATAGCCAGATCACCGCTTCAGGAGACCTCCCGGCAAACACCCTATTATGTATGCGTGCCACCTACAAAGGACTCCCTGCCCCGAGCAGGTAACTTGACTAGCTGAACTATCAACTGTCCAGCGTCGCGCAGTTGCATACTGGCTGTGTCAGTTCAGACCTAACTCAATCATGTTAAATTTTTGACCTTTCCGAGGCTTTGTCTTGCACCCGAAATCCATTGTTCTCAGCAAGTACGGCATAGCCTGCAGTCACATTCCTCCCTATAAAAACTCCTGATTCTGAGACCCTCCTCAGATCGCTCCCAAGTTCCTAACTGCCTTGCCGCCACTTTGCTTGGAGAGCCTCCCCTCAGCTCCACGTGCTGAGCCACATCAAACCCCAGCATTGTTCTCTATTCTTCCGGACTTCAGGACAGGTTTCATATCACGCAAATCAACCATCCCTCTGAAAAATCCCTCTATCCCACTCCTACCTTTATTTTCTATAGTTATCTGAGTGAGTGAGTTGCACACTGTTTGGCTGTATCTTAATAAAGATCTCATTTATTCTTTCAAAATGGTTTGCTTCTTGACTGGCCTGACCCCGTAGACACAGGGCTCAAGATCCTGCTAAGTTACCCTGCCTCTTGTAACCCTAAAGCAGTGCTCAGAGCTAATTTTCCCCATCGATAGTTGAGCACATTTTTGGTGTCCCTCATGGGACCTCCAGTAAACAGGGTAACAACATAGGACCTTTTCGCACGGTATTTGCCATGCGAAAGGGCCTCTGGAGCATCGCACAATTGTGAGGATGTCCACATGACATCTTCGCAATTGTGCAACACTGCTGGGGCCGGCAGGTGCCAATTGCGCACTATTTCATTTTCAGCTTGTAGCCAAAAATGGTGTGCAATTGCACATCACTCCAAGGCCCAAGCGCACTTACCGTGCGTGTGGAGCCTCCAGAGCCACGGCGCTCACACTTCCTGCCCCAGCGCAGCCTGGGAAAATCCCAGGCTGTGCTGCAGAAGGAAAAGGAGGAGCCCTCACACTGTCTACTCGCCAGCAGGCAGCGGCTGCAGAGGCGAAGCAGCGGGGACGCGAGAGCCTCTTGCAAGAGGCTGCTCACGTGATCCCCGTGCCCCAGCGCCACAAAAAGGTAAGGTGTGGAAAGGAACATAATGGTGTCTGTGTGACCATGTTATCTACCAGTGTACACGCTACATGCTTTTACACACATGGAAATGCTTTCTAGTATAGCAATGTGCTATTTTCAAAGAAGTTGTGTGAGGTGTATTTTTCAGGGAGTCCTCTGAATATATTTGAAAAGTAATTATTTAGAATCAACTCTGTTTCCCTATCAGTGCCACCTATTCACCTTTTGACTGTATTTTTTTTAATCTTGCTTATACAATGTAAGGCAAGTACATGGGAGATGTTCTGTCTGTGACAAGGTACCATGGTTGTTCACTTAGGCAGTTAGCACTGGAATGTGCAAGTTCAGCAGAAGTACCACGGACAAAGGAGGAGACTAATGGCCAACAGCTGGGAAGGGAGTCACATAGCCATGCAAGCAAGTTGCAAAATCCATGGGGTAACCAGAAATTTAATGAGGGAAGGAAGGTCAGATGAAAACCTCCTGGCAAAAGTTACAACTCCATTCAACATGTCATCAGTGGGACTGCCCAGAAATACAGTAGGGACTGAAACAATCAATATAGATATGGGAAATCATCCACCTGTATTGGAAAGTCCTGGGGACAGGGGAAACCCTCCCCGCCCCGGTTTTAAAAAGATGGGACCAGTCCCAGAAATTTACCACGAATAGACTGGGACAGCGGGTACAATGTATGGATTTAAAATGACTATTAACTTCATTACAGGTAACAATTCCACACAGGAAGCAAGTCTGTTTGGGAGTGATTTTTCTTCTAAAGCTAGATGTGTTGCCAGGCAAAGGATGCTCTTAAACTACAGTCCTCCCATCTCCACAGGATTTCTGGATCAGACTGAATATGGTTGTTGTGAAGGTGGTATACTGTCAAGTTGTTTCTTACTTATAGTGACACTGGGGTTTTCTTGGCAAGATCCAGAGGGTTTGCTATTGCATTTCTCTGAGACTGAGAGAGCGTGACTTGCTAAAGGTCACCCAATCGATTTCTAATGCCAAGTGGGGATTTGAATCCTGGCCTCCAGAGCCCTAGTCCAACACTCAAATCACTACAACACACTGGATCTCAGTATGGTTAGTGTACAGGAATGTGCAATTGCTGCATTTTATATATAGGAAGAGTACTGCAGAGGAACCAAGTTTCTTCCAATACCACGTCAGCATTATTTTATTAGCAGGGAGTATGACATCATTAACCCCATCTCCACCAGCTTCCCCCTTTCCTTCTGAACTGGTGGTGGAAGAATTAATTTTCATGAATTTTATACTGTTGTAAGCTATTCTTGCTGTTATATAAAATATTTGCAGGGTGACCTGCTCTTTCACGAGCATTTAAGAGCCATTCAATTTACAAAATACCCTCTCTTGGTGGGGATAAAAACAGCTAGACCTGGGTTGTGGATATGGAACAATATCATTGCCCCCCACTGGATTCTTCATGGCTCACAGAGAATTGTCATGACTTCCAAATTTACCTTACCACCCAGCGGTGAAATGGAGGAATGCAATGTTATGCCTGCTATAGTAAAATCATTTTCAGCTTTGATGGAAATTCATATTGCTCGAGTGTTCCTACAAATCTGCTCTTTGCTATTTAGGCCTACAGCTTGTATTAAATGCAGTCATCAGAGCAAAGTGATTGGTGACCAGCCATACAATTCTGCCCCATAATTCTTTGCTAAAAATGCCTGGCTGAAACCTTGCTAAGAGATATGACAAGGATAGAGTTGAAAACATTTGCCAGACCCTTCATAGCAGCCATGATATATTGCTTTATAATCTATTAATAACACACCCCACAGGTGTGAGAAATATGTGTATAAATCTGTGTATCATTTAAGGAAATTGTGCTATGGGAACCAAAGAAGTGTGAAATACAAAATACAGCCAGTCAGTTGAAACCTAAGACAAGAGAATGACACTTTGATCAAGTCAAAATCTGAAGAGAAATATCCTCTAAATTGCAAGAGCAGCAGGAACTAGGAATTCAGCTATACTGGGGGAAGCAGAAGTGAGGTAGATAACAAGCTTTTCTATGCCACATCAGACTGGTGATCAAAGCCCTGTTCTAATGGCAAAGGAGCCATTGAAGACACAACAACATTTCAACAACAGTTTTTATAGATATCTAAGTAGCTGAGTGAGATTATGCAGCACCTAGAGCCTGAAAATTTCTAGTTCACATTGTGATGAAATGGAGAGAGAGGGAACATAAATATAACAAAGATTCTTGTAGC
Source organism: Iguana delicatissima (assembly GCA_948472985.1). NCBI lineage: Eukaryota > Metazoa > Chordata > Lepidosauria > Squamata > Iguanidae > Iguana > Iguana delicatissima. The sequence continues at coordinate 673,190 of CAOKZL010001390.1, read as the reverse complement.
ACCTAAAAAACTAACATGTTTTATTTGGCACACACTTTTATGGACTGCAGCCCACTTCATCAGATACAGCTGATAAAATACTCAGCCTTTAAAATTTCCCGTCTATCTGCAGAATTCCTTTTATTTTGCTTTCTTTGGGAGGAACTTTGTCAGTTAGACTGAAAGATAGTGGCTGGCCCAGCGTCATCTTCTAAGCTTTGGGAACACTTTAATTGTATTTTATAATGCAATGCTTTAAGGCAGCCAGCAAGCCATGTAATCAGGACGATGTCTATAAATTTAGTAAATAAAACAGTGAAATGTGTGACTAAGCAGAGATTTGAAGGGCTTCTCACTATTCCAAATCCCACCCCATAACCACTAGAATACAACTGCAGATCGTACTGGGCATACAAACCAAAAAGCAAAGTCAATATGTACTGAAAATTAATCAGGCAAGTTGTCATCATGTGAGAAGAGATGCAGAACAAACATGTATCACTGCCAACCAGAGTCATTTTATAACATTATGTAACACAGTGATCAATTCCCCCATTCAAACCCAGCCAACCATGGTCCTGAAAACATTTGTCCCAGCCTTTTGTCCTGCAGATGGCGCCAGGTAGCCACTTCCAGATTATTCTCTTCCTGCCCCAGTTAGAAACAGGACTAGGATTTGCTGGCAAGAAAAAAGACTGGACAAGATAGAGGCAAGACTGCTTTACTGGGCCAGGTCCTGAGAAGTAATTGTTATGAGTAGAGGGGCAGGGAAATGCAAATTTGAAAGAGTAATATGGGGCACAAGTGATATTCAAACAGAGTTTAGAAAAACTAATTTTCAAGGTTCAGTTCCCAAACCACCAGTGGCCATATCTTTCCATGGTGATGGAATTACAGTCAGCCCTCCACATTTGCGAGTTTCACTTTTGCGGATTTGATTATTCACGGATTATCTGCTGCCACCTCTGCTGTCTCCCTATGCCATTTTTAACAGGGACTGCAAGCCTTGTGAGACTGAGAAACTGCGAACGAGGCTTGTAAGCGCCTCTTAAAAATGGTGTGGGGCAGCAGTGGAGGTGGCAGTAAGCCCCACCAGCTCCCCACTTCTAGCTTATGAAGGAACCCTGATGCCTCGAAGGAATCCACAGTGGGTTGTGATCATACTTTTATGCATGTTAAATATGGTTTGGGAAGGCCTAAAGTTATTCACAGTTCTTCCATCTTCATGGGGTCCTGTGTCCCTAACCCTAGCAAATGTGAAGGGATGAATGTACATGCTCCTAGAAGAGAAGGGGCTAAGCATCTGGTGGCAATGCTACTGTTAGCAGCTCTAAGTCAGATAGGTTTTTGTTGAGAAGCCAGATTAAATGTGCTAAATACTTTAATGGGGTGAGCAGCAGCAGTGTTGGGGGGCTGCTGGAGGATCTCTCAGAGACAGTACTTTAGCTTACTCTTGCTACTGATGTGCAGAAGGAGACAATGGCCCTTTCCGCACAGCATTTGCCATGAGAAAGGGCACCTGGAGCATCGTGCAATTGTGAGGAGCGATCTGCATGACGCACTCACAATCACATGATACTCCAGGGGCTGGCAGGCACCGATTGCACACCTTTTTATTTTTGGCTAGAAGCTGAAAATGGTGCATGATTGCGCATTCCTCCCGGGCCCCACGCGCACTTACCTGGCGTGAGGAGCCTTCGGAGCTGTGCCGGTTGCACGTCCTGCCCCAGCGCAGCCTGGGAAACTCCCAGACTGCACTGCGGAAAGAAGAGGCAGGGCTCTTGCGCTAGCAGGCAGCTCATGCGGAGCTGAAGCAGCAGGGATGCGACAACCTCTCGCCGGAGGCTGCTCCAGTGTCAGAAAAAGGTAAGGTGCAGAAAGGATTAATATCTTTACCTTGGAAGTCCTATGATGAGACAATCTAAAATGAGGCAAAAAATAATTCTAGAACATGAGACTCCTATTGGATGACTGATGAAAATTTTTAAACAACCAGGGACAGAAAAGACACAAAGGGCTCCAGGTTGACTCAGCAGATCCCTTCCGCAGGTCAGTAAAATGAGTACCCAACTTGTTGGGGACAATTAACTAACACATTGTAAACCACTTAGAGAGCACGTAGCTGATAAACAGTATAGAAATACATATACTATTGCTATTGCTATTAGGTTACAATCCTGAATGCAACTGCTCAGCAAATATGTATATATAGGGACAAAGAGAATTATTATAATAATTAGTACAAAGAAGTAGAAGAAGATATCAAAAGGGGTAGAACAAGAGGTCTAAGAAATCAAAGGGAAATTTAAACCAAGAGTAGGAATGCTATGATCAACAAAGGTACAATTTATATGATTAGGACAAGATAAAAAGACAATGGAAGCCATGCACCTCAGAACTTATAAAATTGATGAAAGGGTGACAGATTCCTTCAAGGAAGAACCAATTTCAGAAATTAAGGTGGAAGCTGCCCTCTAAGCACGTGGAAGAAATTAATCACTAGGAAGCAAAGACATATTTATATAGCTGTTTTAAGAGGGAATCCATTCAAATTCTGACAAAAATCAGCCAGTGAATATGGAAACCAAAACAGTGGCCCACAAACTGGAAAGGCTCACTATACATTCCAATCCCCAGTAAAGGGCACAGTAGGAAATGTAATAACCATTGGACTATTGGATTAATCTCCCATGGGGAAAAAAAAACTAATGTTCAAGAATTTACAATAAAGATTTTTACAATATGTGATCTGAAAATGCCAGATGTCCAAGCTGAATTCAGGAAAGAAAGATGAACTAGAAGTCATATTGCACATATATAGTGGCTAATAAGCTCACCAAAGAATTTCAGAAGAAAATCAGCCTGGGCTTTATAGATTGTGTTGTGTGTCTTCAAGACATTTCTGACTTATGGCAATCCTAAGGCAAACCTATCACAGGGTTTTCTGGGGCTGAGAGTATGTGACATGCCCAAGGTTACCCAGGGGGTTTCCATGGCTGAGTGGGGAATTGAGCCCTGGTCTCCAGAGTTGTACTCCAGTGCTCAAACCTCTACAGCACACTAGCTTTATAGATTACAGCAAAGTTTTTTTTTTAATTTTTTAGATCGTGAAAAACTATAGAATGTTCTAAAAGAAATGTGTGTGCCACAACATTTGATTGTGACTTATACTGTGGACAAGAAACATCCATCACAACACAATTTGAGAAACAGGATGGTTTCCAATTGGCTTGGATCTCAGACAAGGCTGCATGTTATCACCCTATCTGTTTAATTTATATGCAGAACATATATAGAAAGCAAGACTATACTTGGAGGAGGGAAGAGGGATGAAAATTGGGCAAAGGAGCATTGACAGTTTAAAATATGCAGATGACACCATGCTAGTAACAGAAAAGAGCAAGGATTAGGAATGACTACTGAGGAAGATTACGGACAAAAGTATAAAAGCTAGTCTGAATAACAATATGAATACTTAGAAAACAAAAATAATGATCACAGTTTAAATGGAGATGATAAAGACATTGACATAGCTTAAGATTCTCTGTTACTTTGGCTCTGTGACATATGAAAATGGAGACTGTAGTCAAAAAACCAGAAGATAACAAAAACTTGGAAGAGCAGCTATGAAAGAACTTGATTAGATTCTAAAGTGTAAAGATATATCATTGAGTACCAAAGTCAGAATCATCTGTATCATATTGTATCTGATTTCTGTTTATGGTTTATGGTGATTTCTGTTTATGGTGAAAGCTGAACGGTGAAAAAAGCTGACAGGAAGAAAATCATTTGAAATATGGTGCCAAAGTAGAGTCCTATGCATACGATGCCAAAAAGACAACTAAATGGGTCCTAGAGCAAATCAAGCCTGAACTCTCACTAGAAGCCAGCATTACTATATTGAGGCCACCATATTTTATACACATCATGAGAACACATGACTCACTGGGAAAGACAATAATGCTGGTTAAAATTGAAGGCAGTAGGAAAAATGCATTACACATGGAGAGACTCAATCAAGGAAGCCAAAGACCTGAGTTTGTAAAATTTAAACAGGGCTGTTGATGGTCTCATAGGGTTCATAGGGTCACTATAAGTCAAAGCTGACTTGATGGCAAATAACCACAACAGCTCTCAGAATTTCCCAGTTTTACAGTTCTGTGAATTACAGATTCAAAGCATAGCTTTGTCAAGTTCCATCTTATTTTAGCTAGGAAGTGAATGTGGTAGAACTGATGGATTCTACTCTAAATCCAAATTGGACTGGAAGATCCAGGATTAAATTCCTGTCCAGCCATGAACCTTACTTCAAGCCAGTCTTTCTAATCTATTCAGTTGTTGTGAAGATAATATGGGGAGGAGTCCTGTATATTCTACCTCCTTGAGCTCTTTGCAGGAAGTGGGGAATGCAGCTATGATGCCATGGCACAATAAAGACCATCAGCTCCATGTCATGCCCCACCCTGAATACCCAAACACCAAAGCTGTCCATGTTGTCATACTGGTGTTCTGTCTCCCTCACCCTAGTCTGTCAAAAGCCCTTCTTGCACTGCTTTCACTTTGCTGAAGAACCATATGGGACCCGTTAGCTGGGAGCACATAAAACTCTGAGCTATGTTTGCCACAAGTCTTGTTGTGTTTGCCCCACCATCAGAGACACCACTTTAGCTACAGGAGAATGACAACTGCTTGTATTTCCACTGTCAGCCCCAATAAACAAGAGTCTATTTAATACGGCAGGAGACAAGGGTGGTCAGGAGCACTATCCAAAAATAACACCTTGGGAGCTTAGAGCCTCTGCCAGCCTAATGGCCAATAAGATGCATCACACTTCAGGGAGGTTAGTTAGTGGGATATAAACTGGCACCCATAAATCACTGACCCATTCTCAAGATGTCCTTTTAACAGTCTCTCAAGAAGCAGCTGCCTCACTGCTGCACATTTTTCAGTGTGCAAAAGCCCTGGAATCATGTGCTATTAACATTCTCAAAGTGACATTGTTGGGATAAATTGGTTGCTGGGTGATTTTCTCAGATGATTAGGATTCGTTCTTAGGACGTGTGCTGGCATGAAGCCAGGGCTGCCTCTTATGCAGACTAGACTCATTCACATAGGCTAGTTCAATCCCCCTCCTCACTCTCCACTAAACCATCCAGGACTGAAGGCAATCCCAATGTCAGTGGTGCTGGAGAGATAGAGTCCCCATTAGAAACCCATAAACAGGCTGTAATTGGGAGGGCTCATAAAAGGCTTAAGTACTTTGGAGAGGTAAGATAAACAGAGCTGAGCTGAAGGTACACAATGGCTAGGAAGTCATCAGCTTATTTAGACTAGTTCTCGCTGGATGAAGGGAATCATCCTTTGGCAGTTTTAATCAGTAAAGGACCACTTTCCCTGTTACAGTTTAAAGATACAAACAAAGCCCTGCTGCAAGACATTCTCATGACTAGGTCCTGTTGGAAAAGGTTACTGAAAGGCTGATTTAAAAAGAAAGAAAAGAAAACATTTTTACAGGGTCTTGGGGTCCATATATTGTCTCCAGATTTTGTATAGCCCACTTTATAGCTATATAAGAACCACTAGTAATTTGTGGTCCAAGTGGTGGACTGCCTACCCATCACTCCAGGATCAACTTCCAGCCAACTTCACTTTTGACCATGGGCCGCCACTAAGAATATTCCCCAAGCACCCACCTTGAGGGGATGGCTTAAGGTACAGAAAAAATTCCCACATTTTTAATCTATTCTTGTTCATCTTCATATCTCATCCATCTGCAGAGAAATTCACAAGGACAAAATGCTAGCATTCAGATTCAGTAATTAGTCTCTTTCAGCCTCACATCAAAGTATTTACAGAATGGAGCATTCAGGGGATGCGCACCAGAGAGAACTGCGGTCTTCTTTCTTTGACTTGAGGTGAAAATTAATGTAGATCTGCAGCATCCATCTCATTACAAAATGTGCTTTTCAGGGCTGGCTACATTACGTGTGAAGATTGGAAGTAAAGTATAAAAAAGTAAGTATCAATATTATTTTTAAAAAAATGCTTCTGAACTTTATAAGTAGCATCAAGAGCATCTGTATCTAGCCTGAGCTATACCGTATATTTTGGAACATTAACTTGCCCTCCACTTTAACTTCCCCCTTTGCCACAATAAAAATAATATGAAAAATCCAATTCAATTCTGTTGCAGCCAAATCTCCCTAGAAACTCTGTTGGAATTTCAAGGGAATAAACCTTAAGTATACTGAGATATTAACTGACCTTACAAAAATTGAGCAGAGAGTTCCCCCCTTCAATTTTACAATGAGACCATAATGAGCTTAAACCTTTTCCACTAAAATTCAGGAAATTACCTTTGGTTACATCATGTCCAAATTAATTTCCAATATAAATTCTTCTGAATGCGGAAATCTCAGGCATCTTTGGTGTTACCCTTCACTACATCTACTTTTCTGGATTTGCATTTATTTTGGAAATCAGAAAGTGTTGGAAAAATTCCAGCATTCCCCCCCCCTTCTTAGAGCCAGTGGGCATAGCTAGCATAGGGCCTCCTTTCTCTTTTACATACCAAAGCTCCACCATTTGCCTTTCTGTCATTTAATTGCATGATCATAAATTCCTTCGGTGTTCAGGTGATCAGATCATGTGACCTAGGATTGTTGCTTGGGTCATCAGTCTTATAAAAGAAAGAGACACCTTCAATCTCTCTTGATACCTCTCCTCCATTTTTGCTTCCTCTTCCTTCTCTCTGACCATACTTTGCGGCTCCATCAGAAGATGGTGAGTTAAGAACAAAGCTACTACTATTCATTAGCTAGTTAGGATGTAGGTTCCGCAATGCATATGTAAATGTAGAAGCCATTATTGAACTTTTCTAAGTTTGTAACCTGAAACTGCTTGCATTTGTTTTGTCTTCTTAGTCAGTTTCAGATAAGAAAAGCCACACATACAAATTCAGAGAGGCATGCTGCTTCTACTACTCTGCTAAAAGGAGGCTGAATCCTTACAATTTTAGCTTCCATAGAATTTCCCAATAGGGCTAACACACTGGGAAACTCTAATTCCCAAAAGAGAGAGATCACCCACCCCAAAAAATTTTGCACTACAACCTGGGCCCTGTTAATAAAGCACATAGGGCCCTTGAAAGGAATAGTTGTGCTAGATCTAATGACTATGCTTTTCCTGGTTCTGGTTTATATTAGACTGATACACCATCATCAAAGCATATGGGAGCCACTTGTGATGTATGGGAAAGGTTTGCTCCCACATAAAACACTGCAACAGCTGTAGAAAAGAAAAATGGCTTCTTGTATAGAGTGCCCAATCCAGATGTCACCACCTCGGCATTAAGACCTTCCTTGTTTTTTTAGCCAGTAGGCTGTGCAAAGTGAAGTTTTTCCATGTGGATTTATTTGGAAGAGTTATTTGTAGATTGCATGGAACTGAACTCACTTTCATCCTGGTAACAGCTTCATTGATGTTTACAGCTGTCAGGGCATCACAGTTATTTCAGCGTAGGGGGAGGAAGAGAGGAGCAGAACAAGGGATTTGCATCAAATCGCTTCACTAAATATAAACTCTCCATATCACTACACTCTTAAGTAGACACACACAGTGTAACGACGTTTCTTTTTTGTACTAATACCTGTGGAAACTGAAGATTTTGACACATCTTTTAAAATCAAGTATGAATGGCTGATAAATGATGGCTCAGCTGTGGATGACAACAACAGCAATGATGGTGAAGGTGATGGTGATGAAACAAATATGTTTAATCAACCTTGGGTGCATGCCATAAGCTGTGTTAAAACATTTCTTCCTCTCTTCAGTCTTCGTGATTTAGCTGCTCTTTATAATTCTATCCTGGTTTTAAAAATTTTTGTTCCAAGACTTCGACAAGCATACCAGCCTATGGTTGAGTGCTCCAGGAGCACATCCACACTACAGAATTATAGTGCCATTATTTCACTTTAACAGCTTCCATCCTGTGGAATCCTTGATTGCAGGGGCAATTAGAATTCTCAACTAGAGCACTCCAGCACCACATCAAACTATAAGCCTCAGGATTCTATAGGATGGAATCATGACAGTTAGAGTGGAATAATACTGCTGTAATTGTGTAGTGTGTGTGCTCAATTGATTTTTTTAATATTTTATTTTTGTGTTATTCTCTCTTTGGTTATTCTTGTTGCAGGCTAACTAAATCCCAGTATTGGTAGAAAGATAGGATAAAAATCAACTAAATACATAGAATACTAGCATATATACCCAGCCTGGGTTTTTATTTTCTCATAGGCAATACTTGTTAGAAAGATTTGAGATCCTGTGTCTCTAATTTCCCCAAACTGTCTTGTCCAGTCCCTGTAACTTTTCCCCATATTCCCCGATCCAATCTGTTTTCAGAGTTATTAACATAGAGAAGTTGGGTTCCTGAGGGAATATACTGCCCGCCACCTTGCTGCTAGGCCTCATCTCCAATTGGCCAGGCCCAAGAGCTCTCTGGCTGAGAATGCTAAAGGTCCCTCCCGAAACTGCAAACCCCAGGATTCCATAGAATGTTCTTAGGCAGCCAATCATATGAGGTCTTTGCCTGACACAGCCAATGATAGGAGGTCAGGTCTTTGCCTGACACAGACAAACTCACAAACTTTGACTGTTTATATATTAGATTTAAATTTATTGTCATAAAGCGAAGAAGAGTTGAAGGAAGCATCCCCCTTCTAGAAGGTTCTAACTCTCTTTAATGAGGCAGCCTCCTGAGGAAAAACCATGGTCCAAGATTACAGCACAGACTTTCTGAAAGGACATCCCCATTCCCACCAATGGACTACTGAGTGGAGTAAGACAGGAAAAGTTTCCTTTGGACTACTTTATATCTCACAGGATCTCCTGCCAATATGGACAGCTTTGAAAAGTTAGGACCTTTCTGCATCCTACCTTCTTGCGTGGTCCTCCAGTGGAAGAGAGCATGATGGGAGCACTCCCTTCCACACCAGACTGGCTCCCTGCTGAAGAAAGTGCAGTGGACATGCCTCTTCCTTCAGCAGCACAGCCAGGCTGCACTGAGGCAGGAAGCTCTGCCATTGCACTTCCTGCCCTTCCACAGGACAGGTAAGTATGGGATGGGGGTGCAGTCATGCGAAAACCCATCAATGATTTAATCTGCAATTGTGCTGCCTGAGGGTGGGAGAGGAGCGAGACCACAACGATGCTTCTCCATGCCGGGATGGGAGGACACTGCAGAAAGAGCCATAGATTTTTGGATGATACCTTCAAGGTTGGTAGCTGGAGAATTCTAGAAGGTATCACTCAAAAAAGTAATTTTTCCAACTTTTGCCTTGCTAGACCTGCTGCCTTTTGAGATATCTATAGCCAAATTGTGAGTCTGGTACTTGAAATCTGGCAAGTAATTGTGAGTTGCCTTATTTCTATGTGAGTTCCCTTAAGACAGTAGCCAAGTTTAATATATGCTACAGTAGTTCTAGAAGCAGAATTGCACACATACACACAGACACAGTAACAGCCACACAGTATCAGCACACACCTCAGAGCCATATAGGTCCTTTTGCAAATTGGGATGTTTTATTTTGTATCTTTATACCTGCAGCCATCAGACGCAGTCAGTGGTGGGCAACCTCAGTCTTCACCATTGTCTGCCTCATGGGGATCACCTCAAATGATCTCAGCAATTAGCCGAAAAGGAAAAACAGACCCAATTTGTAAACACTGAGATCTCTGCATTGAAGGAACAGATCTGACACGCAGCCTGAAGCTGCGGTCCCTAAAAAAAATAAACAGCTGGAGAGGCTGACAGATATGGAAAGAAACAGAACATAAAGCAAGGCAAGGAGAAGACCAGAGGAAGTGGTTCAGGGAAATGGCAAACAAACAACCTTCAGAAGTTATTGTTTCATTTCCATTGCAGACAGCATTTCAGCTCAGAGTTGGCTTCTCAGTTTCTGAATTCAGCTCCTAAGATACATCCCAAGAAAGCATAAGATCTGGAGCAGATGGGCAGGAGGGTGTCATGGAGAAAGGAACATTTGAACATGGAATATGAAAAGCAACTAGTAACTGGCAGCCTCTGGCAGCCTCTGGCAACTAACAGTCTCCTATTTCTTTGGATAACTACGCACCACAGGGCAATGTCAATCACACAGATGGGAGAAACATAAGACAGAAACAGTATCATTTTGGCTCACTCACTGTAACGTGGAGTAAAACTGCATTCCCCAAAGCTTGGGAAGAGTTACTTTTTTTGAATTGCAGCTCCAAGAATTCCCCAGCCATATGGCCAATGGCCATGCTAGCTGGGGATTCTGGGATCTGTAGTCCCAAGAGGTAATTTTTACCAGGTTCTGGGTATTCCCCAAGCCCACCAGATTTTGCTCAACACTTTGTGCTGTCTTCTTCAAATTAACCTCTCCAGGGAAAGAATCCACCTCTTTGTTCTAACTAGTTGTTCTTATAAGAATTGTACTTATCTTATGTTCCTAATAGAATATCTGAATTGTTCCTAGAAGAGAGAAGTTTCTCTCCAAACAACATAGAGTTGTTGGTTCTAGGTATGAGCTCTTCGCCTGTCCATTGTCTTTGTGGGGGCTTCTAGCATTATCCCCCAGTGGGCTTAGAAGTGTTAGAAGCGCTAAGTTGTGGGTGAGCATGCTTTGAGTTATTGTAATTACCCACAAAGTCCTTTCATAGCATTGTTCTGCATCATTATGAGCAGAAACCTGCAGAGCCTGCTCAGGCTGTGAGCTGGTTTTGATCACACTTGGGGAAAAGTACAGAAAACTTTTAACATGGAGGATGTTCTTTAACACAGGAATCCTCTTTTCCACCTGCAGTCTGAGTGCCACATTTTACCATTTCATTCTACATAGTATGAAAAACAGCTCTTTCCTTCTGCAAAGGATATACAAGGGAATTGCTGACAAACAAGAGTTTTTTGTTTTGTTTTTTAAAGCAGCAAAATAATGCTTAAAATCAAGACTTGAGGCCTTCTGCACAACATTGTTATAGTGCTATTATTCCACTTTCAACATCCTATGGAATCCTGGGGTTTGCAGTTTAGGGAGGGGCATTTCGAATTCTCAGCCAGAGAGCTCTTTGGCCTCAGTAAACTACAAACTCCAGAATTCCACAGGATGATGAGAGTAGAATAATAGCACTATAACAATGTTGTGCAGAAAGGCCCTTAGTCTAATTTTAATTCTTTAGTAAAGAATTCTTTACTGGCCCCAATATGTTGATCAGTCCTGATTAAAACCCTGTTTTACTATCCAGAGTTTTTTGAAAATGATAATTATCAGAAATCATTGTCTCCGTTTCTAATCATTATAAATGATTACCTGTGCAATCATCTAATGATTGCACTAGAAAGGGAAAAGAGATTGCAGAACTCTACATGGAAATGTGTCCTTTTATTTATTTCATTCTATCAGGGGCAGGAACTGTGCTGTCAGTATGAAGACCTTTTGTGTAGCAATATCAATATCAATATAGCAATAGCATTTATTTCTATACCGCCTATCAACTAAGTGTTATCTAAGCGGTTTACAATGTATTTTTAGCTAATTGCCCCCAACAAGCTGGGTACTCATTTTACCGACCTACAAAAGGATGGAAGGCTGAGTCAACCTTGGAGCCTGGCAGGATCGAACTGACAACCTTGTGGTTGCAGTACTGGCATTTAACCACTGCGCCACCAGGGCTCCTTCCAGCACTTCACAGGTGAAAACCGGGACACATGTAGCCAAGTAACATCAGAGTGTGGTCAAGACAGCATGGGGAAGAATACCTAAGCTGAGAACATACTCTCCAGCACTTCACAGATGAAAACTGAAACACATGTGGCCAACCAACATCAGAGTGTAGTCAAAATGGGAAAGGATGGTAAAAAAAGATCACACAAGGTAAGAGAGGCTGCAGCAGTTTGTTTGTGTCTGATCCAACTGGGAAAGGAAAAGATTCTGCCCTTCCTCTCCTCTCTGCTGAATTAATAAAGTGCAAACTACTTTTGCACTTTGAACTCAGTTTGCAGGAGTGGGAAGTAAGCTAAGGACAAAAGGAGGAAACAAGGAGGAGGAGAAGGAAACGGGGGCCTTGTAAAAGCAGCTGAAAAAAGTGGGACACCAGTGGATTAATCAAGACTGTCCCTGCCAAATTAGGACAGTTGGAGAATGTGGTGTGGTGTCCTGGAGAACCAAGAGCCCTCACCAGTGGCAAGGCTGTTTCTGGTCAGAAAAGGATAATCACTCTAGAGGCCTAAAGTGGTATGATTCTCCATTTAAATGCTATTTCCTGCCCCCTAACCTTGTTTAGGCCCCAAATAGCATTTTGAGGAAACTGGAAAGGATGGTAATATAGTATAGAAATAGCCTAGACAAGTCTGAGGGCAATGGGAAATTGGAAGTTTGCAGCCATTAAAGCCTCTACCCTAGATGTCCACCTCTCTCTAGACTGTACATTTGGAACACTTTGTTTAATTGTTTGCTTCATCTTATATATTGCGTTTCCTACAATGAACTCAAGCAGGTACACGAGTCTCCTCCTCCTCACATTATCCTCACAACAAACTTGTGAGGTAGGCTAACCTGAGATTGAGTGAACAGCCCAAAGTTTCACTGCTCTGAAAAATTTGATGCTGGGTTTCTGAAGTCCCACCCAAGTAAGCAAGGAGTGGGCCACTGTGGAGGGGCAAGGAGCCAATTTTCCATCCCCTAAACTTTCTGTGACCTGCATGCACACACATACAAATACCTTGTTTTCCCTCTGCTTCTCCTGACAATAGCAACTGGAAATGACACCACATCATTTCCAGAAGCCATTTTGAAGGAGAAATGGAGTCGGGGCGGGGGGAGGATAAAGTATGTAAGAAGGGATTAACCAGTTGGGTTGTGTATTTGCACACATTTGGGAAAGCTTTGGTATATTTTTTTTTCAGGCCATTCCTCCCAAAATTAGGTGAGGACTGGTGGGGACTTCCAGAGGTCACAAAAGTGAGGTCCAGGTGTGCATGTGGTCCTTTGGCCACACATTTCCCACCACTGCTCTGAGTACTACTCCAAACTGATTATCTTCTCTAAATGTTAATAGGGATCATAGCCATTGTTGTTTTTGGTGTGTGCCTTCAAGTTGTTTCTGATTTATGGAAACCCTAAGGCAAACCTATCATGGGGTTTACTGGAAGCTGAGAGTGTATGACCCACTGAAAGTCACCCAATGGGTTCAATGGTCAAGCAGGGAATTGAACCCTGGTCTCCAGGGTTGTAGTCCAATACTCAAACCACTAGACCATGCTGGCTCTCATCATTGCTACTATGCAATATACCTATATTACACTGGGCAACCAGTGTCCCCCTCCCCACACAAAAGCAGAAGTAGCTTTCTCAGTAAGAGAACACAGGCATGAATAATTAGGGCATGTTGCATACATGTGAATTTCCACTGTTAATTTTATTGTGACTTCTCTTTAGCATATAGCTGTCATTTTCCTCTTAGATCTGGCAATAATATTCTTAGACTTGCTTTTCTTTTCAGGTTAGTTATCCACAACAGACGGTGTGTGGTTTTCACAGTAAGAACATTAAAAAAAACAGTTATTCGTGGCATCCCAGCATACCTCAGAAAATATGGCCACGCAGTGTATTTCACAGGACAGACTGGAATATCTGGTGCTTTCCAAGTGAATTCAAGATAATCAGTGCAGTGGTCATTTGCAGAATGGGATTAGGCAATGGGTTGCTTCAGTGGCTATATTTCATTGACTTGTGTTTGCACTCAGTCTGAAAAACCAAGCTGGAACAGAGAACAGTGGTTAGGAAAGTTTGTTTTGTAATGTTATTCCTAGTTAGTCAATAAGTTTCCAGCCAATATAGGATATCATAAATGAGAACCAGCATGGTGTAGTGGTTTGAGCTTTGGACCATGACCCTGGAGATCAGAGTTCAATTTCTCACTCATCCATGGAAACTCAGTGGGTGACCTTGGGTGTGTCACATACGCTCAGTCCCAGAAAACTGTGATAGATTCACCTTAAGGTCACCAGAAGTCATAAACTACTTGAAGCCTCACAGTAACAACAAGGGTACAGATCCCTGCTTGTAGACAAATTTATGGTAGACCTTGGGTCCATTACCATCTCTCTTCCTAACCTACCTTAAAAGCTTGTTCTAAAGATCAACTATTTATTGCCCTGAGGTTTTTGGAGGGGGTGCCAGATAAAAGTGTAATGAAATATTAACACAGGACTAAATAAATTGTTTCTTTTAACATATCTGTTTTAGAGTACATGGCTTCAATACTCTAAAGGCTCCAGATTCCATGGGATCTTGGAAGCTATGCAAGGTCAGCTCTGATTACTACTTGGATGGGAGGCTGCCAATGAATACCAAGCACTTTGGGCTATATTTCAGAGGAAGGAACTGGCAAAACTACTTCTGATTATTCACTATCTAAGAAAACCCTATGAAATTCATGGGGCTACCATAAATTGACAGGTGACTTGAAGTGACATGCACACACATTAGAGTACAGGTGGACAAATTTCAAGCCTGTGGAATTTCTTTTGTGTTTTACTAGAGACCTGAGACTGAGCATCCAAATCCAGCTGCAGAGCAATGGTTCAGGTGTGAGGACATGCATTAAAAATTAAGGAACAAGGTACATCCATGTTGGCTCCGGGATTCCTGGAGCTGTAGTCCAAAAAAGTAACCTTTCTACAATCTTCTCTCTAAACACATGCTCAGGCCAGAAATATGTGATCAGTATTAGAAGCAAGCTCAACATTTCTTTCACACACAAAAAACTCCTAGATCCTCACAAGCATTATTTTTTCAGTATCCTAATATATGGAGAAATTTTACTTGAAAGATAATAACAAGTCAGGATCTCTTGCCAACCTCTGAATGTCACCCAAGAATCCAGTCAAAGTTCCCAATCTACCATTTGCTGTCCATGCTTTAGGCTGCCAAAGTGGTTGCAAGCTCTCTTTGGCTCCAATAGCCAAGCTGAACAAAATCGAGGTGAAAATGAAAGGGGAAAAACTGTATTAGCCAACAGATGCCACAGCAAGGTGGTTTTTCTTGTTTATTTTGGTTGGTTGTTTTTTGTTTTGTTTTTCACCAGGAGTGACAATACACTTCTTAACTTTGCAGCTGGGGATGATGAAGTTAAAAGAGAGGGGGAGAAGGAAATCATCAGAAATTGTTTGCATATACTTCTTCCAGAGTTTTCAAAAAATTGAAACTTTGAAAAGTTTACAGTAGACAAGTTTATCAGCTTTGCCCTAGGCTTTTCGTAGTTGTGTGGAGTTAAGCTCCATCAGTGGATTAGAAAACAATTTTCCCCCTTGGCTCATTCTAAATAGACCTGCCTAAACTGCAAAAAGGGCCAGTGTGGTATAGTGGCCTTAGTGTTAGACTATGACTCTTGAGGCCAGGGTTCAGATCCCTGCTCTGCCATGGGAGTCCACTGTGTGACCTTGGGCAAGTCACACTCTCTCAGCTTCAGAGGAAGACAAAGGTCTTGGGTGGGCTAATGTGACCCCCCTACACTTCCACAGTTGCCCACCCCTATTTTAAAGGATAAAACACTTTGCCAAATTGGTGGGGGGTGGCAACTCTAATTCCATGTAGATCTATGTGCAGATATTGCATAAGAAGGAGGCTATCCAAGGTTGCTTGTTGTGTTCATCAATGAAGTTTTCATTCTATGCTACTTTTTGACCAAAAGGTCTCAATACAGTGTGCCTACAATTAAAATATAATAGAACATGTTTTATGTGGATGCAGTTTCTCTCAACTGTCTTTCTGAGTTTTTCTTAAACATACACCCTTGCTGCAAACTTTTAAAAAACACATGTGACATTTCTCATTGGGATATATTGAAGAGCAGAATTCTGAAGATGTATGTCCTTTTATAAAAAAAAATCAGAGCTTTATCCCTGTTTCAACAATGACGACAGATTTTTAAAAGGGAGGATTCAGCGAAAATGAGATTGCAGACCTCCTATCCATAAAATCATCCAATAGTGAAGATTTACAGCTATGGATGACTCTTTCCAAACTGTTTAAAGATAACACACTCCTCTCCTCTGCCCTTTCAAAGAATGGTACCAATTATACCTACCTTTGATGCTGCTTTCTTTTCTTTTCTTTTCTTTTCTTTTCTTTTCTTTTCTTTTCTTTTCTTTTCTTTTCTTTTCTTTTCTTTTCCTTTTTAAAACTTGGTCTAGATTAAAGGAGCATGCTTAGGCTGAGTTCCTATGCTCAACTGCAGTGTGTTAAGCTTGTCCATGCTGCAACATAGTAGCAAAGCAAACATAACAATATTTACAGTCTATTCCAGTAGTCTATCAAGTCCAGCATTTTCTTTCCCACAAGTTCATGATGATACCTCCAAGAAGCCTTTAAGCAGTTCATGAGACAAGTTTCCACATTTCTTCATACTACAGCAGCTAGTTCTTGGATTTGTTAGAGCTGACAAACTTGCATGCCTATATTCATTAACTGTTAGTTCACAGATTTCCTAATTGTTTGCCTGCAGCTCTTTCCGCCTTTCTCTCCTCCATTATAGTGTGCATTTGATTATGCACGTGCAGTTTGCAAGTAAAGCTACTTTTATATATTTTACCAAAATAACTATGCTTGTTTTCTTTTTCTGCTAGAGCCTGGGGTATGGAGGCGGGGGGTTGGACTAGTTGTTCTTCAACTTCTGCCTTGCCAATTGATTACTCTGCTTGAGAATGCCATTACTATCCCTCACATGATGTACATTGACACTGAATGTGTATGTTCCTTTAACTGTAATGGCTGAACATCTTTGAACAGCACAGCAGGAATTTGGCCACTTCCGCACTACACTGTTATAGCCGCAGTAAACTACAAACCCCAGAATTCCACAGGAAGTGGAAAGTGGAATAATAGTACTATAGCAATGTAATGCAGAAATGGCCTTTGTTTTAACCCTCTTCTGCACCAGGGTCCCTTTCACACTGTACAGTTATAGCACTGTGACTTGATTTGACTGCTAGATTTGACTGCTATGACAAACACTTGGGGTTTGTAGTTTGGTGAAGCACTAGAGCTCTCTGCCGAAATTACAAATTCTTGTCCCTGAACTGCAAATCTCAGATGTCTATAGGATGTTGCCGTGGTAGTTAAAGTGGAATCATAGCACTATAACTGTATGCAGTGAAAGGTCTCCAAGAGCTATCACCACAGCATTTGAGGGAAAGGGGCTGTTTTCTGTCCATTTGTTCCCAATCCATTTATTAGACTCAGTATCTATGTTGGCTTGCTGATTCTGGGAGTTTGGATGCAAAATGTAACTTTTCTCAGACTCCTGGCCCTAACTCCTACCTAACAGAACACAAGAAAGGTCAGGGCAGCACTCAATATTATAAATGCTACAAATCACTTCAGAATTCTAGAAGTGAAAAAAAGAGCAATAGTTACACAGTTTCCCACATACACACACATTCCTCCTGACATGCTTAGTAGGCCAAAAGCATTGTAGGGGGAAATGCCCTGTTGGCATCAAAAGCATAGCCCACTTGAGGGAAGGATGCCCAAGACCTGGTATATTGTGTTATCTTCATTTGCTAAAGGCCCCTGCACAGCACTATATAGTGAACTGCATTTTAAAGGAACACACGCACACAGTTTAATTTTATTGCCATGACACTGGAATTTCCTGATTCCTACAACTAGCAACCAATTAAATGTTCTAGAGCAAACTTACAGTGCAATGGCATAGAACTATTTGGGTGTAGAGGGATCTGCTTTACACCAGCCTGTTCATCTCTTTAGTCCAGTATTGTCTGCTTGCTATTACTAGGAGTAACTCTTCTGCAAGATCTTTACCTGTTGTCTGTTGCATGACTGGAAATGCTAAGCAATAACCCTAGAACTCTTCTGCAGGCAAAGTATATGCTCTGCTGCTGAACTAAATAAGCCTCTCTCTCCGTCCCTCCCTCTTCTCCCCATTTTCTTTTGTATTTTCCATCTATTGTTAAGAGAAGAGGAAACCATCCAGGGCAGTAGCTGGAAGATTCTGCAAGCTGTAGTATCTACAGTAACTTTTTTTTTCCCGGAGTGCTGGCTGACTCTGGACATAGGATAGTGCCTTCTTCAGTGCATCCCCCTGAAACCAAAAGGACTATGAACCATGTAGGAGTAAAAGATGTATTACCCATGCTGATTCAGAGACAGAGAGAAAGAGAGAGAGTGAGTGAGTGAGAATCAGTCTGCTCTTAGCCTCAGATCCTGCAGTCAAAATGTGTTCAGTCCTTGTTGGAAGGATGGGACCTAGATGACCCTTATGCATGATGTCTTCTGTGTCCCATCATTCTCCCGTCCCCAGGTGGCTTTCCCCGTCAATGACTGGTGATCATGCAGCCTTCCTGCCATCCTCCCACACTTACCTGAGCTGCAGAAGATCAGGAAGTGTGATGGCTCACTTCCTGCCCCAGCACAGTCTGGGACAGTACCTGGCTGAACTGTGGAAGGAAGAGGCACCTCATCATGCCTCATCCATTCCTTCAGGCAGAGGGGAGCACTCCTGTCATACTCCCCTCCTAGGAGAGGCTCTACCAGCATCCCTGTGGGATGCTGCCAGGATCTGATAACCTGTGGAAAGGGCCTTGTTGTGAAAAACTGCTAGTCATGCTGAGAGCCAGCAAGTCAAGTAGCCTGCGGCCCAAAAGTCAATACAAACAAAAGAAGGAATATTGGCTTGGCTCTGCAGAGCTTCTCTAGGACAGGAATGGGGAATTTATCTGGACTTCCAGATGTTGTGGACTGCAGCTCCCAGCATCGCTCACTACTGATTATGCTCAGGATAATGAAAATTGAAGTCTGATAAGGATCACATGTCTCCTAATCCTGTTGTAAACTCACATATATGCATATGTATTTGTATATTTCTTTACTTATATCCTGACTTTCCACCAGGACTCAAGGCAGGTCACAACAACATTAAAATAGGTAAGTAGAAGGGCAGTAGAGATGCAAACAGAACAAAAGCAATACCATAAAAAGACAATTAAAATGAATTAGTGTCTTAAAATTAAAAGCTCATAACAAATAAAAATTTTAAATGTAGCACTAATCCATTGATTGCCCCTTCTTCTCAACAGCCCAAAGCCTGCCTGATTTTTTTTTTAATGTGATTTGCTCAAAACAATACACTATCTGTTCACTCTGTCCACTGACAAAGAAACAGCCTTCCAAAAAGGCAACGAACACTGTTGTTAAATTGTTAAATCCTGGCTTGGATTTTCTGCTTTGGTGATAGCACAATGGAATAACGAAGACATTTCAATTGCCGTAATATCTCTGTGACAGAAAGTTGTCAAGTAACATCTTCAGTTGGACCCCTGCCTGAAGGTAAAAGTACACAAGTTTTCTTCTGTGCTTTCTTACCCAGAGGCTTGGTTGACTCTGGAGAGTCTGAAATCTGGTTAATTAGCTACTTTTGAAAGATCAAAGTAGCCCACACATTCTCAGCCTTTTTTCCAGAAAGGCATCAAATAATTTCCTGCCTTTGCAGACATGCAGCTCAGTATTTCATTGCAGGCAATGTGTGGAGGAGGTCCTCTTTTCTTTTTCTTTTTTTCACTGCATATAATAGGTGACAGAGAAGGAGAAGAATGCGCTCTGTTTATGTCTCCATGCCTCAAGTGATCCGGGAGTCTCCCAGAAAAAATCTCCCTTGGAAATGGGATAATGCGCACTCCTGCTGCTTGGATTAGCTGCCATAGAGGGACAGCTGAAACAGACACTCCGACTTTAATAGGATTACTCACTTGGGAACTCCAATCAAATCAAAGCTCAACCGGGCTGTAATTCAGCACAAGGCACCCTCCCTGTGCTGGCTGGGATACTGAAAACTTCCCCAAACATGAAACACAGTCGCTTTTCAATTGAAAATGTCATAACAAAAGAAGGGGGAGCTGACCATTTGGTTTTGATATGCAGGCAGGGAAGAAGGTACAGCAGTTTGATCTCCTATTTATGTTCATAGGGATTAGGCGGGTCTTACTGAGCCACATGCAACATGAAACAACAGCTCTCTTGCACCTTTGCAAACAAGGCTCTGAATAGAGAGGGATTGGCTGGAAGACAGGGAATGAGTCTATTTCACTTAATTGACATCGAACACTACAGAGAGGAAATGATACCATGAAAAAAACATTCCCTCAGTAACTTTGCCTACTCCTTTTCCTTGGGTACCTAAATTGTATTTCTCAATGTCAACTGAAGTTTTAATCTACTGCAGTGCTAGAAATGTTGGGACTAAAAGAAAATTGCATAACTTCTTATCTGGAGTCAAGGCCCTCATTTCTACCCCATAGCTACACCTCTGGTTAATGCAAAAATCTTGTTAAACTGTTAGACCAGTGGTTCTCAACCTGTGGGTCCCCAGATGTTTGTGGACTTCAGCTCCCAGAAGTCCCAGCCACTATGGTCAATGCTCAGGGCTTCTGGGAGCTGAAGTCCACAAACATCTGGGGACCCACAGGTTGAGAACCACTGTGTTAGACTAAATCCATGAACAAGCATGCCCTTGAGAGTTAGGAATTACAATCCAACACTCTCATTTTTCAAGCAACAATCAGGGATGTAGTTACAGAGGGGCAAGAGAGCAAAATGAGGGCATTGCCCTCAAATATGAATTCTACCCTGCCAATGAAATTTTCCTTAGTCACCAAATCTGGCTATAATAATTCAATAACATAACTTTTTCTAGCCCTTCCCAGTCAGGATCTTCAAACATTCTGTCTGTAGTAATGTGCCTTTCAACAGATTCTATTTAGTGGAGTTTGTTCTTGTTTTGCAGAGTCAGCACCCAAGTCATTTTGTTGCTTGGGGTGAAGGATAAGATAGCCGCCCAGTTTTGTGCTGCACAAGGAAGGTCACAAATACATCCTTGATTGACTTTAGAGCAAGCAGTAGGATACAAGGCAAGAGGCATTTTCTGAACTTTTAGTGGCTTGGGTCACTAAAGATATTGGCCTTTTCTGCACAACGATGCTCTCCTGTGTCGTCTCATCTCAATCCCGGCAGCTTCTCTGCCAGGATAGGAGTGCGTCCCCAGCGCTCCGTCTCCACCCAGTTGGCTGTCTGCAGAAGGGAGTGCAAGGGACATGCTCCTTTGTTCTACACTACAGCCATCCTTCTCATGCTGCAGTGGGGAAGGAAGCACATGATCATGCTTCTGGCCCTTCTGCATGGCCGGTGCAATTGGGGACCATTGATGGAGTTTTTTTGTCAATGATGTACCCCTAAATCATGCTGGCTGGTGACATGAGAAGGGCAGGACTGCATCGATGTCACGCAGAAGCATCATCGTGGTCCCACTTCTCTTGTGTCCTCATGCTGGGAGGACATCATCCTACAGAAAGGGCCATTGTAACCAGCACATGATGGAATTCTCACCAAGATAAGGTGAAGAGGTGCATCCAAAACCATTGCTGGCTTTGCATACACCCAGATCAGTTCTCATTAAAGCACTACAAAGCCATTCTTTCTTTTTGAATCAGTAGTACCTTTTTGACTACAACTAGAGAAGCAAGTGCCTCAGTCAGGCAGCAGGTACTGGAGAGCAGAGGTGGCAAGGGGGAGCCAGCAATGGTCCACCCTTGCTAATATCTTATCTATTCCCCAGTTCTCTTCAGGTGTGGCTGGAATGCAAAAACTGGCAGTCCAGTCTGCTTTTGTATATGGATTAGAGAAATAGGAAGAACTGCCTTGTGCTTCAGCTCAGGCTGCAAAATATCTTGGGTCCCTTTCACACTACACAATTGTAGTACTAAGCTTCCCCTTTATTGCCATGGCTCTATCCTATTGAATCCTGGGATCTGGAGTTTAGAGGGGGTATTTAGAATTCTCAGCCAGAGAGCTGTAGTGCCTACCCAAACTACAGATTGCAGCACTCCATAGAATGAAGCTGCAGCAGTTAAAGTGGAATCATAGTACTATGATTGTGAATGTGAAAGGACCTTATTACTTGAACATACTGTGACATGCCTGGCCATTTGCCAGGGTCCTGTGAATCAGAGTCCTTTAAGGCCTTAATGTGTGCACTATCTAACAGCCCAGAATATGCTTTTTTGAATGTCTAGTTCAGCAAGCAATTTACACCTGCTTCACATCTTTGTAGCAACTAATATTATCTAAGTTTCCAGCTCTTTGCACTTCAACAGCAGTGGTTATCGGAACAAATAGTTAAGATCTTGGCATGGAGAAGTCTGCAAACATAACACATGTAGCCTTGATTACCCCTTAGATGTCAGGAGTAGAGACTGCCAACTGGAAAAGTACTTGGCTCAGTTCATCCAGAAGTTCATTATCTAGCAGTGTACTGGATGACTTATAAACATAGTCCAGCTGCTCTGATCTTGGAGGATGCCTGGCCCCAATGCACCAAAAAAAAAAAGTGTTTGTAGGTGAAACTGAACAGATTTTGGATAGTAAACTCTGAGGCTTTGGGGCTTTACTCTTGTCATTCTATGCATGTAAAAGCCATTCTATTCTTGCCTGGTAACCAGGATCTGATGACTATTGAAGATCCACAGAAACTCTAGAATTTTCCATCAGCATGTACTCATCTATATGAACTTTTGAATCTTTTTATATGCCTGTTAGTATACCACCTTGTGCTTTCTCAAACCAGGCTGTTCCTACAAGAATGATGGATGGGACAATTATATTCCAGGAACATCTCTGGTTGTTATGAACTTATAAGGACATTTTTATGAACTGGAACTATGATCTCTGTGGAGCAAAAGAGAGAGAGAATTAAATACTTGTCTAGTGCATCTTGTATATTATTATTTTATTATTGTTCACTTATATCCCATATTTCTCCTGATAATGAGACTCAAGACAGCTAACATATTTAAAACAGTATAAATTAAAAGCAATACAAAACATTCATAAAAGTATAAATATAAGATTTAATAAACAATAGACAATTTATGAAGTTAAAACTTTAAACATCTCAAAATGCATTAAAAGACCATGGGTAAACCTTAAAAAACAGAACTGCATGACATTAAAAGCCCAACCCTAGTCAGTTTGTAAAAGCCTGATGATGCAAAAATGTTTTGACCTGCTGATGGAAGGACAGCAAGAACAAGGTCATCCCGGCATATTTAGAGAGGGAGTTTCAAAGTCTGGGAGCAGCCACTGAGAAGGGCCTCTGTATGGATAGAATGTTGTTGGTCATTCCCATCTGGAGAAGATCCCTAACCTCAGCTGTTGAAGGGTGGTGAGTCATAGAATCATAGAGTTAGAAGAGACAAAAGGAGCCATCCAATCCAACCCCCTGCTATACAGGAACACCGATCAAAGCACTCCCCACAGATGGCCATCCAGCCTCTGCTTAAAAACCTCCAAAGAAGGAGACTCCACCACACTGAGTCAATAACTGATTCAACCAACTGAGTGGCTGTACTCTAATTGGCACTGACAATGGAATTTAGACCACATATTGAGAGAGAGAGAGAGGAGAGATTTTATATATATATATATATATATATATATATATGATTGCATCCCAAAGAGAGAGAGAGAATAAATATACATCTTGGTGATATACATCTAGTTGAAGTGTTGAACAGCTTGTGCTAAGGGGATTGGGTCCTCCCATCCAACTCAGACCTGCTATCTGAGTACTCACTACCCTATTTTGTTTGCCCATTTTTGACTATGACCTATTTTCGATTGCCAAGTAAAACACAATAAGAAAATGTTACCCTGTTTACTGGAAGTCCCAGGAGGGACACCTAAATGTGCTCAACTATAGGTGGGCAAAATTAGCTCAGAGCACTGCTCTAGCTTTACGAGAGGCAGGGTAACTTAGCAGGATCTTGTAACCCAGTGTTTACGGGGTCAGGCCAAGTCAAGAAGCAGATCAGTTTGAAAGCAATGAATGATCTTTATTAAATACAGGCACACAATGTAAGCAACACACACACACAGATAACTAATGAAAATAAAGGTGTGAGTAAGATAGCAGGATTTTCAGAGGGATAGTTGATTCGGGTGATACGAAACCTGTTCCTGAAGACCAGAAGAATAGAGAGCGATGCTGGGGTTTGGTGTGGCTCAACACGTGGAGCTAAGGGGAAGCTCGCCAAGCGATGCGGCAGCAAGGTGGTCTGGAACTCGTGAGCTATCCGAGGAAGGTCTCGGAATCAGGGGTTTTTAAAGGGAGAAGTGTGACTTCAGGCTATGTCTTACTCGGGGACAACAATGAGTTTTGGGTGCGAGACAATGTCTCCGAAAGGTCACAATTTAGCATGATGGAATCAGAGCCGAATTAACAATGGTGTAGCCAGTATGTAAATGCGCAACGCTTGACAGTGGATGGTTCAGCCTTTGTCAAGTTGCCTGCTCGGGGCAGGGAGCCTTTTGTAGGTAGCGCGCATACATAATAGGGTGTTTGCTGGGGAGGTCCCTGAAGCTGCAATCTGGCTATTTCTGGCTTGCCTGTATTGTTTGAGAATATTTCAGCATTTAAGTGCTGAGCCTAGTTTCGTGCTTGTCCAGGAGCCTCACAAACACGTGGAGAGGGGTGGTACGGTAAGGCCAAATTATGATATCAAAGGGATATCGGGTGCTATCTCCAAATAGGCCTAAACTACAGTAACAAAAACAATTAATAAAAATAACCAGCTACTATTTCTCAGAACCACAGTGTTTGCCACTGCGCTGTGAATATATGAAAGAAGACTCCTTTGAGCCTTGTTAAGAAGCTTGTAAGTCTTCCAGCCATCTCCATAAAAGATAGGTTTACCTCCTAAACCTGAAAAAAAATCCATTATTCTTATTGTATGCTATTGTTTATATTCCTTTTTATTATTGTACACCAGGGTGGAATCAGATGATAGATACAGGGAGGGAAGGATGGAGGGATGGACGGACAGATAGACAGACAGACAGGCATTAAGAAATTTCTTCACACAGATTGTAACAGAGTGCCACTACTGGTTGCATCCCTCTCCCTTGTCATTCTGGATAAAATTAAATCCCACCAGCTTCTGTAATCCTTTGATGAGAAGCCAACAATGTTAAAGGACAGTTTAGATTTAAGATTTGAGCATGGTCAAGTTAATCTTAGTGGAATGAACTGAGATTGAAATAAAAGGGCTTGTACATAGCAGCAAGACAATCCCCCTTCACATGTCAGTGAATGTGCGTGTCATGGGTGGGGAGGGGGCCAGACAACAGAATCTCATAGACTGCCCTTACTTCAAGCCTGCACATGTTCAGCTGAAGGTCAGAAGCGAACTCCCCATTATAAATACATAGATCTCTCTCTGCATGATTGAATCCATAGTTTGTGCTCAGACTTTCAGATTATTCTGTGGATAGTGGGGATAGAGACAGCAAGCATGATTCTAGTCTCTCCCATGTGTCAGTGGACGTGGGATTTTCATGAGAATTGTCTGCTTGGTTGAGATGTTGCTGTTTATGTGGATTCAATTTTCATTTTAGTAAAAAAATTAATATAACTAATCAATGGTAAAGAGATTGTCTGACTCAAGCAAAGCTTGGCAAAATTACCTTTTTGATCTACAATTCCAGAACCCCCAGGCAGCACTGGGGGGAATTATGGCAGTTTTAGTTCAAACAAGTAACTTTTTGAAGCTGTGGACTGCAAATACAAAGAATGATTACCTATTAACAAGTAATACATGCTTGCTTGTTGTCCTATGACAATAAAGTATGAATTAATTTCTACATGGCTTTTGTAAACTGTTGTGTTTGTACAAAATAAAGGAAGAACACGGCTCAGTAAGCCTCTTGATTCCTGGAAAGAAGATTCCTAGTCTAGTTCTAAAACGAAGCAAACAATCAGATTCCAGAACCTTACACCAACTTTTCTTTTGGGAAGTGAATATGTATTCAAAGAAGTTCACTTCCCACCAACTGGGCCTAAAGACTAATGTTATAATCCACTCATATCATGATTCCCCTTCCTCAACTGAAACTAATCCTTGCAATAAAGCATTTGTCTGATCATTCTTACAAGCCACACCACATAAAGGCCATGGCCCACTGTGAAGGGGAAGACCCACTCCATTACAATCAGCTTATTGTCTTTGGTTGGTCCTCTTTGCAATTAAGAAAGAACTGCCATGGCTCAGCAAGTATTCTAGTCTCAGCTTGTTCTCCCTCCTGTGGTCAAAAAGGATTTGTAAAGTGAGAAAATCATTATGCAGCATTCCAGCCATTGCTATGGAATCACACTGGGATACTGTCACTCTTGAGAATGGGACAGCCAATGAATTGGAAGCCCATTATACCCTACCACTGATTTTAATTCCGAGGTTTGTTGTGATCTGTTCTCAAATAGTGTCGTAGAATCATAGAGCTGGAAGAGACCACAACTCCCTGCCATGTAGGAATATACAATCAAAGCATTCCCAACAGTTGGCCATCCAGAATCTGTTTAAAAACCTCCAAAAAGAAGACTCCATCACACACTAAGGCAGCATATTCCACTGTCAAACTGCTCTTACTATCAGGAACTTCTTCCTAATGTTTACATGAAATCTTTTTTTCCTGAAGTTCAAAGCCATTGCTCCATGAGTGGTACTATTACTTCCCTTGGCATAGAAGCTATACTTCTATTAATGCAGCCTAGGATGGCATTGGCTTTTTTAGCTGCCACATTACACTGCTGACTCGTGTTCAGCTTATGGTCTACTAAGAGTCCTAGATCTGTTTCACACGTACTGTGGTCAAGCCATGTGTCACCTATTCAATATGTGTGGATTTCTTTTTTTCCACCCAAGTATAGTACCTTATATTTCTCCCTGTGTGAGAGTCACTTGGTTACAGAGAACAGGATAACGTTGGTCTCTTTTGCCTACCCAGTTTCTAAAATCATGGAGTTTTCTGGAGCTGAAAATTTTTGATGTGCTCAAGGTCACCCAGTGGGTTTCCATGGCCAAGAGGGGAAAAGAACCCTGGTCTCCAGGACTGTAGTCCAATGCTCAAACCACACTGGCTCTCCAGGGAAATTATACTTAGTTTTAAAAGGAGAAACTGTTCTTGTTTTAATTGCCACAGGAGGAACCTTAGTGTAGGCAATAAAAAAAAAGTTTTTCTTTTAAAAATCAGTGTGTTCCCCATGTGCCTTGTTTATATGTAGAATTATGCTGCTAGAAAGCTTCTGGGTATGTGACTCTATTTGTAAATATTGTTTGCATGGGAGTGTCCACCTTGCTTTAGAATGAAAAGATGCCTTTTTTCACAATCACTACTGCAAATTTGACAGTAAAAACAGCAGGTGAGGAACTTGACTGGGGCATAAAACCAGTCAAGGGATTTAAGGTTATATTTGGACTGGGCCAATACCTAAGCCAAGTTCAAGGTCATGTTGCTGTTATAGAAAGCCCTGAGCAACCTGAGACCAGTTTACCTGGCACCTCAGCTTCCACAAAATAGAGCCACGCATTTGCTAAAGTCACCTGAGCAGGACTTGCTGGTTGAATGGCAACCTGCAGAATGCCATTGGTGGAAACCTGGGAATGAGCCTTCACTATGGTTACAATATGACAATCTCCTTATGGAATGTCCTCCCCATTTTTGGGAAGCACCAACTGCGCCACCATGAAAGACCTGCATCTTCACCCAAACCATATCTTAAGTGATTGTGCTGTTGAGCTTTATTTATTTATGGTACTAGTATTTTACCTTTCCACTTTAAAAAAGGTGCTAAGTGAAGCTAATTTTTTACTTGCTGGATTTCAAGTTTTCTATTCTTAAAAGCTTTAACTGACAACAACAAAGACATGATGGCTAGAAAGAACCTCCTCCTGTCAATGGCACTTTGTTCTTGTGTGCCTTCAAGTCACTTCTGATTTATGGCAACCCTAAAGTAAACCTATCACAGGGTATTTTTGGCAAGATTTGTACAGAGTGGGCTTGCTTTTGCCTTCCTCTGAGGCTGAGAGAACGTGACTTGCCCAAGGTCACCCAGTGTCTGAGAGGGGATTTCAATCCTTGGCTCTGAAAGTCTTCAATAAATAAAGAAATATTTGAATATTTAAATACATCTGAATGTTTAAATCGAAATTTAAATAGTTAAATTGTGAGTTCTCTTGAGAGTTGCCAGCAAAAAATTAAATCTGTAGGGG
This sequence comes from Iguana delicatissima, assembly GCA_948472985.1. Lineage (NCBI taxonomy): Eukaryota > Metazoa > Chordata > Lepidosauria > Squamata > Iguanidae > Iguana > Iguana delicatissima. Next base: position 645,049 of record CAOKZL010001390.1, on the reverse strand, counting down.
GTCCCTGGTAAAGAAAAGTCTAAGAACCACTGATTTAATAGTCTATAAATTGATTTCATCATCATCATCATCATCATCATGATCTAAATGTAACTTGTTATTGTTTTATTTTCCAGGTCTTTTAATCTGTCTCTGCTTTAAATTTTTTGAGTGCCTAAAAAAATCTATGACTTGTGTTTTAAGCTGTTTTTCTGTTTCCTGTGCATTGCTACTGAACTTTTAAGTTGCTTTAATTTCTGTTTTAATCTACCTTGAGAACTTTGTTACTGGAAACCTTATAGATGCAACAAAATACATATATGAATGAATAAATGTGTGGACTATTCTAAGCAACTGCCTAACTAAGCAGTTCACATGCTCTGAAAGACATACTGCAAAGGTGAATCGCCATAAGAAGCCAAGTGCGGTTATTTCCTAAGAGCATAAATAAAGCAACCAACAACAACAACCTTGGAATTGAACTGGTGGACAGAAAAGCCCCTGGATGATGATGTCATCCTAGGATTTGACACTGGCCTGTCAGCTTTACAGTTCTCTCAGTTCTACAGCTGATGATAGATCTGCTAAGCCACGCATTCAGCCCAACCCCAGCAAGGCAGCAGTCCTTGAAAGGGGAAAAAAACAGAGTGCAAACCTGGAAGCAGGATTTCTGGCCCTCCTTCCTCCCAGTCGTCCCCACACATTTTCTCTTGACTGCATCAGATTGAGAGACTAGCCGCTGAACTCAGGACTGGTATTTTTAGGAACAGACCTTGGGAAGTTACTTTTTTGGAATGCTGCTATAGGTTCCAATGCCAGTGGGATGAGTTGTAATTTATTCACAAAACAGGTCCAGTACCTTGCTTGGATAGCTTCTTTAAAGGTCACACTAATACCCGGAGCAAATTAACAGTTCCTCTGATCTTCTGGCCATGAACTGCCACTGCTACAACACTCAGAATTTCCCAGCCATCACAACAGTGTATTTTAAGAGGTGTAGCCTGAAAATGTAACTTTCTCATGTTCTGATAAGGAGTGACTTGCCATTTCTAATGATTAAGGGGATAAACTGAAAATGTAGGTTGCAGTTTCGGTGGAGTAAGTTCTACTGAAAGTATTAATATGCATAAGACTGAGACCATTTCCGCACTACACTGTTATAGTGCTATTATTCCACTTTCAACATCCTATGGAATCCTGAGTCTTGCCGTTTAGGAAGGAGCATTTAGAATTCTCAGCCAGAGAGCTCTTTGGCCTCAGTAAACTACAAATCCCAGAATTCCACAGGATGTTGAAAGTGGAATAATAGCACTATAACAGTATAACACAGAAAGGCCCTAAGTAATTTTGGAGATCAAAGGATACTTAATGGGTGGCTTGAAAGAATTTGCTTGTCATAGGGAGAAAATGTCATTGATGCAATATGTAGTGGTGATCACAAAATATCATATCCGTTCAATTCTTTTTCATTTTTTCCTTTCCTTTCCTTTCCTTTCCTTTCCTTTCCTTTCCTTTCCTTTCCTTTCCTTTTTTTCCCCTCCTTCCTTCCTTCCTTCCTTTTTCTTTTTCTCTTTCTTTGTTTGTTTCTTTCCTTTCTGAAAGTTTGGGATGCAATACTGTATGATATGTCTGGAGCAAGGATGGAGATTCTCCTGCCATAATTTGGGAGATGGAGTCAGGCTCTTTGGAGGTGTCCTGAGACATTTGAGGGCACAAAAAAGAAGTTGGGGTGTATGGCCCTCCCCTGCTTTGAAACCTGGGCATCCATCTGCATGAAGCCTCTGTGATTCAAGATGAAGGTATCCATGAAGGTATCTGTGTGTGTGTTTGTGCAATGCCAGTAAACTAAAAAAACAGGAGCAAAGGAAAACTGGAGAGAAAGATGACTGGGGATGCACTTGGGCCTGTTGTGCCATTTGGAACAAGGTAGAAAATGGTGCACCAGTGTCATGACTCAGGTGCTTTCTTGACGTATGAGCCACTGCAAAAGCAGTGCAGGACCTATTTAAAAAAAAAAATCCTTGCAAACTGACAAGGAGCCTTCCTCAATTCCCAGGAGCAGCAAAGGATCTGTGCAAACTCCTTGTGTGTCATGTTTGCTGTAGGTAAAAATCATGTATTCCCTAGTGTGAATGGTGGCAACTGCTGCGGCTGCTGGATTCATTTTCTTCTCTGCCAAGCATCCAAAATATGTTCTCGCTCTCATACTCTGTCTCTCTCTCTCTCCCATGCACATACATGCAAACACGGAGATGGCAATATTATCACATTTGTTAGAGTTAGCATCCTTTCCATGCCTATATTCACTAATTGTTAATTTTCTTGTTAAACTATAGAAGTTTAGGCACAGCATGTATTGATACATGAGGCAACAGATTCCCAGAGTTCATATTCAGGCAACTAGTACTTGGACATGTTAGAAGTTAGCAAACTTTTCACACTTTTAGTCAGGTTGCTAATTTGTAGATCTCCTGGTGGTCTGCTTTTCTAGACACTCTGTCTTCCTGCATCACTCTAACCTGCAGCCATATCTTTCTTCTCTTACCCGCCTCCATGTATTTCAGTAAACACAACTTTTTGTAAGTAAAGCTGTTTGTATGTATTGTGTAAAGAAAACTAAACTTATGTCTTTCTCTATTGAATCCTAGGGGACTAGCTGTTCAGGTTCTGCCTTGCCAATTTGATTACTGCTGTTATCCCAACAACATTAGCAAAGTTGTACTTAAGTGCTGGACCCATTTATCTGGACTGCTGTCATACCCATTTCCAAAATCAGCTGACACAGAAGCAGTTCCCACCTGTCCCCCAACCCTTGCCAGCTTTATATGACAAAGACCTGCTCCATGACATCACAAGAGTCCTCACCAGCAAAATTATAATTATAAGATCCATGATCAGGTTTGGGGTATCTCTGGGAATTCTGAGTGGACCACCTCTGCACGTGTGTTTGTGGTTAGGTGGCTGGGTGAGTCGGTAATTGTGGGCAGCAGTGACTCCATGCATTTTGATAGTAGTCCTTCCCACTGCTGGCATGCAGCCCCTGATGTGCACCACTGTCAATGCAAAGCCAATTTTTTTTTTTTTTTTGCAATTTTTAGAGGGAGTGAACAGTAGAAGAGTAGTCATCTTTTTGATGTGGGACCAATAGAGGAAGGTTCTGAAGAGGAAATTATTAGAAGGGGGCTGGACTAGTTCAGAGATCAAGAATATGTGAGTGTCTGCAATTTCCAGCATCCCATATTGCTTAAGGCAAGGGTTGATGGGAAATATAATCCAATGGCATCTGGAAGGTCATGTGTTCCTAGATGAGATGCCGATGACCTCCAAAATCCCATCTAACAAGGGCCAGAGTTTCACATGAGCTATTTAGTTGCATTTGTAATTCCATATACCCTGGATCCTTTTCGTTGTATATCTTCATTTTATTATGTATTTATTTAGGGTAACTGTTGTATTTTAAATTTGTAAAGCGCCATGTACATGGATGGTGCTATATAAATAAAGGATAATAATAATAATAAATAATAATAATAACAACAACAACAACAACAACAACAACATCATTTGCATGACTAAGTAACATCTCTCAGCCTGACAGTCAGAAGCAGGACTTCTGTTGCAAGCCCTTGTCACAGCCTCCCTCCTTGGCAGAAAAGGTGGAAAAGTCATCATCCTTGAGCGCTGATCAGCTACAGAATTGACCTCCTTCTATCAAGCCCTTTCTGCAACTTACCTTCTTGGCAATCTCAGCAGCAGCTTTGCCAGCAAAGGAGCATGAAGGCAGTGCTCCTCTCTGCACGGGACCAGCTCCCTGCAGAAGGGAGCACAATGGAAACGCTTCTTCCTTCCACAATGCAGCTGAGTACTTTCCCAGGCTGTGCTGAGGCAGGAAACACTGCCATCATGCTTCCTGCCCTTCTGCAGAACAGGTAAGTGTGGGATGGTGACACGATCATGGGTCATTGACAGGGAAAACCTGTCAATGATTTAACCTGTGATTGTGCTGCCTGGGGATGAGAGAGGAGCAGGACCACAAGGACATCATGCAAAAATGCCACCATGGTCCCGTCCTTCTCCCATCCCCATGGCAGGATGGGTGGGTGCTGTAGAAAGGTCCCTAGTGTAGCTGATGCCTAGTAAAATAAGTTTGGAAGGACACGATTGTGACAATGGTGTTACAACCTTGACTACATAGGAATTGTGAATACAGATCAGCTACAGAAGTGTAATTCCAGGATATGCATCCCTAAATGTGACACTGAATTCTGATCAATATAACTAAATGAATTCCCCTACCAGCACTACCTTCCAGAAGGAATATCATCCTTCAACTAACCTGTAAGGCCCATTCCATTTATTATATAAATAGAATCATCTGGAGGAGAAGGGGGAGGAGGAGCAAACATTATGAAACATTAACATCACAGTGTCCCTAGTTGTCATTTTTTTTTCTTGGAGGGTCAGTGTTCCAGACTAAGGTCTTGCCAAGAAATAGGGAGACAGGACATTTGCCATCTCCGTCCATGCTCTGTCACCTTAATGTCATGTTCCAAAATAAGCTGTTAATAAAAAGTGTATTTATATTTTAATGATCATCTCAGGGAGTATGCTTCAGATGAGGTCACAAAGGCTGATGATACCGGCTATTATTTTAGGATCAAGATATTTTCTCTGATGCAAATGAGAGCCTTGCCAGTGAAAAGGAAGTAAATGCCCACACACTGTGTGTTGGGGGAGACAAAGTTACAGTGCCAACTAGGTTGGCTTCTGTTGATATCTGATCATGCTTTTAGGGCAGTGCCAAATATTCTCAAATATTTTTTTCTAGAACATTCCACAGAAGTTGGAGGAGTCAAAACTTATGGGTGATATTGTGGGGAGGAGGGAATGCTTGATCATTGTAGGTCAATTGGGGAAGGACTTATATTTATACTTGTTAACAACCAGGGATAGTAGAACAGCCCAGACTCAATTTTCAAAGTACCTCCCCCTCTTCCATTTTTGCTTTCTTTATAGAGGGACCCTTTCATGCTACACAGTTATAGAGCTATGATTCCCACTCTAACTGCCATGGTTGTGTCCTGTGAAGTCCTAGGATTTATAGTTTAGGGAGTCACATTTAGAATTCTCAGTCAGAGAGCTCCAGTCTCTCACCAAACAGACAAACCAACAGATTCCATGTTATGCAGCCATAACAATCAGGTGAAGTCATGGTGTTATAATTGTGTATTGTGAAAAAGGCCTTGGTTTTTGCCACTGCTTGCCCCAGTAGCAGCAATCTTTCTCTGCCAAGGACCCTCTTCCCCTATAATGCATCTGAGGAAGGATGCTACCTAGACCAAGAGGGGAAGTTCTTCACCCCATTTACTTCATGGGATACCCTAACACTATTTGTGTTGTTTTCTTTAAACACATTAAAAGGCCAGAAAATCTCTAATCAGGTTGGCCACATGAAAAGAGGACAGGGCTCCAATTTCTTTAATAATTGGGTGGAAGAAGGATTTTTAGCACCCATAGCTTGTCATGCAAACATATAAAAGATCTGTACAGTTTGCTGGTACAGAAAAACTACTGGAGGAAAAGTTTAAAAGAGAGAAAAGGGATGAGTGTTTTTAAAAGGGCAAGGCTTCTGATTTTGCTGCTAGCTTGCATCATGGGTCATCTGGAGAAAGTTCAGTGCCTCAGTAGGAAAACAGCAGAAAAATCTGGGGAGGGAAGGGAAGTTGGTTGGTTTAGTTCACATTCTGGTTCACAGAACATTGCAGAATCAAACTTGCAGCTCATAAGGTATTGGGTGACCTTCACATATGTACTGGAATATAGTTTCCCAGCACTCTTCAGATGCACACTTGGGTGCAAAGGTAAGGAATCATTCCTTGAAAATAATGGCCAGGACACTGCTCAGGAGGTAGCCTGAGCAGGATCAAAAGAATCACTGCTTGTTACCAGAGTGCTTTGAACTGAAGTTTCTAGCCAATGGAGATATAATGGGTAGGTACATCAGGTCCCTGAAGTAACCCCATCCTTCAGTCACTTTTAATCAGAAGCAGCCGACTAGAAGCCTAGAGGCCACATCTAGTTCTTGAGATAATTTTGGCCAGTCACTGAGAGTTTGCAGAAATGTCCACAATGAACCATATTAGCCTGATAGATTAGCCTGATAGTAGGGGAAGAAGGAGCTAATTTTTTTATCCTGAAGCAACTAGTGTCTTCCCTGAGCCATAGTAGCAAGGCTCCTTGCCCAGCTGGTATTTAGGGAGATTGAATAAATTAATGGGCCCTCATTGTTTAGGAGTCATAAATTAAAACCATCACTGGCTGTTAGTCAGGATGGTTATATATTACCCCAGTATTAGGAGGAGACTCCACCACATCGCTAGGCAAAATTGCTGTTATTTGTTAAGACATTCCGTCTAATGTTCAATCAAAACCTACTGTCCTGTAAGTTCAAACCATTAGACCTCGTTCTAGGTCTGGAACAGGAGAGAACAGGCCTGCCTCCTCCTCTCAATGAGAGCTCTGAAACATGTTTGCAGCAGTTGTAGTCTAAAACATCTAGAAAGCCAAACTCATCCCACTCTCTTAGAGTATGGGGTGAGGGGCTTGTATAGTAATACAAGGGGACCACCAAGAGTTCCCAAGTGTCAGGTGAAAGTCCTAGGAGTAACCATTAGTGATTCTGGTGAATAAAGTTCCCACTCCACCAATATCACCCATAGGCTGAAATCCTGCTGGTATCAAAACACTTTTATAAGTTCCTTTAGGCATGTTGTTGCACCTTTTTTGGCCATTACAGAACATGTATTCAGTTCATTGCTGTGTAAGCTGCAATCTGCAAGGGTAATTATTTCATAGGCAGGTGCAGATTCTGGGATGGTACAGAACTATGCACCAGCAACTTCAGTGTACCACTTGATTCACTGGGATTTCATAAACAGCTATTGTGCATTCCCCATTGCACAATGGGACAAGAAGCAAGCTGGTGTTCAGTAAAAAGGTAGCGCTGCCCAAGCATCATTGAATTTTACATCAGTTAAGTACTGTGTAAGATCTTGACTATAATCTCCCAACTGCTTGTCTTATTTCAAAATTGTACTTTATAAGTGGATAGTTAACTGTTGTTCATTGCTACCACAGGTGCAATGCAACTGGTAACTGCACAGTTGAAATAATTTCTATTTAAAAACAGAATCATTATTCTATGGCTGAAGCTGCTAGCGAAACAAAAAGGAACTCCAACATCAGCTGGCAACAGCCCTGTAAAATCAAGTGTCACCTTCACTGCTGATGGAAACACTGGAGTGACTGACCTCTTTAAGAAGAAGAAGAAGAAGAAGAAGAAGAAAGAAGAAGAGAAGAGAAGAAGAAGAAGAAGAAGAATACAAGGGAGTTTATCCCTTTGAAGTTAATGAATCATGAAGGCCTTTGGAAGCCGGACTTGTTTATTTACACATACTGCAGCTCAAGTGGGGAGGCCCCCAGTTGGGGCATGCCACTAATTTGAATGAAAGATCAAATGGAGGCGAACAGAACAGCATGAGGCGGTTGGAAGGGCAAATGTTCTCTCCGGCGGTCTCTTCTCACAGAAGTTTGGCCAGACTCTGAGTCATGTCAGGCTTCAATGAAGGCAATTCTTTAGTAACAACTCCAAACAAGTGAAAGTCTGCCTTTGGACTCAGCAGAGTCAGTAGGAGACACTCTTTTGTCTGCAAAATGCTATAGGACATTGTTGTTGTCAATGTCATTGTTGTTGTGTGCCTTCAAAGAATTTCTAACTTATGGCTACCCTAAGGTTACCTTATCACAGAGTTTTGTGAGGCTGAAAGTGTGTGATGTGCCCAAGGTCGCCCAGTGGATTTCCATCTCTGAGCAGGGAATGGAACCCTGGTTTCCAGAGTCATAGCCCAATGCTCAAACCACTACAATGTGTCTACTGCCTTATATAGGCTAGGTTCTCATCTTCTGAGATGGGTAAACGTGATCAATGAATAGAGTAGGGCTGTCAAACCTTTTTTTAGTCTAGGACTGTGTTCCCTTGGGAGTTATCTGGGGTAGTGGAGCCACATGCCAGTGCTTCGAAAGACAGAAACCTGTAACCCTGTAGAAGCTGAGGAACTACTGCTGTGTCTTCCCTTAGGACTGCCCAGATTGGCTGGGGCTAATGGAAAATGGAATATAACAACATCTGGATACTCACAGGTATGCTGCCCTGCAATGATGGGTGAAGCCAGAGCCAAGGTCCATAGACCTCTACCTACCTGTTTACCTTTGCCTCTCTTTTTGCATCCTTCTTTTCTGGATCTAGAGCTCCGCTACATATGTGAAGTTTCCACTGTAAAACAAATATTCCAGTCCATTCTCATACCATACATATGGATGTGTGCATACACACACAAACATTCAAAAGAAGAGATGTGTGTACACATATGTGCATTAAGTTATAGGCTCATTTGTTTAAAATATAGATGACTTCGGGACAGAAGAAAACTCATCTTCTGAAACTCCCTCTTCTCCTCCTTAAACAGCATCATTGTGGCCTATAAAACTTTTTTGAAAAGACAGTGGAGCCAAACGTTCCCTTTCCTATTCACATCTGCAGTGTGAAGATGTCAACCCAGAATCTTACTGAATCAACTGGTTGATTGAATGTTGAGACATCCTGTTGGTCAAATTCAGAGTGCATTTCAGATATTTTTCTGGAGAGACACACCATTGGCCTAATACATATAATAAATCCTAAATATAACCAATGGATAGATTGCCTGACTTGAAAGAATACAGATCCTTCTCAACTTTCCAAGGGCTGTGATTAGTTAGTTATGTATGTTGGATAAGTCCTGATCATCACAAAAGATAAGATGCATTGCTTAGCCTTCTGTTCATGAACCAACAGAAGGGTTGCAAAGGATAAAGCTCCACCAGCATATCTGCCCTATAGGCACGTTGGCAACCTGCATACTGGATCTCACCATTGCACAAAGTTACAATTTCCTTTATGCCAATGTGCAGTCATATTGTGCAACAGTTGATATAGCCCCATGTGTGCTGGGTGATGCGCTTCAGCAATGGCTTGAAAAATACAAATGCTTGCATGATGTTTACAGGGGCAGAATTCTGTTTGCACAGCTATAATCAGATACCACCTTTGTGCAACATCCAATAAAGGGAAATCACCAGTGCATATGTATTTATCTTTGTGTGTCTCACCAACAAGGTTTTAACCTCTATGTCATGTTTGTTTGTTTGTTTGTTCGTTTTAAAAAACAAGATCAAAAGTTAGAGCCTTGGGTTTCTGTTCTCAGAACATCACTAATGGAAAGCAGCTTCTGCCTTTACTTTAACTATAACAGGACGTGAAGTCCTTACACACAAACAAGTCCCTGGATGGCAACAGCTCAATGGCTTTGGTTGAGTTTCTGGCTTTTCAGCTCGATCAGATTACAAAGACCTTTCCTGAGGTTGAGGAGCAACATAAAAAGGGGTTGGAAGACATTCACTGCTGTGAGAGTCTTAGAAGCAAGGAATAGCATGAAATTTGAGCAGAAATTCTCAGAAGACTTTATTGCTATCTACCATCGGCTACACAATAGCAACTTGAGCAGATTATATGTACATGTCATGTTAAAGCACATGCCAAGATCACCACAGAAATGGTTTCAAAATGCTGCAGCTTCACCGCTGGCTGGAGCTGGTTATAGGAAGCCTATAACTCCACTGCTGAAACAGCTTCACTGATCACCGTTCCATTTCTGGGCACAATTCAAAATTTTAGTTTTAACCTATAAGGCCCTATACAACTTAGGTCCAGACTATCTGAAAGCCCACTTCTCCCCATACCAGTCTGCCCGAATCTTATGAACTTCAAGGGAGAGCTTTCTCACCATTCCATCAGACTCCTAAGGGTAGCTGGAGATTATCAGGGGCTGCTCCTAGGCTTTGGACCACACTCCGGAGAGATTCAGTCTACCCCCTTTCTATTGTCTTTTTACCATCAGGTAAAGACCTTCTTATTTAAACAGGTCTTCAGCCCAGGCTGACCAGGATGGAGGAATATGCAGTTGGGTGTGAAGTTGTTGTCTTTTAAGTGTTTTAAACTGTTTTAATTTTTAATATTTTAAAAATAGTGTTTCAGTTGAATGTATCATTTCATAGTTTTTAAACATTTCTACTCCATATTGATTTAGATGTTCTGTTTTAATTTATATCGCAAGCCCCTTTGGGTCACATTCTAGAGAAAAGCAGGATATAAAATGAACAGATGAATGAATGAATGAATGAATGAATGAATGAATGAATGAATGAAAATGAATCTGAAAACCACGTGAAAGGTCAGAAAAAGGAAGCCATGATGGAGTGTTCATTCTCTGTCCATTTTAAAGTCAATAGAATCTTTCACTTGAGGGTAAAAAATGGTCACAGCTTTGGTTTCAGAAATGGATACCTACTGTACCAGACGACAGTGAGACAACAACCTCAAGAAAGTCTGTTGGTATTCCTAATTGGAGAAGATCCATTCATCCATTGTTGAATGATGAGTCAATACATATGCAAATCCCATTGATTCCATGGGTGTAGTTTAGTTGGAGTTACCAATAGCATTCAGGCATTTGTGCATGAAAGGACAAGAAATTGTTATTTAATTTGTAATCATTGCATTTTTACCAGCAGGGATGAAGAGAGGCTTGTGCAACTTTTTCCTTGTGTGCCAAAATAACTTCTGTGCACCTTAAATGAGGAAGAGGGACAATTTACTGCTTCACTTCAGGCATTGAAACTCTTTAGGTTGGCCTCAGCATTGTAAGCATGAGTCTCAAGATGAGAAACAAGAGCAGGCAAGCTGATATGTTACAGGAAGTCCTGGGAAACCTGTGTCAATGGCAAAATGCAAATGACATACACATATGCAAATATAAGCATTCCCTAGTGAGACCTTGGTTTGAGTTAGGTAGATGAAAACCTTCCCTCAAGGTGCTTCTTCCCTCTTTCCAGTTTTGGATGTGCTAATCACATCAGAACAAGGAAGGTGAACATCTTGAGATGCTGTTTTTAAGCAGAGAAAAAGCAAATGGGGAAAGGATTAGGCAACGCTTCCAACACTGTATTGTTGTATATAAAATTGCACCTCCTGAACAGAGTTTGAGTGCAAGCCGCTTTTAATCTGCCTTTTTGGACTTCCAAAGTAGTAGGAAAAGGGGCAACTCATGCATTCCCCTCAGTGTACCCAAAGAGATGTACAACTGCAAGTATGGATACAGACCATGCTTCTTTCTTATGGGCAAGACAAGAGAATCTTCTGTTACATGTCAGTCAGAAGTATAAAACATGATATATGAAGTATCTCACACGTTAAATTTTGTACAAATGTAAAAAGTGAAGCCACCCTTCAATAGCTGTATCTTGGACCACATGTAAGATCCCAGGACCAGAAATAAGATTCAACTACTTCTGTAACTAGCTCATTCTTCAGTAACTAGCTCATTCTTTGGTAACCTGGTCTCACAGCTTGGTTGTTGTGGTTGCCATTTGTTGTTGTTGTTTTGTTGCTGCTACTGAAATGGCAGTTGCTGCTGCTGCATCTAGCCCAGTTCTATCCTCCTGTGGCTAGTATCCTGTAGTTTTAATCCTATCCTCTAGAAATGGTAAATAAGCAAGATTTTCAAAAACCAATTGATCCCCTCCAAAGAGAGGAGACACTAGTATGTTCGCTAGTGGCAAAACCACTGAAACTACTCTACTACACTTGGGGTGGGGGGTATTTCTTCCCTCATCCCATTAAGCACAAAATTAATTTGAAGATTACCTCAGTAATACCACTGCTGCTATAAGCCTTTCCTACGCTGTTACATATTTTCATTTTTTTGTCATCAGCCATTGTTGTTCTTTAAACACGTTCTTCACTGATGGCTACCTAAACATCTAATGTCTACAATTCTTGGCATTTGGCTGTGTCTTTACTAATGGTTTTAAACAAATTTAAAGGCAAGGAATTCCATTCAGAAAACTGCAGTTTCATGGTTTTGTGGTATTGTGGTTTTGTGGTAGGTTTGTGGGGAAATGTAGGCTTATGGGAATGCTATTTTGTGAAGATGATGCAATTTATCTATTAAAGGCATCAGTAAATTTAATGAACTTAAATGCTCTTATTTGCCAGAGTGGAAAATGATTATAATATATGTTAGAGACATGCCCAAAGTGTGGAGGTTGGCTAGGGTCTTTGCAGTGGAGGACGTACACTCTGCACATTCTCTGTTACCTTATTAATCTCATCTGTAAAGATACTTTGAACTTTTTTAAAAAGAAAAATGCATTCCAAGAAATGCATACAACAATGACAATTTTTTTTTACTTGATCTTGAAGAGAATAGGAATGTAATTTTTCACTAATTTTCCTCTCAGATGAGGCAATGAGCAATTTTAGTAATTTTCTTCCTGCTACAAGAAAGTTTTCAATAACTACTTAGTTTTAAGACTATTCACATTTCCAAACTTATTGACCACAAAATCCACACATGTTTGTTTTCCAGAGAGAGCAGCGTTTTCTGTTCATACTATTTTCAGCCCAGGAAATGCTGTTTCCAATTGTGAAAAAACACCCTGTTTTCTGCACAAAATAACCACACATGAGCTTTGAGCAGAATAAGTCCTGACCTGCAAAGATTCTCATCAGTCCAGGAGCCTATTCACACTACAGATTTACAGCCAACTGAACCAACTGAACTACAGCAAAGACATCTGATACAAAATGTAGGCCTGTGACTCAAACACCATCACTTTTTTTTCTTTTTCCTTTCCCCTGTATGATTTTTTAGCATATTTTGTCTAATGAAGAAATTAGCAGGGTTTTGATAGCTTGTGTGTTTTGTGCATTTTGGTTAACCAATAAAGGTATTGCTCTTTTGTGGATTTTGGATTGAAGCTACTGGATTTAGCCACAACAAGGGAATCCTAAACAAGAGGGAAGTAAAGACTGGGACTTAACTCTTTGAGGTTTCTACCTTCAACAAAGGCAAAACTTTCTTTTGGACTATAACTGTCTGAGTTTTATCCATAAAGCACCTAAAAGTTTTTTTCCCAGATGTAGCAGTACAGAGACTTCTTGAAAAATTCAATGTTCTCTGCCTAAGAAAGGGACTTGTGCCTTCACAAAAAGCAGAGACAACCAGGATTCCAAGAAAAATTACTTTACTACTGCTAATGGAGTTTAAATTTGACAGTCCTTTGTCTCAGTCCCCACATGACCAAGAAGGGAGTGATCTCTGCCTGTATTGAGATCCCTTCAGACCAACTGAACTACAGCAGAGACAATATCTGAAACTTCCGCAGGAGCCTAGTGAATCGGTTCGTGCCGTTTCTTACCGTATTTTCTGGGCTCGAAACAAGGCAGGCTTTCCCTCATTTCCTTCCGCACAACTACTGTGTATGTTCCATTCTGATTCAGAGGAGTGCGAGTTCATGAATCCACACTGCCTCCACTGTGGCCACTCCCACTACTCCTCTCACCCCACTCCGTCAGCTGTGATTGGCCCTTTTTTTTTTGCATGGTTTGGTACGTCATTGTGTATGTGCGTACATGCGAAAGTCCATACTACCCCCTGGCCCCTCCCATGAGCCTTCCCCTGACCACCAATTCGCATTGGCGCGAATGTATGTATCTGCCCCACTGTGAAAGTACGAATCAGATCGATCTGGAAAACTGGAAAACCGATTTCTTCCGGTTTTCAAATAGTGCACTTTACCACCACATGAGGGCGCATTTAGTCAGAATTATCTGCGGAACAAAGGTAAAGTGCAGAAGACCTCCGTGGCAAGACGCAATGGCCCACCTTAATAACCGCGCATGGAAAGGGCCAAAATATAGCCATTTCAGCACAAAATTGTTATAATGCTATTTTCCCACTTTCAACATTCTGTGAATCTCTGGGGTTTGTAGATTACTGAGGCCAAAGATCCCTCTGGCTGAGAATTCTAAATCCCCTCCCTAAACTGCAAACCCCAGGATTCCATATTATTCCATGTTGAAAGTGGAATAACAGCACTATCACAGTGTAGTGCAGAAATGGCTTTTGGGTCTGTGATTCCAACACCATCACTTTTGTGTCTCTTCTTCTTTCTCCTATATGCTTTTTTAACATCTTCTGCCTGTTGAAGAACCCAGTGGAGGTTCAAAAGCCTGCATGATATGTTTTGTGCATTTTGATCAACCAATAAAAGTATTGCTCTTTTGTGAACTTAGGATCTTGCTTTCTTCCACTTTACGTATCATGGTGCCATCCTTTGGAATCCTGGTATTGGTAGTTTAGAGAGAGACATTAAGAATTCTTAGCCAGAGCAAACTACAAAACCCAAAACTCTATAGGATGGAAGCATGACAGCTAAAGTAGAATAATAGCACTACAATTATGTAGTGTGAGTGGATCCCTGGTTTCTTCTTGTTTTTCAACCATTTTACAAATATTTTTGAATGTTCTTTCCATCTATTCTGACCTGAGAGTCAGAAAATGTGCCTGTGACGAAGATATTAAACCCGCTTCTTCCCCCTTTTCCTTTCTGTCTCATCTAGATTTTAAACCTTCAGAGCTGGATGGTGGATTCTACACAGCTGTACATTGCGCATTGGTGGCCCAAATCATTTTTCAAGAGTGTAATAGCATAAACACATCCAGAGGATCGCTGCATATTGTAGTAACTTCCAAATGAATGCCCTGGCTCTAGTCTATAAATATCAGTCTTTCTCCCACCACCCTCCCCATCATAGGATTGTTTTATAAATAAGTTGTAATACAATCGTCCTGTTGGGTCTCAGACAAAAGAGCAGAGTCCCAGAGGCTATTTGCTTTCTAGCGCTGCAAATTGGAGAACCCTAATTGGATTATAAGGAAGCATCAGTTTCTGCTCTCAGTTCCTCTTGGGCCAAACAGTCATTATTTCATCTGTAACAATTGGACTAGGAAGGAGGCTAGGGATTTGGCAAAGGGAAATGGCAGGGATGCCAGAATGCCTCCTGATATTGAGGCTCACAATCCTGCAAAATTAATTAAACACAATAGACACTGCTCAGAGAAAATATCTCTACAGAAATGTAGGCACCTGCTATTACCCAAAACACATCAGGAAAAAGTGTGGGTTTAACAAACGATTGTGGATGAACCACAAGGTGGTGGGAGGTGGGTCAAAATATCATCTTGGATTTTGACTTGGATTTGTTGCAAATAAGTGTATGGCATTTGAACCCAGCCCAGGCAATTCCCCCAATGGCAAAATCACTTTGAAGTGCCAAGAACAGAAGCAATGGGACATCAGTTTTCTACCGGACCCCTGAAATATGTGGGTCATTCTCTTTCTCTTCTTCTTAGTTAGGGGAATTCACCAGGCTAAGATGTACAGGTTCCTGCACATGGAAATCAGTGTAGAGATGTGTCATGGAAGAAAGGAGTAGAGATATAGTGATAGAAGAAGGACTAAGTAAAGAGAGTATGAAAGAAGACAAAACCTCACATTATTTTATTTACTTATTTTTTTAAAATATATATATATCACACCTTCAAACTAAAGATCTCAGAACAGTTGACAATAAAACTAACTTAATTTAAAACAGTGAAGACAACAATAAAGATATTTAAAAGCCAAAAACATGCTAAACAATACGAGTTTTAAAATACAGTAGGTTAAGAGCCAGACATACACTCAGAGTAGCCTCCCTGAACCTAACACCTTCCAGATATGCTAGACTACAAGACCCATCATTCCAGACAATAATCCAATGGTCATATTGGCTGTGGGTGATGGGGACTAAAGTCACACACTTCTGCATTGGGAAAGAAACCACCCCTATGTGCTCCCCCTCCCCAAGATCTCTACATAGGATACCTATAAACATTTGCTGAGTTCAGGAGTTTGTTCATAGTATCAAAACTGAGCTCACAGATGTGACCATACAAGATGAAAAGAGAAATCAGAAGGGCAGAAAGAGAAGGAAGAGGAGGAGAGTTGTAGGCATGGCAGACAGACATGGTGAATTTCAGCATGGATCACCATGAAAAATAATGGGGAGCACAGCCCATTACAGATCAGTGAATCTGGGAAGTGAGATCCTGGGTATATGAAAGAGGGAAAAGGAGAATTATAAGTATAATTTTAAAAGCCACCTACAACATTACAACAAAGAAGCAAAGAGCCAAATTTTACATAGACAGCATAAGAAGCTAATTTATTCTGCTCAGTATGTGCAATAACCCTGGGGATGAATCCACCCATCCTGAAGCCCCAATCAAATTGTGAACAAATTGCTGAATAGAGCAAGTGTTCAGACCTATTCTGTGGGGTTCCCCAGCTGGCCACTACCCTTTTTTCCATGGTATCATCAAGTAACTGAGTAAAAACTTATACAAAAGCTGGGAAACAACCTAAATGTTTGAGATGCCTCTTCTAATGGTTACTCACTAGCAATAACAGATTTAAGCTAAACAAACAAATAAACAAATAAGCCAGTATATTTGATCTCTTCTTTTGATTTTGGCCCTGTCCATTGCTGGAATATCCCCCCACACAAGAATTTTCTGAAGACAAATTTGGCCCAGGACTGAAAGAGATTCCCTAAATTTGCTCCGAGTTTGGCAGAGATTCTACGCATAGACACCACAAATCTGTTATTTGCGCCACAGGTGTAAAACATACAAGAGACAAGAAGAGAGAAGGAACAGCTTCTTTCTAAGTTCGTAAAAGGAAAATAGCAACAACACTATACCTAGATTCTGTCTCTTTCAGCCTTTGCCTTGATATAAGCAATAAAGAAACTTCAATTTAACTCTCCTGGCTGTGACCATTTGTATGAGGACATCCATCAGTTGGAACCAATATACAGTCAGCCTTCCACATTTGCAGGCTTGACTTTCAGGGATTTGATTATTTGCAAATTTCTTCAATCCCTACCGCCCCCGCCCCCCACCTCAGGCACTTCTTTTCCAAGGGACGCTTCCCTCTCAGTAGCTCTGATCAGGCCAAAGAGTCCTTTAAAAACCTGTCTCCAGTTCTCCTCCTTGTCCACTAGCCACTGCCTAAGGAGGGCTTCCAGCCCATTTTCTCAGCACCACAGACCCTCTCTCAATGCTCCCAAACACACTTAAGGAAAGAGATGGGGGTGAGAGAGGAAGTACAGGGTCACCATGCTGTCTCCTCTTCCCTGTCCTTTCCCTTACCTGCTTTGGACCCTGAGTGCCTGCTGTTCCCACCATGCCTCAGCCCCCTTCCCACATTTTGGTATTTGCCTTTTTTTTTTTTCATTTTTGTGAGGGTACTGTACCCCTAACCCTAGCAAATGTGGAGGACCAACTGTATTGCAATGTGCCCAATATGCAGTACTGGGCCATGTTGGTTACATGGGAGCTTCATGTTCAAAAACCATTGAATGCCAGCTGTGAACTGCAAGCTGCAGTAGAGGCAAACTGTTGAAGCTTGGGTGCTCTAGCTAGTCCTCTGTGACAGGTAATGCCTTCAAAATTGCAATTTTCAGTTAAAGGCCCACAAAGCTATCTAACCACTGGTAAGGAAGCATCACTGCATAGCAAGGAGAATGCAATCTGTCACACACTCTGTATGTCTGGTGGAAGAATGATCTGAAACTTCTCCAACTCCACCCGAGACTTTCATCTCTACCTTCCACCCCCAGGGGCCCTTTTGCACCTTGTTGTTGCTATTTGTGTGCCTTCAAGTAATTTCTGACTTATGGTGCCCCTAAGGCAAACCTTAACAGGGTTTTCTTGGCAAGAGATTTGCCTTTGTCTTCCTCTGAGGCTGAGAGAGTGTGGCTTATCCAAGGCCATCTAGTGGGTTTCCAGGGTGGAATGGGGATATTTTTATGCTTTCCCTTTACTTGCCATGGCTTTATCCTATGGAATCCTGGACTTTGAAGTTTAGGGAGGGAGTCTCTCCAAATTCTTAGCCCATGAGCTCTTCCAATGCCTCAACAAACTACCAAACGCAGAATTCCATAGGATGGAGCTATGGCAATTAAAGTGGAATCATGAAAAGACCCCTGGTTTCTTAAACAGGAAGGCCAATTCCCCACCACACTGTTAATGTGTTGTTATTTCACTTTCAACATCCTGTGGAATCCTGCAGTTGGGGAAGGGCCTTGAGAATTCTCAGCCAGAGAGCTCCTTGGCCTAAGTAAACTATAAACCCCAGAATTCCAGAGGATGCTGAAAGTGGAATAATAGCTGAAAGTGGAATAATAGCACTATAACTGTGCAGTGCAGAAGAAGAGGTCAATGCTTAAAATGTCAGCCACATGGCGATAATTCTGTCAGGGTGGAAGATCAGGATCCTTCTCCGCTGGCCTCTTCTTCTCTTTCAGGGATGGGATTCATCTGATCCAAATGGAGCTGAACTGATGGCTCTGAGAGGTGCCAGGACCCATGGAGAAAGGAAAGGATGCAAGGCTGTTGTTACTGCCCAGCTGCCACAGAACCCCCTCACTGAGGCCATTTCCTCACTAGACTGTTATAGTGCTATTATTCCACTTTCAACATCCTATGGAATCCTGGGGTTTGCAGTTTGGTGCTGTTATTCCACTTTCAACATCCTGTGGAATCCTGCAGTTTAGGGAGGGGTCTTTAGAATTCTCAGCCAGAGAGCTCTTTGGCCTCCCCAAACTTGCAAACTTCATGATTCCATAGGATGTTGAAAGTGGAATAACGGCGCTATAACAGTCTAGTGCGGAAGTGGAAGGGGGCGTCTCAGCCCTGCTGCTGTTTTCTGGCTTGCAGCAGCAGGTGGTGCCTGGGAGAGGGACAGAGGACGTGTGAGAGAGAGGGACAGAGGAGAAGGAGCGAGACCGAGAAAATGAGAGGGAGAGGGCAGGAGGGGAACGAGAGGGAGAGAGAGCGAAGCGCCCCGGGTGCTGCCGGCCGTCGCCGTTGCTGCTCTCGATCCGGCCCCAGCCCGCCCGGTTGTCTTCGCTCCCTCCGTGCCTGGGAGCTTTTGCCCAATGAGCGTCCAAAGGAGGTGTCAATCTCCCCAGCCTGCCCCTAAGCCCACCCCTCCGGCGTGTCATCCTCCTCACCCCTCATTCCCAGACGATGCCCGTCCAGGGGGGCTGCTGCGGAGACGCTCCTGCTGCTGCTTCCAGCCCCGGCGAGGGCCAGCTCTGCAGGAGCCAGGAGAGCAGCGCATCGCGGGAGGAAGGGAACTCAGAGCCCGGCAGCCAAGCAGCGGCCAGCCGCCCGGGGCTTAGGTTAGCTTGCCTTGGCCTCCTGCCGAAGCCAGGCCCACCGCAGCCGCCCGGGAAGAGAAGGGAGCCGCCGCCGCCGCCGCCGCCGCCGCCCCCGGGAGTGTGGTAGGAGCGGCGGGGACCGTGGCGCGGCGGCCGTGGTGGCGCTGGGGGACTCCGCCGTCCCTCCGTCCGTCCGTCCGTCCGCGCCAGGTCGCCTCAGCTCCCTTCCTTCCCCTCGGTTTCTTCCATCCGATCGAGGGAGACCCGCGGACTCGGAGGGATCCTTTTCCCCCTCGATCGTTCGGCTTCCCTGGGGAGACGGCCGGAGAATGATGCTCGCCTCCCACCGCTGGCCCAGCGCCTCCAGGATTGCCTCGTCCTTCCCCGGGGGCAACCGACGGACATCCGAGGGTATCCGTGCCCCCACGTCCCACCTCTCCCTGCTCTGGCTCCTGGTGCTGCTGACGACCACCCCGAGGGTCGATACTTCTTGGTGGTAAGGCCGATAAAGCTTGCCGGAGGACCGGGATGGGGCGGGGTGGGGGGTCTGCCGGGTAACTTTCTCTGCCCGTCGGACAAGAAAGCGGGAGGCGGCAATTCTCAGCAGCCCCAAGATGGGCTCCGTTTGACTCGGTGGTGCTGAGAGGGCGGGAGGGGGGTCTTTTGTTTGAGACGGTGCAGTTGTCTTTGAGAAAAAAAACAGGGATCACAGGAAGAAGGAAAGAGAAAGGGTGCTCCTGAGCATAGACAAAGTGGCTTCTTCGCAATACATCAGCTACATAATCTCTAGCTTTAGGGAACGTGGGGTTGCAATTCGGAAGGTTTCCAGCTCCTTACTGGCAGCCTTGAAGCCCCGGCGGCACCTTTTTTGTGTTTTTAAAGTAAACGCCTTAGGCACCCAGCAGGGTAGGAGATTCATCTGCCAGGCACGGTCTGTAGCCAGGTTCCCAGGGCTTCGCAAAAGCCGGCAGCGCTGAGGGGGCTGAGCCCGGGGAAGGGGAGGCACGTTCTGGGGCAGGTTTTCTCTGTGTGCTCCGTTTCTTCGGGATGGGGGTGGGGATGCGGCTTTTGGGGCTGGGCTTCGTCCTCGGTTTCTTCTCGCGGCCGGTCTCTCGAAACCCTAAAACCGCCGAAACGTGGAGTTCGATTTCGTCGGGGAAAAGAGCTGGGAGGGGACGGGGGCGATGAACTGACAGAGGCTATCAGAGGCCATTTCTGCACTGCGCTGTTAGAGTGCTATTATTCCACTTTCAACATCCTATGGAATCCTGGGGTGTGCAGTTTAGGGAGGGACCTTTAGAATTCTCAGCCAGGAGCTCTTTGGTCTCAGTAAACTGCAAACCTTGGGATTCCACAGGCTGTTGAAAGTGGAATAATAGTACTATAACAGTGTAGTGCGGAACTGGCCAAAAGGAATTGGGCACAAGCAGGGATGGGCTCTGTGTGTGTGTGTGTGTGAGTCAGAGAGAATGAAGAGAGAGAGAGAATGAATACCTACCGGTCGCGTCATGTACTTAGACCGGCTAGGTGACACCCACCAGGCAAACCGGGAGATCTAATCCTCCTGGTACGCCTCTGTCAACTCTCGCATACCGGCGCTTAGCGCTTTGGGAACGCACGGCCCGCAGAATAACACGAACGATCCGCAGACCCGAAACCCAGGCGCCGGGTCTAGCAACAAGCCCTGTTCTGCGCGCATTTGGGAAAGGATGCCCCCATGAACTCCCAGACAAGCAAAGGATCGCAGCCTCCGATCCCAGCCTTTTTAAAAAGGCGAGCTCCAGGAGCCGTCCTTTGCAATCGACGGGTAGGAGGGGAGACTCCCTGAATTTATTTTTTTTTAAATGTGGCTCCAAAGCAAATCGGTTCGAATAAATCAACAAGAACCCCACTGCCCGACTTTTTCTGTCTTTCTTTAAAGAGCTGCCTTTTGGCTGTCATACCCTTAAGCGGTCGCTCTGTCTATCTGTCTTGTAGACAGGCCTAAGGTGCGCTCCTGGAGAAACGAGGTCACCGAGTTCTCTTGGTTAGGCACGGTTAAGCTTTGGGACCCCCGCATTCCTTGGGATCCCCGCATCCCTTGCCTTGCGTTGCCTTCTTCTAAACTCTGGGATCACTCGTCAATCGCGAAGAATGATCGGTTTTTTTCCTCTGCCCCTCCGCATCTTATTCTCCCATCGCTTCGCGGTCCTCTTTCCTTGACCAGTTCTGTGTTTGCGAGCCGTGTCCGGCTAATGGCGACCCTAAGGCCTATCACCTATCACGAGGTATTTTTGGCATAATTTGTTCAGTCCTAGACAGCATGGTGTAATAGTGGTTTGATCGCTGGATTACAACTCTGGACACCAGGATGTGAATCCCCCGCTCGGTTATGCAAATCCATTGAGTGACCATGGGCAAGTCACACTCTCTCGGCCTCAGAAGATGGCAAAGGCAATTCCTATCAAATCACGTCAAGAAAACCCCATGGTAGGTTCGCTTTAGGGTCACCATAAGACGGAAATGACTTGAAGGCAGGTAAAGACTCCAACCCGTCTGTTAAAATCTTCCTCTTTAACTTTGAGAACGGGGAGAGAAGGGTCAATTTATCTTCCTTTCCGAGTTCATAATTCTCTCCCCCCCCCCATCAAAATACCCACGAATCCATCCTGACGACCTTGATTCCCTATCCTACCCACCCAGCCCGCCGTCCAGCTCTTGGCGTTCGAGCTTGGTCGCTAGTCCCCCGCCTTAAGGTTGCTAAAGGCCGGACAGCGGGGGCGGGGATCGGGTCTTGATGGCTTCTGCTGGCCGCTTCCTTGGATCTCGGTCGTCCGGGGCGCCTGCAGGGGCGCGGAGAGAAGGACATTCCGCAAGGAGGAACGGGGCGCCGCCCCTCGGGTCAGGTCGGGATGGATGGAGGGCCGTCTTCCTCCTCCTTCCTCCTCCTTCCAGCTTGCGGGTCGGGATCCCACGGCGCAAGCCAACCCGCTCCAGCCTGTTATTGTTAGCGCTGCTGCGGCCGGCGTAAACATGGCTTTAGCCTTGTTGATGACAGAATCGCTTTAATTTAAAACTGTTTTTATTGTTCATACTTGGGAGTTAAACAAGAGCTCCTCCTTAAACGAGAACAGCTGTCCGTCCGCTCCCAGGAGCGAAAGAACGCGGACGGGGGCCATTTCCGCACTAGATCGTTATAGTGCATTTATTCCACTTTCAACATTTCCTATGGAATCCTGGGGTTCAGGATTCCATAGATTGTTGAAAGTGGAATAATTGTACTATAACGATCTAGTGTGGAGATGGCCGGGATGTTTTTCTCCTAGACGTGGAGAAGACACGTGTCCTGGGGACCCTGGAAGTCAAGGGGTGACTTTCACGTGGGAAGCTAACCGGCAAGCGATAGCGGACACGCCATAAAGTCCAAAGGTGGGTAATATCCGTACTAGGGCCAGTAAAATGTTGCCAAAGAGAGGCCCCATTAGCTGGGCTCAATTGGGTTCCAGCGTTTGGCGGAACTCGGTTCACACGTACATGCGCCTCTTTGGGGGGACCACAGCGTCGAGCGACGACTTGCTTGTGTAAATGAGCTAAGACACCACAAAAAATAACTCCTTTTTGTCTGAGTCTTTTCTCAGACTGGAGGCTTCCCAACAGAATCAGGTATACAGGCAGCTGCCAGGGATCAAAAACTAGTTGACACGTGCAGGTTGCGATTACACGAAAAGGTCGAGAGTAGGACGGCAGGGCGTTCCTACGTCTTCCTTCATTATCATCCTAAATTCTCATTTCCCCAGAGTCTGTTCACACATTCAGGTAACACTCGAGTGGACAGTAATTAAGATGTAGATACGTCCTCTAGTCTTAGAAGGTAAATAAATCCAAAGAGAGAAAATAACTCTTCATTTCTTACTGGCAGTGTCTTGCTGAATAAGCTGTTCTGGAGGGGGAGAGATACATTTATGTAGGGATGAATGATATCTGTTTGCTTCCTTGGAATATCAACGTTTAGGACATATTTGGGAAGAAAAATATTAAATAGGTGGGAGGGTCGGAATTTAAAATCTGGAGGCAGGGGTCTCTTCCCAAACGAATATAAACATCGGCTTAACTACTGTATAAATCTGAAGTCTGATTCAGCCGTGATTGGCTGCACAGTTTCAGAGGAGTACATCAAGTTCACTGACTGCTCAGGAATAAAATTCTGGGTTTTGTTTTAACACATTTCAAGCTTAAAATTTCACTAAAGTCGGTAGGATAGGGTTACATAAGAATTTCTCACAATTTCATATCTTCATTCTAAAATCCTTTTTGTTTAAATTTACACGGGCTTTTTGGTTTTAAATCGCTCTTGGATTCTGACAACCAAATGATATTGAACCAGTGCGTCTCGATTTAAAAAACAACAACGACGGAAGGAAGTCATGTTCCTAGTGGCATTGAAAAGGGGATTTGGGAACTACCTGGCCAAAGGAGATAATCCCCGAAGTCTTATTTTTGAAAGGGAGACGTTGCGCGTTTCACAATCAAAAATAGCATCTCAAATTATTTTACTATTTGTTTAATTATTTTATTTTGTTATTTTATTTTCATTGTGATCGTTTAAAATAGGATTAGGTGTTTCTCTTGCAGTGCCTAAATTCTCGAATTGAATACTGGTGGGATTGGGGCCGCTTCCTCGGGAGTAAAACTGCAACCCTATCACTCATTTGTTTCGGAAATCACCCCATTCAGCGCCTTGCGATTTACTCCTGAACAATTCGTTATGGGACTGCGCTATAAACACCACTGGACGCCGCGAGATTCGTTTCTGAATTCGAGTTGCCAATTACTGTAAAATACAAAGGCAGTTGTTGGGTTGTACCTCTTCGCTTTAAGGAGGAAAGCGGTCTGTTCCCAACGGTGGAATGCTCGTTTCGAATCAGATCCGTGCTGCTTTGGCACGGAGAGGAATTCGAGGTGGAGCATTGTCCAGACACAAGTGGACTCCAGCAAGCTGATGCCATAACAGAAAGGGGTTAGCCTTTAAGGTGCCACTGGACTCTTGGTTGTTTCTGTTGTGAGTGACTGACAGAGCTACCCGGTCAGGAAACGGTCATAAATGAGAATGCTTTAAAAGGCCGCGGGGAATAATGATTAGAGTTGGGCGATCCAAATCCAATTGCTCCCTCGAGTCATGAAAGTCACCGGGAGATCTTGAGCCGGTCACTCTCGGCCTACCTCACAGGGGTGTTGTAAACATAAAGCGGCCGGCCGGCAGGAGAGCCAATGGCCATTTCCGCACGAGACTATCATAGTACTATTAATCCACTTTCAACATCCTACGGAAGCCTGAGGTTTGCAGTTTAGGGAGGGCTCTAGTGCGGAAATGTCGCCGGTCTATCAGTGAAAGTGTTGCTCTCTCTGTGTCAGCATTTTGACAGGGCTGAAACGCAGGCTAAAGTAACGCAGACAAGTCTTCCACCCGGCCATTCTCCCTCCCCCAAATACAAATTGGTGGGACAGAACCCAGCAAGGTGTAGTTCTAAGTGGTATAGCTTCAGCTTTTAATGCCAAAAGGCCTGAATCCAATCCGGAGGGGTCAAAGTAGGGTTAGTAAAGCAGCCTGACTAAAACTCTGGATTCAGTCGGGATGGTCCTGTGGATCTGATTTGGTATGAAGCCGCTCTCTTGTGTCCTTAAGGTGGCATCCAGATGTCATGCAGACAGTTGCTTTCCACTCATGGAAAGGAACTGGGACAAACGTCATGTAGTTTGAGGTGGGAAGGTGCCAAATCAGGACATGGCTCCCCAAACAAAGCTTCTTCCCGCACCCTCATAAAAGTTTGCTTCATTCCCCAAATTTCTAGCATCGCAATATCTTAAAATTTCAGTTGAGCATTTCAAACTACAGTTTAAGCATCTAAAGAAAAGGATCTGGTAAAGCTACCAAGAGAATGAGAACACAGCAAATGGAGAAGTTCTAGGTGTGAACAATGCGCCGCTCTCTAGGTAGCTAGAAATATGATCACTGGAGGAAAATTTTATTGGGTAGGACAAAATGCTCATTTGGAAAGATAATGCCCCTGTCCTCCCTCTGCCCAGTGCCCACACCTGTGGGTACTGTGGACTTTTGAGAATAAAACTTCTGTCTTCTAGTTTGGTTGCAAGAGATGCCTGTGTAGCCTGAAACACAGAGAGATATCTTCTCCTGGCCAAAGTTAGACTGTGAGGAGAAGTGCACCATTGTTTGCTTTCTAGAACTAAAGCTATGCTCCTTCCAATCCTGGGGCTTGGAGTTATCTTAAGCCTTTCTCCGCATAAATTGATTTTATCTAGAGGAGGCTGTCCTATAATACACAGGGGGGGTTGCTTTTGAGTCATCTCTTTTTAGAATATACTGCAGTCCCTGGAGGCTTGAATTGATGAGCTTGGCAGAGCAACCAGTGACTAGCAGCTTAATTCTGACAAGCAGGTCCCATGGAATCCAAGGTTTATTCCCTACGTATAGGTAGAGATATGCCTGCAATATAAAAAAAGAAAGAAAAGAAAAGAAAGGTGGAAGGCCCATCTACATTTCCTGCTAGTTATCTGGGTTATTTGTGGTAGATTAAGGAGGAGTTCTGGCTCCCAAGAGCATAACCACAGCAAGTAAAATTGCAAGGGTTTTTAGAACAATTTTTGCCAAAATATAGGCTGCTTTGTTGTTCACCTGCTGCATTTAGAATATTAATATGGCACCTTGGCTTGATAGGTCACTCAAGGAGTTTTGCATTAGAATCTCTAACCTATAGTACTACAGATGGCAATGTGTATTTGTAGATGCAGCATAAGGTTCATGATGTGCAGGAGGTCATTAACTCTACTGGCTCTCCACCCTCACACAGTATTTTGCACTTCATATAGCTAAGTGGGTGCTGAATTTCTAGTTAAAAACAAAAAGTAGATCTCTAAGTAACTGAGGGGTTTTTTTTAAGCCAAAGTGGTTCTTACAAGCCCAGTATCTTATCACTCCTGGCTTAAAAAATTTAAACGTCTTTGACTTGAAGAAGAATCTTCAGATTGCCAGTTCCTTATTTCTGTCCAAAGTACCAGGTCAGTTCAGCTTTCGCTGTGCATGAAAAGGGAAATATCAACCAAATGCTTCATCTAAATGGCAGCCAATTATTAATTTCCAGTGACGTCAGAGACAGTGCAGATTGCTTCACAACCTACCCTCAGGAATGGTTGGAACTCTCTGACATAGTGGTTCGCAACCAGATCTGTGTATTTAGAAAAAAAAACTTGTAACTCTAAGTAAATATTATTTACAGAAGCTCAGTTAAAATAAAATAAAAAAGAGCTGTGGCAGATGGCCTCCATAAGGTGGTTGCTTCAACTCTAGCTGGGGAATGTTCCTTCAGTGTTGTGGTTTTGATTTCAGAACACCAGTCTTTTGAATACCACACTTCCCAAAGAGGCTGACCTATATATATGTCATCTCTAACGACTGACTCAAACAATATATATTGACTGAATCTAGACTCATATGGAATGTCTTATGCTGAAGCTTCTTTGAGATGGGGGAAAAAAAACAAAAGATTTACAGCACAATTCTATGCGTTTACATAAAAATAAGTAGCACTGAGTTCAGTGAAAGTTATTCTCAGGTTTGCTGTTAATCGCTGTCAAGTTGGCTTCAACTTATGCAGAGCCTATGAATGGAAAACTTCCAAGATACCATTATTAGCAGCCCGACTACTATTTCAGCTCCTGTGTATAGCAACACAAATAGGGTTCCCAGATCTTAGGGCCTGGCCCTGAGTATCAGGGTTTGAGTTCTGTTCTCTGATCCTCAGGGCGGGGGAGGGGAATCTCAGGACAAGACCATTGCCTCCAAAAGAATGGCTGCAAGCATTGCATAGTAGTTCCACATGCAAGCCTATGCTAGGCTGAGCCATATACGGTCATCATCACCCAGACCTCCATTACAAGCTTGGAAGCCCCTTCACTCCCACAGAGCCATTCAATGCCTTGTGGGGATCAGGCAGGATCACAGAGGCATCTGAGATCCACCAGGGTCCTCTGGAGATCTCAGCAGTGCTGTAATTGTTCTGTGTCTGGCTATGGAGACATAACCAGATACTTCTCCAATCCTGTTTGCTCCTCACAAAGCACAGAATGACTGCACAATGGGACTTCAGAGGCTGTCCAGCTGTCCAGGGAGGGATTTGGGTGCTACAGAAGGAGGATGGAAATACCCACTACCTCAGCACCAAAAAATGACATATACAAGCATAAAGGAAACTTATACATGCATGTGCCACTAACAGAACGCCAATCTATGTGTGTTTATAGATATTTTCCTTTTTTAAAAAAAATTGAATGGCATATTCAGAGCAAACATGGTTGATAATTAATGGCATCAACAGTGACTCCTCCATGTAACCTCCCCCTTGTAAAATCACCAGAACATCACAAAGTGTAACATCACAAAGTGTCATCTCTAGGTTTTTGGTTTTGATGCTAAGATCTCAGGACCTGGGATGGTACAGACCTGGCAGCCCTAAACACTGGCCCAATGCAAGGCTGGCCCAGGGTATTTTCATGGCAGAGGCAGAAAATTAATAGATGACACCCATCCCAAACCCCATTGTGTGTGTGTCTGTGTGTGTGTGTGTGTAAATGTAAGCAAGCGCATGTGCGCATGTGCAAACACACACACAATTCAGACTGTCACCCAATCAAAAAAATGTTAGTAAACAGTATAGATTTTTAGCTTTCATGCACACTTATTCACAAGTAAGGGCAGAAGTCAGTATGACACCACATATATTTGGAGTTTCCAGGAAACTACCTTTTACCTGTCCATATGTTGCTGTTTGGGTAAGCTAAGCATTTCTTAAATTATTTATTTCATGTATATCCTATTTTTCTACCAACGTGAGACCCAAGTTTGTTTACAGCAAGGTTAAGGCAAGATATATTTCCTGAGGATAAAGAAGTTTTTAAAAAATGAAAAATCATCTTAAAATAGTAATAATTTAATACAGTATAAAATAATTTAAAAACATAACAATAAGGATTCAGCACACACATCCAAACACAAAGCCCATTGAAAGCCCCCTTTGCACAACCAGTTAACCACCAAATACCTGTTTAAAAGAAAGATCTGTACCTGCTAGTGGAAGGAGAGCAGAGACAGAGCCAGCCTAGCCGGAGAGCAGTCCCTGAGAAGGTCCTCACATGTGCCCTCACTGAGAAGACTTCTGACAAGAGGTGGGCCAGAAAGAAGGTTCTCCCCCAGGGATCTTAAAATTCAGACAGGCTCATATAGGGAGACATAGTCTTTCAGGCAGAGTGGATATGAGATGCTTAGGACTTTATAGATCATAACCAGCACTTTGACTTATGCCCAGAAACAAACCAGTAGAAAGGAAAGCACTTTCAACAAGGGAGCTATATACATTCCCTCTAACTAGCCTTACTCATCACTCTGGACACAGCATTTTGGACCTGATAAAGTTTCCAAATGCAGCCCCACATAACAGCAATCCAAACAGAATGAAATCAAGACATAGAATCATAGAGCTGGAAGAGGCCACATGGGTCATCCAGTCCAACCTCCTGCCATGCAGGAACACACATCAAAGCGCTCCCAACAGATGGCTATCCAGCCTCTGCTTAAAAACCTCCAAAGAAGGAGACCACCACACTCTGAGGCAGCATATTCCACTGCCAGACAGCTCTGACCATCAGGAAGTTCTTCCTGAGGTTCAAGTGGAATCTCCTTTCCTTCAGCTTGAATCCTTGTCCTAGTCTCTGGAGCAGCAGAAAACAAGCCCACTCACTCCTCGACATGACATCCCTTCAAATATTTAAACATGGCTATCATGTCCCCTCTTAACCTTCTCTTCTGCAGACTAAACATACCCAGCTCCCTAAACTGCTCCTCAAAGGGCATGGCTTCCAGACCCTTCACCATTTTGGTCACCCTCCTCTGGATACACTCCAGCTTATCGATATCCTTCTTAAACTGAGGTGCCAAGAACTGGACACAGTATTCCAAATGAGGTCTAACCAATGCAGAATAGAGTAGTACCCTTACCTCCCTTGATCTAGACACCATACTCCTATTGATGCAACCAAGAATCGCATTGGCTTTCTTGGCTGCCGCATCACACTGCTGATTCATATGCAGCTTATGATCTACCAAAATTCCTAGATCCCTTTCACATGTACTGTTTTCCAGCCACGTGTCCCCCGTCCTATATTTGTGGATTCCATTTGTGCACATCAATTTTAGCTATGTACATTAAATCTAGGCACAGCCACAACCTGGGTATCTGGGCTCAGGCTGCGTCCATGAGCTGATCCAGCTGGAAACATGAGATTTCAGAGGGACTATAACTCCCTCTAGCACAGTGGTTCTCAACCTGTGGGTCCCCAGATGTTTTTGGACTTCAGCTCCCAGAAGCCCTGAGCATTGACCATAGTGCCTGGGGCTTCTGGGAGCTGAAGTCCACAAACATCTGGGGACCCACAGGTTGAGAACCACTGCTCTAGCACAAGCTGAATCTCTATGCATAGTACTTGATGTGGGAAAGAAGAATTGTTGATCTCTTGCAAAGTCTATGGAAATGGCTGCTCAGGATCAACAGGGCCATGGTTCCTTGATAATGTATCCGCCCTGCACACAGCAACTTCTAAATTCATTCATCTCCTAGCATCATTAGTTAAAAGAATCTTCAGTAGCAAAGATTGGAAAGATCTTTTTTTCCTTTTTTTACAGCTGAAAAAAGTTATATTCTTGGTCTGCTTAGCCAGTGACCATGCTACTGGGAAATTCTGGGAGTTATTTAAAAAAGAAACAGTTCCCAAACTCTGCCAGAGAGCCAGTATTTATCAGTTTTGAAACAAGTAGCTGTGTTAGTTTCTTGCAGGATAAAAATAAAGGAGGACAGGGGAGGGGGAAAAGAGGGAGATGTAGAGTGGTTGGTACTAGGTTGGTACCTGATGGAGGCCCAGTTCTACACTGAGATGCAGTCTCAAGTGTTCAAATCAGCCAAGAGACATATTCAGGAACTGGCCTAAAAGTTTGGCCCCAAGCCTTGCTTCAGAGCTATTTGGAGAAGATTAGAGCCATGCGGTTTCCAAACATAATCCATGCAATAAACAACCTTGGTGTAAATATCTAAGTAGAATTTATACATTGCTGAGAGGGGAGTGGGTGGTTCTGGAGTAGGACTCCATTTTAAAGCGAACAGCACAAAAACACATGTATTTGTGTGACACACTCACACCACACACAGACAGGAATGCAAGCACATTTCTTCAGTCTGTGTAAACTCTGCCACATGCATGATTAACTCATCTGTTCAGCTTCAGCTGACACCACAGTTCCTCGAAGGATCCATCCCCCATCCTCATTCAGCTCCAAAACGTATCAGAAAGCAAAACTGCAGTAGGCACACAGTTTTACAATTGTGACCTCCTGGGTGTTTGCTATGTGTGGAGACAAAATGAAGGCATTGCGTCCCCCAATTTGCTGTAGTCACATTCCACTGTTAGCTTTGTCTGCAAGTTTCCTTTGAATACCTACACTGTATTTCTAAATACTCAATTGAAGTTTTAAGTTTGTACAATGCCAGGAATTTGGGGATTGAAGGAAACTATAATTTGGGGAATAAAATTCTTATTTGAGGGTGATGCTCTCATTTTAGCTCCCCCATCCATAGATCCACATCTGATGAGACCACTTTTCTACAGAAGACTACACAGATGTGTGATGAAACTGACTCGGATATATGTGCCAAACTACTGGTATGTGGACAGGAGGCCAAAGCAACTCAGAAGGTAGCAGGGTCCTCCTTCCAGGAGGTTTTAAACTTTCTTGTTAGACTTCATGTAGTTGTGTTTATCTAATGCACATGTGTCAAACACAAGGCCCATGGGATGAATCCGGCCCGCCAAGCCATTTCATGTGGCCCTCACACCTCTCCTGCAGCTGGGGCACTCCCTCTGCCTGGTGAGCCCAATCCTCATATTGCAGGCCCCCAGCTGCCGGTATTCTGAAGAGGGGCCCAGCAGCCAGCACTCACGATCTACTTCTACTTCTGACTGCTCTTTTGTCCAAGTCTTGCCCTCAGAGCATTACTGCAGGTTACCATGGCAACACTCCCTGCAATTCGCAAAAGTTGGACAAAGGAGCAGTCAGAAGTAGAAGTAGATCATGAGTGCTGGCTGCTGGGCCCCTCTTCAGAATACCAGCAGCTGGGGGCCTGCAATGTGGGGCTCACTAGGTACAGAGAGGGGCAGGGGGGCAGAAAGAGCCACAGGGAAGGGTGGGGGAACAGAGTGAGGCACAGATAATATTTATCTGATGATTAAAAAAAATCTTTCTGTTTTCAAAATTCATTTTTCAATAAATTGTACAATAGTTGTACACTTGAATATCTGCTTGCCATTATTTGTCCTAGACTTCTAGTTTCAGAGCTAGTTATTACTAAAACCAGTAATAATCAAATGCAGAGGCAATTATTTAATATGATAAAAAAAGTAGAGTTTAGATAGTCTTACAGATACAACGAGCCCTTTGAAGGCAACCATACTGCTGATGCAGCCCCAGATGAAATTGAGTTTGATACCCCTGATCTAATGAATAGAACAAACCTGCCAAGGTGCTTACAAACCAATGGATTATTTTTTAAAATAGAATGAATATGAAAATAAAATTAAATAAAAAGAAAACAAATATGAAAACATTGGCCAGAATGCCACAGGGGACTTACATCATTGTAAGTGGACTCAGGTCTGTGGGAAATAGAACTGAGCCATTCTGCAATGTCTGTATTCAGCAAGAGGCTGCTGTTAGGTTATTATGTAGGCGAGCCAGCAAAGTGACTGTAGAGCATCAGGGCTGATCCATAATGGGACAGGTGCACCTTGTGTACATTGCAACAATGGCTGGGGAGTGTTGAGGCAAATCAGTAGAGTCTGGTGTGCATTGGAATGCTCTTGGTGGTGTTCCTGTTATGCATCTTCACAATTCACTGGCAGTTCTCTTATTTGTCAGTTCCTTTTCCCCTTTTGAGTGAGGAAGAGGTTTGTAAAAGTCAGTTGTCCCTCCATCCTGCTAACGTCAGGCTCTGTACCTTGTTCATTTTCTCTCCCCTCTTTCTCCTGGTCTCGGGCTATACTTTTCCAGCCTTCTTAACTATTGTGTTTTACTCCTCATGTTAGTTCAGTCTCTCAGCTTTTCCTCCATGCCATTTATCTTACCCCTCTTCCAGCAAAAAGACTGAGCTAAGATGAATCAGGAAGACCCTAATTCAAATCTCACTTCTGGAATGCAGGTAGAGGCCAGGTAGACAGTGCATTCCAGAAGTGAGATTTGAATTACGGTCTTCCTGATTCATCTTAGCTCAATCTTTTTGCTGGAAGAGGGGTAAGATAAATGGCATGGAGGAAAAGCTGGGAGATTGAACTAACATGAGGAGTAAAACACAATAGTTAAGAGGGCTGGAAAAGTATAGCCCAAGACCAGGAGAAAGAGGGGGAGAGAAAATGAAGTGAGATTTCAGCTCCCCCCCCAGCCTTCCAATATTCAGTAAAGAGGGGTAATAACTTGCCTTTTCAGGTTATTGTAAGGTTTACAAATAATTCATGTGGAGAACAACACTTGCAAATGCTATTGCTCTCTATGATTATGATTTTTTCTCCTCTTGGGCTCTTTTTAACCTCTCCTTGCATTGTGATAGCCTTTGATAGGTCTCCTCTGATTCTCCATCTGTTATTCTCTTTATTTCATTTATTTTTGCAAAGTGGTTGAAAATTTTGTGGCTTCAGTATCTAGGTTTTGGTTTCTTAAAGTTCTATCTGCATTTTCCTACATAGTTAAAAAATGAGTGATTTGAATGTGCTCAAATTCAAACCCAGTTCTAAAAGAGTTTGGCGGGCATTCAAAGGTATTTGCATCACGTTAGCAAGAAAGGGTGGCATTATTATCACTGGCTATCCCATAGGATAAGCGATGGAGTAGTTTTTGTTCTCTCCCACTCTTAGAATAATGCAGAAGATTCTTATATTCAGTACATGCAACAATTTTTACACATCTCCCTTTTTCAGATAAGTAGTTCATGGGATATTGTGTTCAAAGTGAGATTCCTGGATTCCTATGTGTAGTAGAATCTGTGGGGTTCAGATTCAGTTTGAAGGTTTGTAAATCTCACCAGTTTCAGACACTGTCACAAGTATGAGACATTAGCTTTCCTGCATCCTTCACTATTCAGGCATATGTATCTTTTAATATAAGAGGCAAAACACATTAAAGTGAAAGGAAAACCAAAAAATATCAAAGGGCACAACCCTGCAGAAATTTCTACTACCTGAGCTATTTGTTATAGGTAAAAGAGAGATTCTTAATGACAGAGCTGAAAACCACAAAACCAATGCCAATATTAAAATTTCCCTATGTATTAACAAAATTTAATCTTGATTCTCTTGGAAGAGAATAAATAGTCATTTTTTCTCCTCCATGATAAATTTTTCCTCTTTGCCCAATTTGCAGCACAGCTTGTCCTGGCTCGGCAAAAGATTACACCACATGGAGTTCTTCTGAAAAGAACTTAGAAACACAACGCTGTGTTGTAGCAGGCCAGACTTAGGGGACCCAGTTCAATGGGCTTTGATAAACTGCAGAAATAGAAACTGTTGTCTTTGTTAGGTAGACATTTTAATCTAGCTGTGAAAAATCAATACAGCACAGAAAAAACACTACATGTGTACAGCACTAGGGTTGCTAGGAACCTTGCTAAAATGAGCTGTAATGTAGTTTAATACCATGGCTTGCATGCAGTGTTGGTATAACTGCATTGTGTGGTGATAGTAATTCATTACTACAGAAGGCCAGTGATTGGGTGTCTTCTAGAGAACTTGTAAATCTTGCCATTTTGCAAAAACTTCTGAATCAATGGCTACATTTCAAAGAGACATTCAGTACAATCCTTTGCATGTTTACTCAGAACTATGTTCCATTGGCTTTGATGGGGCTTATCCCCAAGTATGTGCCAGCTGGACTGCAACCTAAATGAAAATCTCCAGATTTATTATTATTTCTAAAATTCTAACAGAAATGCTACAACAGTTCTGTTCCTTAACACAGTTATACTGCCTCCTGATATTCCCTGGTTCATGCTTTGTTGAGTGGAGAATTTACTTAAAGTAGGGATTGAGAACTTTAGAAAAATGTATTTTGCTTTTAGAGCTGCATCTAATTTGCATCTGATAGTTGCGTGTTTAATTACAATTAGACTGCCAAGTTTATATAAATGCTGCAATACTGCTAAGGACATGTTATGTCTGTTCCACAATTGCCATATTTGGAAACAATTATTCTCGTATTTGATCAGTTGTAGACTAGAATGCTTGATGAGTCTTGATGCACAGCTTCTTAGGATTTGAATTATAAGAAAGCTGAGCTTCTATTCAGTGGTTTCATTGTTTCTTTATCACGGTTGTGAGGTGCATTAAACTCAACTCTGACTTATGGCAGCCCTATCCTAGAGTTTTCTGGACAAGATTTATTCTGAGAGGAAGTTCAATATTGCCTTCCTCTAATGCAGTGGTTCTCAACCTGTGGGTCCCCAGATGTTTGTGGACTTCAGCTCCCAGAAGCTCCAGCCACTATGGTCAATGCTCAGGGCTTCTGGGAGCTGAAGTCCAAAAACATCTGGGGACCCATAGGTTGAGGACCACTACTTAATGTTAGGAATGTAGGACTGGCCCAAGGTCAACCAGTAAATTTCCATGGCTCCATAGGAATTCAAACATTGGACTTCTGGAGTCCTTAGTCGACAGTCAAAAACCTATATCATGCTGGCTCTAATCCTTTAGAAGTGGGGCAGGTAGATATCATGTTGACAGACTTTGTTTTGCTGCTGCAAGAGACAGGTAGATTTTTTTTCTTTTTCATATGGATAATGTAGGTTAATGTACCTGGGAGGAAACACCATGGACTTCAATGGGAATGGCTTTTGAGTAAGTGCATCTACTTGAGAGTTAGTCCCATTGAAATCAAGGTTGGATTCAGTGAGGCTAACTCCCAAATGAATGGGTACAGAATTGTACAGTCAGATTTCTTTCCTAATCTGTAACCATGTTTTTGTAAAAGATGGCCTTTAAGGGAAATATGTAAAGGAGATGTGGGGATGTAATTCTCAGAAGAGGACAAAGAGGAGAAAATAAATACAGGTATACTTCTGTTGATAAAACAAATGGGTTCCTGGAGTTTACTTCTCTGATGGAAATTTTGATACCAAAGGTCAAACATGGATGGAATAGGGATCAGTTCCTACACCACAATAAAGAAGAATAGTTCAACATGTTTCAGTGATCTTTTTATTCAAAACTAAAAGTATGCAGATGTGCAATGAAACAACCAGGTCAGGTAAGCCTTGCATGAGTAAACAAAATCATTTTGAATCTCCCCTTGAAAGCTTCTTCCAAAATGCATCCTGGGATGATTTGTTTTTCTTTCAACTACCACCACCACCACCACTTTTCTTATGATTACCATTTTAGTGGTAAAACTTACAGATTTATGATTTCTCAACATGCCAGGGTAGCTGGTGAGACAGGCTAATTTGCTTTCTTCTGTTCTTTCTCTTTTGCTCTTCACATATGCTCAGTGAGGGAGTCTGGAGGCAGCTATTTACCTTGCCTGTTGTACATAAACACATGCAGGTACAGTAGGATCACCTAGAGTAGAATATCATTCTTTCCAAGCTCAAGCTTTATTGCACTTCTTCTGCAGAAATGCTGCTGCCACTCAGCAGTGTAAGTCTATCATTCTCCAGCCCTCCTGCACCATTCTCCCAAAGCCAAGGCTGGGGACGGGGGAAACTTTCCAACTAGATTACAAGAAAAGAGGGTGCTGGGCTGGGCTCCCATAAAACGACTTTGTAAAAAGGAGCTTCATTGTCAGAGGCTGTGTTAACTGAGGTATGCTTGCATTGCCAGTGATGGGGGAACAGGCAAATGAAATTGGTACAGAATAAGTGTGTATGTGTGTGTGTATGCATGTGTGGGTACTCACGCAGTAATGCAGGGATTTTCAAGGAGATATAAGCATAAGAATGAGGGAGATTATTTTGGTCAAGGCATTTTGGACTACAACATGGAGCCAGCATGTTGTAGTGGTTTGAGTGTTGAACCAGGACACTGGGAGATCAGGGTTCAAATCCCTACATGGCTATGGAAGCCCACAGGGTAGACATGGACAAGTCATTCTCATAGCATTTTGAACAACTGGCTAAGTAAGGCATTCACAGTGCCAGCAGTAAGCACAGTTCTATGTTGCAAAACAGCATTTTTATAAAGGTAGTTGGAAATTCTTAGGTTTCTAACATGGGCAGCACTGAAGAATACGATGGCCAGATGCAAAAGACACAAGAGACCTATTGACAAATAGAACAGACCACCTGAATCAATGTAAAGTACACTATGTTGTTTCCAAATACTATTTAATCAATAGCATTTACAATTACCATGTATTCATTCATTCATCGAGTCTAGCTCTTGGAATGAGAAATTATCTTTAACAATTATATAGAAGTTTGCAAGCTCCACATACAGAACATCTTCTGCACTAATACTTTCTTTGTACTTGCTGACCCCATTCACATGTCTAAGTTGCTATGTGGCCTCTATGAATTTAGGAAGCTTGTCATTACTTGCAAAAGATATTGATTTTTAAAAACAAAACA
Organism: Iguana delicatissima; assembly: GCA_948472985.1. NCBI lineage: Eukaryota > Metazoa > Chordata > Lepidosauria > Squamata > Iguanidae > Iguana > Iguana delicatissima. The sequence continues at coordinate 608,158 of CAOKZL010001390.1, read as the reverse complement.
GAATACAACTATATATTATGGAAGTTAATACAACAGTTCTGTGAGCCAGCACTTATATCTGTTTCCAAACAGCATAAAGAAGATGTAGCTAGAACAATGTTTTTCATCTCATATCTTACAAATAATTCAAAATATCATGTCACAATCTGAATGTGACATAAACTGAAGCAAGCAATTTGGAGTCAATCTACCATAGGATCTATGGAAAAGTGCCACCCAAATTTCAAAGGGCAAAGAAACACCCAGTGAAGAAAAGCATCAAATTATCTAATACACACAAGAGAACAAAGCTGAGGCAGAATAGCTGCTGCCTGAAGCAATCCTGACAGACACATGATTGTGGTGATGACAAAATTGATGAAGATTTATCCTAATGATTCATATAGCATTTTTTAGGACAGCATGAGCCAAGCAGATATGTCTCTGCCCCCCCCCCCAAAAAACTGTTATCTAAACATTTACAGTGGTGCAAAACAACAGAAAGAATGTGAAAAACAAGAAAGAATGTGAAGACTGCAGCTGTTGAAATTATTTGTAGTATTTGCATACCCTCTAAATGTCATGATTTGGCAGGGATCCCCTGATTAATCCTGTGTCATTCTACTTTTTCAGCTGCTTTTGCAATGTCCTGGTTTTTCTCTCCCCATCCCACTTCCCCACTTTGTCCTCAGCTTATTTCAGTTGCTGCAAGCCAAGTTCAAAGTGCAGAAGTGGCCTGCACTCTATACATTCAGCAAGGGGGAGAACAAAGGAGGGGTGGGATCTTGACCTTCCCCAAAGGTTCAAGTAAAATCAGACTTCTGCAGTCACTCCTAGCTGGTGTGTTCTTCTTCATCAATAACTTTTGCCATTTTGACCGTGCTCTGATGTTGCTTGGCCACATGTGTCCCAGTCTTCATCTCTGAAATGTTTGAAAGTATGCATTTGTATACCAGTCTTCTATGAAAAACATTCAAGACTCCTTTAAGAAAATTTAAAATAATATAATCAGAATCTAATAAAATAACATTAAAAGCCATTAGGAAATGAAACAGCAATGCTAAAGCATATCTCTTTAAAAGCAATAGTCCATACCATTCCATTAAAACAACAATCATAAGAAAGTAAAAGCTTGTGTCTTCTTCTAAAGGCCACAGCTCAAATGTAGAGCACCTGTTTAGAATGCAGATCTCAGATTCATCTAGTTTTTCCAGGCTTATTCAAAATTAGAAAGCTATTCAGAAGGCAGGGTTCTTCCTACCATGTCCCTGCAGTGAGGCAAAATGAAGAACTGGGAATAGCAACGAGATATTGGAGGGCCAAGATATGGGCACTCTTCACCCTGCCACATACCCTACTAGTGGATGGTGCTGTACTCATTGTCAACACTGAAGTAACATCCAACTACCTATCAGATGGCTTCTGTACGTTCAATGCTGGAATGGTACCATTTTGTTCTTCACCTCAGGTAGCAAAGTATCTTGAGTTGGCCCTATGATTTGCCAGAAAGTTTAAACTATGACACGTCTCAGAAATTACCACATGCCCAATCCTAGACATCTGCTTGTGACATATGGCCATTTTGTTGCTAAATATCTATAACATAAGCTTGGCTTCAGGAAGCCTAGCAATCGGATGATTTGCCTGGACTAAATGCTGCTTCACTGTGCTTGGTGGATCTGCTCACTTTCTAAGGCAGGACTTTTCAAATGGTGTGTCATGACACATTACTGTGTTGCCTGTAGTGTGTTGGTGTGTCGCCTCCCTGGCCGAGAAGGACCCACACACACCTGAGCCTGGCCCGCTGCCATCACTGTCAGTGAGGCCTTTCCCTGGCAAGAGTGACGGCAGTGAGCAAGGACTGGGTGGAAGGGGGCTGCCTTTCCCCCTGCAGTCACTCTCACTGGGGCATTTACTAGTGAGGGCAATGGCAGCAGGCCAAGATTTAGGGGGGCTGCTTTTCCCTACCCTAGATACAACTCTGAGTACCTCCGCTTTGCTAGTAAAATTGAATTACTGTGTCGCAAAATGATGCATGTCGAAAAAGTGTGTCACCAACATGAAAAATTTGGAAAGCTCTGATCTAAGGTGTTGAACTTGTGCTGGTGACAGGTTCAGCACCTTGGAGAACTTCTTGAGGTTTCTGACTAAAACCTGGAGTGAATTCACTCGCCTACCTACACCAGAGCAACTAGCCATCACTTAGTGCTTTCAGTGGTATGAAAGTACATTGTCCTAAATATGTTTAACGTTACTGTAGAAAGAGATTGGGGGTGTGGGAAGGAACAAAAATAAAAGCCACTAAAATTAAACCAGGATGAGAGGTTGCTGTGTATGACCAGCAGTGTCAGTTCAGAACTTTGACTGTAAGTGAGGAAATTAGGGCTATTAATCATTCCATAGCATCAACTATTTTGGCAGGCCAAGATGGCCTCATTTCCAGCAGGGTTTAACAAAATATTAAGAGTTTATAATAATATTAATTTATTTTTATTTTTTAAAAAAACAACCTTGCCTTCATGCAACATTTTGCATTCCAGGGTCCTTTGCAAGCTTATGTAAACTTGATACTAATGGCTGAAGATGGGATTGTAAAAACAAAACAAAGCACAACATTTTGGACATTTTAAGGCCAGAAAATATTCAGATGGATGTACTGCAGAGTGCAAAATGAGGTCTTTCCTCTCATGTGAGCAGCACCGGTAGCTACTACCAGCTAAGTGACTCAAACAGCTGCCTAGGATTCCACCACTGCCCTATCAATGTGCTGCTCTTTCCAAGTAGTGGATAGGGAGACTGAGAGAAATGTGTGGCCCATTGCCTGGCAGTTATTTGGGTGCTTTCCAAAGCACTCAAAGCACCCTCTCTGACCAAATAGGGCCCATGTCAGACTCTATGGTCAGATGAAAAAGGAGGAGGGAAGCAGTAAAATCCACATGAGTTGGGCATTTTGAAAACATGGAGAAGCTTTTTCCTAGATGATGGCATAGAATGGACATAGCACTGTAAGGTAATAGCACAACCTCCTCCTCCTTTTTAGATAGATAATCAAAACTCTCCTTTTTGTGTATTAGTCTTTTAAGTATCAAGAGAGCCAGTGTGGTGTAGTGGTTTGAGCATTGGTCTACAACCTTGGAGACCAGAGTTCAATTCCCTGCTCAGCCATGGAAACTCACTAGATGACCTTGGGTGCATCACACACTCTCAGCCTCAGAAAACCGTAAGTTGGAAATGACTTGAAGGTACACAACAACAACAATAATTTTAAACATCATAATTTTATCACTAAGTCTGCAATTGCAAGCGTGTTTCAGTGAGACTCCAATACAAGTAAATAACTATTAGACAACGTGAAACTGTTGCTTCATGAGACAGGCTCTGGAAGACATAATTTTCCTGTCTCAGATGTCACCTTTGTAGGCTATTCGGGAAAAAAAGTCCCATGGAACTATAGAGTTGTATGAGACTGCAAAGACTATTTAGTCCAACCCTCTGCCATTCAGGAATGCATACTTAAAGCACTCCCAAAAGACAGCTATCCAATTTATGTTTAAAGACCTCCAAAGGGAAACCCACCCCTCTGCAAAGCAGTCTGTTCCTCTTTTGAAGGAAGGAAGCTCTTCCTAATGTTTAGGTAGAAACTCTTTTCTTATAATATGAATCCATTGGTTCAAGTCTACTCTCTAAAGAAGCAGAAAGCAAATTCGCTCCATCTTCTACCTGCCCTCCCTTCAAATATTTAAAGATGGCCATTACATCACTTCTCATTCTTCTCTTCTCCAAGCTAAATGTGCCCATCTCCCTAAGTTATTCTTCATTTAGGGTTTAGTTTCCAGATTTTTTATTGTCCTTATCATCTTCCTCTGCACACATTCCAACTTGTCAATATCCTTCATGAACAGTCATGCCAAGAACTGAACACAGAGTTCTGATCAAAGCTAAAGAGAGTGGTACTGTTGCTTCTGAATTGTGTTGGCTTTTTTGACCACCACATCATACTGTTGACTCTGGTTGAGATGTATGAGTAATACTGGGAAGAGTCACAGTGACTTTTTGCTTCAGATGGAGAACAAGTGAGGAGAGCATAAGAACTTGCATTGAAGTCATAAACATCTACCAGTTCTGAGGTTTACAACCTTTCGATGACTGATTTATTATCAAAAATATTTGTTATTCATTCCTCAGTTGACTAAATTTTCCAGGTGAAGCACAACAATAAAAATAGAATTTGAAAATTATTTAAAAACAAACTGAAACAGGATTTAAAAAAAAGTTTAAAAAAACACAGTTACAACAGTCCGCTAAGCTAACCCTCATTTTATAACTATACAGCCTATGAAACAATGCAATCTTACCATGACACAGTGCATTTACTGAATTAGGCAACATCTCATGACAGGAGATAAAGTATAGTCTGTAAATAACCCACTGTCAACCTACTCATCCATTCCCCTATAGCATTTTAGAGAAACACCCTGTATCTCTGTAACCAAGGCTTCACTCTGAAATTCTATTTTATTTGAAAAAGATGTGAAGGCATCAAGTGCTGCAAGAGATTGAAGAAGGATTACAGGCTTAGCATTTCATTGACTAATTGACTGATTGGATTTATACCCCACCTTTCTCCTGAGATGCAAGTAGGCTTCCCAGTGGAACTGCAGATGATTGGCCAAGCAAGTTATAGGTGCCTTAATAATTTCAGTCAGTCTTCAATCTGATGTAGACCCCAAGTGATAGAGCAGAATTTTTTTTCAAAAGGGTAAATGATTATGTTTGCCATCTCTAAAATCAGGGAAGAAAGGAAGGGCAGAACTTTGACACTTCAAGGTACCAAACTAGTAAGACATTGAACCAATTATTGTTATTTAGCATTGTGTCAGCTTTGATTTACGGTAACCCCATATATGAGAGATCTCCATGACTCTGATCAGCAGCAGCCCTGCTCAGGTCTTGCAAACTCAGGTCATGCCTACCTTTAATGACTCAATCAACCTGTACTGTGGTCTTCCTCTTTTCTTACTGCCTCTCACTTTACTAAGCATTCCATCTCTTCCAATGAGTCTTATCATTTCATAATATGTCCAAAGTATGATAGTCTCAGTTTAGTCATTGGCCCTTTCCGCACGAGGCAAGTGAATCGCTCCGTGGCATTACTTACCGGTTCTTCTTGGGTCCAAAGTAATGCAGACTTTCCCTGGAACCCTTCCGCAGGGCTCCAGGGCGAACTGGAGCACTGCGAGGTCTGTAGACCCACACTGCTCTGGCTGAAAATGGCAGCGTCCTGTGGCTTCTGGATGAAAATGGTGGCTTTGTGGGTGCGGATCAACCACTGATGCTGGCCATGCTCACAGCTCACCCTCCGCATTGGTGCGAGCCTGTGCATCTGCACAGGTAAGCAGGAACACAATGGCTCATTCCAGAAAATTGAAAGACCAGATTTTTCCGGTCTTTCCTTAGCGCGCTGGAGGACCACTTGGGGGAAGTTTGGATTGGACTAAGGTGCGGAACTAAGTTAAATAGTCCGCACCTAGTCCAATCCAAGGTGTGGACAACCTCCGTGCCAGGACGCCTTGGTCCATGTTAACATCCACGTGCAGAAAGGGCCATTGTAGCTTCTAATGAGAGTTCAGATTCTATTTGCTTTACAACCCATCTATTTGTCTTTTTGGCATTCCACATGACTCTCTCCCAACACCATTTTTCAAATGAGTTGATCTTCTCCCTCTCAGCATTCTTCTCTGTCTAGCTTTCACAGTCATACACAGAAAGAAATAGCATTGCATAGTTAAAAAAAAACAACTTTGGGATTTAATGATATTCCTCCAGTTTGATGTAGACAGACTGAATCAATAGCCTGAACCAATAAAGCACTGCTGCTTCTAATCGCAACTAATGTAAATCAGGCATGATCAGATATGTTGTAATCATAGTTAGACTCATGTAATGACATTTACACTAGGTCCTTGACTTTGGAAGAGGAATAAACAAAGTCACCTATGTCTCATTCAACAAAGTATTTCCAAGAAAACCTATTCTTACTTTTCTAATCTCTACTGCCACCATCAACAGAGTTTCTGCAGTCAATAATAACAACAACAGAAAGGGTAACAAATCTCGACCTAATCACTCTGCCTCTTGGAGTTATATAATCTTGACTTGATTGTGTGACATTCTTTATTTTCCATTTACGATACAAACCTCTTTTAGATAAAATAGGCTTCAGTTTTTCCACTGGAAAGCCAGCAGGTCCCAATTTTCTTGATATCTTGTCGAACAGCAAATCAATTTGCTACTGCACTTGGTCAAAGTACATGGAAATGAGGAGTAGAGATGTCCATGTACCACCTTGACGTTAACAGATTTTGATCAGCTTCTTTAGCCTCCTTTGCACATTCATAAAGGTCTTTCTGCTCTTGGCCTTATCCTTCTGCTTATTACAAGTACCTGGGTATTTGTTTCACAAAGCCCCAATGTCTGCCCATCTCTTTTATAAGGTCATAAATCCATGAATTATTGGGGTCAATGAGAGGAATAGCATGGGAATAGCTGGCCAGTTGGTTGAGAACACTTATAGAGGCAACGTGCACTGCTGGTATGCTGAACCTAGTTCTAGTTATTACTAACTCAGATTTATCATCATGACATACTATTACCTTTTCCACCTGGAACATATTTTAATTCAAGCACATGAGTGCCATCTTAATGCAGGTAACACAGAGAAGGCTGTCATAGATCTAGATCTATTTTGCATGGTTCTGGATGAAATACTTTCCTCATCACAGTAAACTTTGACTTTTTGAATTCTGGTCCTCATATCAATGAGGTAGTAAATCTGCTCTGTGTTTTAGTCTGAACTTTAAATGAGATGTCCAAGGTGGTAAACTCCCAAAAAAGAATCATATTCTGAATAGCCCCTTTAAATTCATTCAGAAACCTGGGTTCATCACTGTACTTTTATGGAGGCCAGCAACCGGCAGTGGATTAAATTCTTTCTGCACATAAAGGAATACAGCAAATGTGTGTGCTCTGCAGCATGTCCTAATGCAACCTGTGTCTGAGTGTACACACCATTGTCTCTGTGTCAACCAATTCCTTTTTGATTGTATATTTGTTTACCAGTTGTTCTAAAGTACAGAGATAGCTAGATGAATGTGAGTGTTATAGAATCACACAGTAATATAAGAGGTGGAGGAAATGTTTCATAGACCATCTAGTCCTTCTTTCTAGTCAATGAAAGAAACCAAGAGCTGAAGGATTCTGGACAGGTGGATGTCCCACACAAGGAGAAACTTATTCCAGGTCAAGATCATTGATTCCACTGTCAAACTGCTTGCACCGTTATGCTAATATTTTTCCCTGTTCAAGATTTTCCTCTACATCAGTCTTTTTAATCTCTCCTTGGGGCAAGGCATGCCGTGAGGCAAGCTGAAGTGACCTGTTTCATGTGGCACAGCTGAAAGTAACATCCTTTTTAAAGCACTGTTCCTAATTGGGATGTGGAATGATTTAAGCCTATTTCCTGGGTATGAAAATACCAAAAAACGGCACTGAATTTGCTATAGTAAGAATCATTTTGGAATTGTACACAATTTTATGATTGATGAATTATAGGAAAGCATTTGAAAAGTCCCTAGGTTTTCACATTGTAACTTGATTCTGTATGGTTTGACTTATCGTGAAAAGTTTGTTTTTCTCTCCTCAACTGAGGAGTAGCATTTTCCACAGTTTTTCTGAGTGAGACTTCCTGGTTTTTTGCTTTAAATGCTGAACACTTCCTTGATCTACTCAGTTCTTTATTTTTCAGTTCTTAGAGATTTCCAGTAGAGCCACCAGTGACACCTACCGTGGGGGGAGCTGCTTTTCAGTTTCAAGTTTTTAGAATTTGCACTGAAAATTTGTTTTGCTGCCTCAGTGTATAAAGCAGAATATTTTAGAAACTGCCACTTCCTCAGCTTGTTCATTCATTATTTTCATCAAGTTTACAGGGACTACTTGAAAGTACATTAAAGACCACACATGGTCCCCTTATCCAAAACTGAAGGACAAAGGTTGAATAGCATCTGGTTTTGTTTAATATGACCAGTTGTTCATACATCATTTTTGTGGTAGAGTCAGCCATTCTTTTCTTTGCTTTTTAGAATACACTCTTAATGGTTTCTCTGTGGTTCTGTGGTAAACC